>OX383965.1:28993045-29532100 GCA_947532105.1 Athrips mouffetella
TGAAAATTCTTTATTTTTAAAGTAAAATCCACATAATTTATTATTTAGGCATGAATGATGTAATTCTATGCAACGTTCATCACTGTTATTGAAATTCCACCCCAAATTCAACCCCTAAAAAAGGCAAATGGGGTGAAAAAGTCTAAAAACCAATATGGGTATCGTTTGTATGGTTTATCGGGTCGCTGATTACGAAAACTACAACAATTTTGAAATCCAACGTGGTGGACGTGAAATACCATCATCCCCCTGGGGATGGAGTTGGGGTGCGATAGGTTTGAAATGTCTAAAAATCAATATGGGTGTCGTTTGTATGGTTTATCGGGTCGCTGATTACGAAAGCTACAACAACTTTGAAATCCAACGTGGTGGACGTGAAATACCATCATCCCCTGGGGATGGGGTTGGGGTGCGATAGGTTTGAAATGTCTAAAAATCAATATGGGTGTCGTTTCTATGTTAGGGATAGCGGTTAAATTGGCGTTAGAGGTAGGGATAGGGGCAGGAAAAGGAAGAGGTAGAGGTACAGAGGTAGAGAGGTAGAGACGTAGAGAGGTAGAGGTACAGGTACAGGTAAAGTAGAGGGAGAGGGAGAAGGAGGGGAAGGAAGAGAGAGAGGGAGGGGGTGAGGGAGAGAGAGGGGGAGAGGGAGGGGCAGGGGTAAAGGGAGGACGGGGAGGGGGAGAGACAGAGGGAGGGGGAGAGGAAGGGGGGAGAGGGAGAGAGAGGGAGAGGGAGAGAGAGGGAGAGGGAGAGAGAGGGAGAGGGTTTTAGTTTTTCTCAATTACTTCTCCGAATTGGCTCTGTTTTGAAATATTACTTAAAGGTGTCTCTCATCTCTCTCTTTACATTTCTTAGGATACTGCTGCTAAGTTCCTCTGTTCTGAGTAATTTATGATGAGTAACGTCTGTATATTATATAAAATTCAGCAGGATCTTGAATTATACTCATTGATTTGCGCAGGGTTAGTCCTGTTTTTCCTTAGTTTAAAATTACCCCGACATGATGGGATAAATAATAATTTCCCTGGACTAAAATATCTCATTGCTTCGGAAAACCGGTAACAACCTAAATATAAAATCCACGCGAGCGAAGCCGCGGGCATAAGCTAGTATCCTATACTATTAAACGAGCAATATTTGTATATATCATCATCATCATCATCATATCGTGTGGGTAGCAAGGTCGATGACCGACCTCACAAACCCTGGAGTCAGAGTTGTTGAGCCGCCAAAGGCCTCTGACATGGCTCATTAACGACTACATCCTTAGATAGTAGTCGGGACCAACGGCTTAACGTGCCTTCCGAAGCACGGAATCATCTAACTTTTCAGACAATCAGGTGATTCATCCTGCAATGTCCTAACCAAACTGGGGAGGTCGCACAAAGGGATTTTTGTGTGACAGTGTCCCCACCGGGAATCGAACCCAGAACCTCCGGATCGAGAGCCGAGCCCTCTAACCACTAGACCACGGAGGCTGTCTTGTATATATATGTCGAAGACACGAACTGGGGCGGAAGAGGGATGGCACTATGTGGGCAAGGGATAGACATCAGGAATAGCAGAGAACACGATATTGGCCGAACTATTTGTAGCAGACATCGATAAAATCTTTGACAATCGCCTAATTCAATCGAGCGTAACTTACTTGCATAACGATCATTCATCCTGACTTGCCATTGACCTCTCATACAGTATTCTCCTCAAACACGTCGTCGGTAAACACAGCGGTGTGCAGGACTGCTTGTGCCACCTGTTGTTTTAATGTAAAATTAACTAAGTGGCATAATCCTGTCAACCCCAAACGTTGGAGGCTTATTCTAAGATTCTATTCACATGTTCAACTACAGCAAACTCACAGTGCACCATGTTTTACTATCTCAAAAGGTATTCGCGTATCATAACCTAAAATCTCACAGTTTAAAGCAGACAAGACTATAAACACTTAGCTGTCGTTAAAGGGTCGCTCCTGTCATCGCAGAATTGCCACGGCTCATCCGCCAGCGGCTTGCAGGCTTCATCTCGCGGCTAACTATCACTTTAGTACTTGACGTGGTAAAATCTCGAACAAGAATGAGCTGTTGAAAATGGCGGCCTCGTCTTCACTTTGCTACGAGTTGGCTAAACTGACACAAACCACGCCCCTTTACGCGCTATTCGTTGTAGTAGTACCAACCTTACGATCTAAATAAAGCCATCATTGCCAACATCATCGTCCAACATCGATAATCCACACTGGTACGGAAATTCAGTACTAATTTGACGTTTGGCGTAGCTTCGCTGTGCTTGGACCACTGCATGGGTGCTGCTGGCACGAACGTTTGTCTTTGAAAATACCGCGGGAAATTCGAAATGAGAGTCTCTCTTCGACACGGCCGTCCTGACGGGTCGCACGTCCTCGTGCGAGTTCAAGTAACTGCAAGAATCAATCTTCTAAACCGCTCGGCCAAACCTGATCAAAACGAATCAAAACTAACTGCAGGAATCTTTCATCAAAATCACTCATCCGCTCCTGAGCAAGAATGTTAAAACTTCAACGTTCTTCCAATCTTTATGACTGTAGTCTACGGGTCAAATCTAAAAGAGCTAAATCAAAACTAATTTTAACTAGTAGGTAGTAAAATCACGTAAAATTATCGCATCTTTCTCATATCAAATTAAAAAGTCACTCTTACTCTCTAATAAGTCAGTATCACGTCGTTGTGCAAACGTCAAAGTTAAGTAGACCATCGATCAATAATGTCTAAATTAGGTGAAAACTATTTTCAGACTAAAACAATTGATATCAAGTTCTGTAATCAAAATAATTCACCATACACTCGTTAAATCATCGCCTCTATCCGGCAAGTACATCGCCTCCTTCCGGCTAGTACACAAATAAAACGAACGCCTCTATCCGGCGGGTACGTCGCTTCTATCAGGCTAGTACCTTAAATGGCGGGTACATCGCTTCCATCAGGCTAGTACCTTTCAAATCATTTGCTCACAGAACTCCAAAATAATTCAGTTTTCAAACCGTATTAAACAAAGCATTAAATTTAATCATTGATCGACTGTCCGCGCATCATCTTCACTATCAGTAGTCATATCAACATACTAGTTATCTATCTCACTATGGTACCAAATCTTCTTTCCAGGTATTGGTAAAAGGTAGGTCACGTCACTGTCTGCTCGCACCAGAGCCACTCTGTCTATAAACTCACTGTTGCTATGCTATTCGGGTTTATCACATCTTGGTCAAAATTTTAATCTAAAACTTTCACATTTACTTTCAAAACAATCACAACTTTAGGTTATTTAAACGTAACATGAATTTCAGTAGCAAATATTATCAATTTAGAAACAGCAGCTGTAATGTTGAACAAAACCATACTCATTCAAACTACAATAACTGGGTTAAATTAAATTTTAGATTTTACAATGCTCAACTCTGACCTCTGTCCGGTCTTCACAACAATCGACCTCTATCCGGTCTTCCACACGTAACCTCCATCCGGTCACGAACACAACTGGCAACCTCTATCCGGTCACCTCAACATCAACTCTGACCTCCATCCGGTCATCACAACAATCGACCTCTATCCGGTCTTACACACGCAACCTCCATCCGGTTACGAACACAACAGGCAACCTCTATCCGGTCACCTCAACATGTAACCTCCATCCGGTCACACACATCACGCAACCTCTATCCGGTTACGAAAACCAGTAACCTCCATCCGGTTACTTTTGAGCTTTGCAAAACACAAAAAGAATCTTAAATACTCTAGATCTCAAATCATTATTAAAATAATCACAATGATGGGTTTGTTCAACATGTCACAGGATTAACGCTATAAAATTTCACTGGGCTATTGAATCAGTATGGTTACGGTCATCCTACTAGGTATGTCAAAATGGTATTCCAAAACAATCGCGAATATTTACTTACGTCCTCACTTGAGACCACGAAACTACTACTAGCACTTGAAAGTTACTGTTCCTTTTTTAAAAATAATCATTATGGTTTTAGTAATCACTTGATCAAAATCACTAAAGCACTTGTGTACGCTTTTATCACGTATTGTAAAACATTTTGAACTTCATCTCGAAATCACTTTAGTTAGGTTATGTTATGAACGCATTCTTTACTGAAAGTTTTCTACACTGCCTAACAACTAAAATCATTATTCCGATACCTAAAAATATTGTAAATGTCATGGCACGATCAAGATTTACGAGTCACTTCCTATGGTTTGTACTTACGTGGGCGCAATGTCAAATATCGTGTTAAGTAAACAAGAAATCACATCAAAAACACTATGAAAATCGTAGCACTATTACAAAAGCAACATTTACAATGCTTTTTTCGTTTCAGCCTGGTTTCAGCACTACATTTTACTTATCGTAACAGTTAACCGCAACATCAAAACTATTTTGAACAACTAAACGTCACGTCTCATGTAGGTAAACGTTGTCGATCGTCGAGCAAAACGTTTAAACTATTGTAGGTACACTAACGCGAGTCTGAACTGTACCGAGTCAACTGTAAACAAACTAATTATTTTTCTACCGTCAACTTTGAACGTTTTTTTTTTTCAGACTACTATGCATGACTGTAGGTTACCTACCTACAACATCCAAAAAAAATATCATAAACGCTTTACCACTATGCTAAAAAACCTGTTACACTTCACTACTATTCCAACAAACCGTAAAGGTCACACTACACTACGCGTATCATCAGAATTCGTGGGTGTTGGATTACATCCCACTTCTGATGTCGAAGACACGAACTGGGGCGGAAGAGGGATGGCACTATGTGGGCAAGGGATAGACATCAGGAATAGCAGAGAACACGATATTGGCCGAACTATTTGTAGCAGACATCGATAAAATCTTTGACAATCGCCTAATTCAATCGAGCGTAACTTACTTGCATAACGATCATTCATCCTGACTTGCCATTGACCTCTCATACAGTATTCTCCTCAAACACGTCGTCGGTAAACACAGCGGTGTGCAGGACTGCTTGTGCCACCTGTTGTTTTAATGTAAAATTAACTAAGTGGCATAATCCTGTCAACCCCAAACGTTGGAGGCTTATTCTAAGATTCTATTCACATGTTCAACTACAGCAAACTCACAGTGCACCGTGTTTTACTATCTCAAAAGGTATTCGCGTATCATAACCTAAAATCTCACAGTTTAAAGCAGACAAGACTATAAACACTTAGCTGTCGTTAAAGGGTCGCTCCTGTCATCGCAGAATTGCCACGGCTCATCCGCCAGCGGCTTGCAGGCTTCATCTCGCGGCTAACTATCACTTTAGTACTTGACGTGGTAAAATCTCGAACAAGAATGAGCTGTTGAAAATGGCGGCCTCGTCTTCACTTTGCTACGAGTTGGCTAAACTGACACAAACCACGCCCCTTTACGCGCTATTCGTTGTAGTAGTACCAACCTCACGATCTAAATAAAGCCATCATTGCCAACATCATCGTCCAACATCGACAATCCACACTGGTACGGAAATTCAGTACTAATTTGACGTTTGGCGTAGCTTCGCTGTGCTTGGACCACTGCATGGGTGCTGCTGGCACGAACGTTTGTCTTTGAAAATACCGCGGGAAATTCGAAATGAGAGTCTCTCTTCGACATATATAACCCTATACTATTAAATGAGCAATATTTGATGATATTTTAATGTTGAGTCGGCTAATATAGAGCAAAGCTCGGTCCTCCAAGTACACTCAACAGCACATCAGTATGAATGAATGAATGAATCTTTATTTGCATTAGACAAGGTAGGTACATTAGGTGTTGTGATAAAGATAGGAACAAGCGAGTCTAGCTATGTTAAAAAGCATGCAAATGTTCACAATCAATAAACAAAATAATATCCATAATATTACAAAACGTAAAACAATTTCATGCAATGTCAAAACAAAATTAAATAATATGTCACTAAGCACTACTACAAAACAAAATTGACACCACCTAACCTATGCATTTGTAACACCAGAATTTGTCCAATTCAGAAATTCGCCCACTGAATAAAAAGTATTCTGAATCAGCCACCTGCGCAAATTACTCTTAAACTTGTTAAAAGGTTGTTCTTTAATATGTTGAGGAATTTTATTAAAGATTTGTAAACACATCCCGAAACAATTTTTTTGATAACACGTGGTTTTTGGGACTGTAGTTGATACTAGTCTATTAGGATTTCTAAGGCTCCTCTGATCAGTGCGAGTACTTTCTGCGTTACTGAATAAATGAAGGTTCGTCAGATTCAGATTCAGATAATTTTTTTCAGATAATTTTATTCAATGTAGATTCTTTACAGAATACTTATTGAATGTCATGCAGAATACAATGCAAATAGAGCGAGTCTACGCCGTTTCGGATCGTGCTATGGCAGCGTAAAAGAAACGGCAAGAAACCACTGCAGCACGGCCTACTTTAAGAGTCGGCTTTTTACAATGTGTTTCTTGTGTTTCGCTGGAATATCAGAGCACCATACCTCTTTGTCATTCATATAGTCATCCAATCTGTAGTAAGCTTTTTTACATAACGTTTGCTTTACACATTCTTTAAACTTTCTCTCAGGTAATTGCACTATATTGTCAAGTATTTTGTTGTAGTATCGTATACACAGACCAACGAAAGATGTATTGACTTTAGTTAATCTAGTATATGGTTGATCAATTTTATGCTTATTTCTAGTATTAAAATTATGCCTGTCACAAATTTTAGGTAATTGATGAATGTTCTTTCTAGCATACATTATATTTTCATAGATATACTGGCATGGCACTGTCATAATGTTGATTTCCTTGAACAGTTCTCTCAGGGAATCACGAGTCTTCAGGCAATAAATTGCTCTTATAGCCCTCTTTTGTAAAACGAATATTGAATGTATATCAGCTGCTCGGCCCCAAAGCAGTATGCCATAAGACATAATGCTATGGAAGTAGCTAAAGTAAACCAGCCTTGCAGTAGCTACATCAGTAAGTTGTCTGATTTTTCTAACAGCATATGCAGCCGAGCTCAATCGACCAGAAAGAGCCGTTATATGAGGGCCCCATTGAAGTTTAGAGTCTAGTGTTAACCCTAAGAAAACTGTACTATTTACAAAATCTAATGGTTCATTATTCAATACTATGTTATGTGAAGTAGACCTTACATTTGGTAGTGCAAATTTAATACATTTAGTTTTTTTGGCGTTTAGGACTAGATTGTTAACAGTAAACCATGCATGAATCTGTCGAAGTGCATCATTGACTTCGTTATAATTTTGTGATTTCCTACTTACATTGAATATTAATGAAGTATCATCAGCAAATAACACAATCTTTGACAGATTCTTCACCACAGAAGGAAGGTCATTAATATAAATAAGGAATAAAAATGGCCCCAATATGGACCCTTGAGGTACGCCAATTTTGACAACAGATCCCAGTGATTTCGTCCTGTTTACTTGTACCTTTTGAATCCTGTTTTCCAAATATGACCTAAGTAGTTTAAGTGAATTATTCTTAACACCGTAATGTTCAAGTTTTAGCAACAATGTGCTATGATCTACGCAATCAAATGCTTTGGATAGATCACAAAATCTACCTATTTCGAAAATATACAGACAAGGTAATGGTAATATGTTTAGCGATTTGAAGTAAGGCCTACAGGAAACGTCAGGAGCGATTCCACAAATTGCCCTCAAGCAGCGTTTTTGAGCAATAAATACCTTTTGAATATCGGTCCCATTACCCCAAATTAGGAGTCTATATCTCAGCACAGATTCTACATATGCGTAGTAGGCAATTATTGCAGTATTCCGGTCTGTAACTCTAGTTAACTTATAAAGTGCAAATGAAAAACTGTTTACTTTATTGCAAACTTTATCAATCTGCTCTATCCAGTTCAGTTTCGGTGTTATAATTAAACCTAAAAATGTCACATTATTAGTAAATTTTATAATTCGTCCATAAGAATTAATATGAGTCAATGGATTTTTTTTCAGATTATTGAAATTAACGAAATTAGTTTTATCAAGATTGATTTTCAAATTATTATTGTTTAACCAGTCAATAAGTTGGTGCATAGTTTTATTTATGTCCTCTATGTGCTTGTCTAGAGAAAGTTTATTGTTAGTAGTTACTAAAATAGAGACGTCGTCAGCAAACATTATTGTTTTAAAATCAAATATATCAGGGAGATCGTTGATGTACATTAAAAACAAAAGCGGGCCCAATATGCTGCCTTGAGGTACTCCGCTTCTATTGTGTTTAAAATCCGATCTATATGTATTGTTAATGGAATTTTCATCGAGCTGCGAAATTTCGACACATTGCTGTCTGTCTTTCAAATAAGTCTCAATCCAGGCGATTGCAGGTCCCCTAACACCATTAGCTTCTAATTTACGAAGTAATTGTTCATGTGAGACATAATCAAAGGCCTTGGTCATGTCCACGAATATTACAGTTGTGTAGTTCATATCGTTTACATTTTGCAGTATTTCATTAACTAAATCAAAAGCAGCATTTGTAGTTGATTTGTTTTTTCGAAACCCATACTGATTGCATTTTACAACTTGAAATTTGTAAAGTGTTAGAAACACTTTTGGACCTTATGGCGTGGTAATAGAGATGAAAAAGTTTCTACCGACAAGCGGTTGACCGTACTATTAGTTATATGAGTCAAAGCTGTGTTAGGAGACTGTTGTCCAAGTTAAGTAAGAACCTGTGTTATGGATTACCAGCTTTCCACTTCAGAGTCCTTTGGCGACTCATCAACTCTGATACCACAGTTAGTGAGGTCGGTCATCGACCTTACAAGCTATACTTACTTACAAGAAGTAAAATTACTTACAAGAAGTAAATGAAATACAAAACTGATGGGCATTTAACAACGAATTTGTTTATGTAATGTAAGGACACATTCAGGACGCTATCGATACTTAATTATATTTGCGCAGATGGTAATGATTACAGAGATGGTAATCAATTATGTTATATAATATAATGGTTGTTTTATAATTTATAAGCTATAAGTATGAATAAATAACACTTAAATACATTAACTCCTTTTCCATCACAGTATCAGACTACTTATGATAGTCTGACTTACTTTTTTAGGGGTCCGATACCAAAATGGTAAAAAAAAGGAACCCTTATGGTGCCGCTCTGTCTGTCCGTCTGTGTGTCACACCTCTATATCTCAGCAACTACTCATGCTATCGACCTGAAATTTGGAATAGTTTTAAAATATAGTTGCCCAACTTAATTGCATATGAAAAATTTTTGAAAAAAGTATGATTATTAATGTAAAGGAGGCCAAAATAGGGGGGGGCAAATTTCAAATTGTCGCTACTAGGTCGAGTGGGGTATCATATGAAAGGGCTTTACTTGTACATTTTAAAATATATTTTTATATTTAAAAAAAAATACCATTCCCCCCCCCCCTTATCTCTGAAGTTTGTGTAAGGAAAAATCTGAATTAATTACAGTTGACAGAAGTTTATGTAAACTTTACAGCAAAAATAAAATGATCTTTCTAAGTTCCACACTTTTTTAGAAATCTACAAAAAACCTTTACAAACAAATTTACTTTTGCGGTCCTGAAAATGGACTTTATTGCTTCCAAAAATACTAAAAGTATATCGGAACCCTCGGCGCGCGAGTCCGACTCGCACTTGACCGGTTTTTTTATACAGCGTGAATTTTCATTCGTTTTAATCCCGAAGCCCAGTGATTCTACTCATGAAAACAAGCAACTTTACCGAAGAAAAATTTTTTTCGACTCCATAGTAAAGTGGTCACGTGACCGACTCTTTTTGTATGGGAAGGCGAAAAATTTTTTATGAGTAAAAAATTTTTTTCTTCGAGAAAGCTGATTGGTTTCATGAGTAGAACCACTGGGCTTCGGGAGCAAACCAATACAAAATTCATGCTCATTCATGCGTTTTGCACCATTTGGGTACGGAACCCTATTAAATATGCCTCCGATGTACTAGCGTATACTTTAATCAAATGACAATCATCTAAACAAACATTTCAATAGCAAGCACAATGCAATGAATGAATCATGATTCAGGAATCAATCCACTAATGCCTTGCTAACCTGACGCGGGGAATTACCGATTAGAGCCGCATTGTGCATACAATACCGGAACTTTACCGGTGTTCCGGTCCCGTCCCGCTTACACTAGGGATGTGCCGTGTGGCGATGCGAATACAATCTGTTTGTATTCACTTCGCAATCGATAAAGATTTTTTACATCTCTCATATTCGGTACGTAGGTCCTTATTACACCCAAATGGGGCTTGTAGGTGACCAATTAGCGCTCTAGGGTAATAATGTAGATAGAAAAGCCCTAGGGCGGTAAGTAATTGTAACGCCCCCGCCCGGCAGCACCTTAATTACTTACCGCCCTAGGGCTTTTCTAGCTACATTATTACCCTATAGCGCTAATTGGTCACCTACAATTTGGTGGTAATAAGGACCTACTTACCTCACAATCGAGATGTAAAGCAGAGTAGTTAGCTCGGGTGTAAGCATCAATTGCACCCTCGAACTATAGGCGCCCTTGTTGCGCTCGTGCGCCTAAATATCTCTGGCTGCAATTGATGCCTCACAGCCCTTGGCTACTAATCTACTATTTATAAAAGGAAAAAACACCCGATGCAGTAGCTCTATGTACGGTGGTGTAATTAATAAATAAGTAAGTCAGTGACTTTGATATTTATTACTTTTAAAAAGGTAAGTTTATAATCTTCACAGTCCAATGCATTAAACAGAGCCTAGCTCTTTTATTAAATAGCGAAAATCCCAACTGAGTCAAATTCTGGGCAAGCTCGTTCCACCGTCGACCTCATCTCAGTCCTCGGGGCTAGATCGAGGTCAAGAGTAAGCCCATGGACAAAAACAAAAAAAATAAGTGCGAACATTCTTTCTTAAGTATTCGTAAATAAAATTAAAAAAGTAGGACATCACTAGCGTAAAATTTAGTTTAATCACAATGGCGTGAACCTGTCACAGGCAGGGGTTGCTTAGCGTTTATCCTATTCGGTCCGAATACATTACTCATAGAGACTACGTAAGCGTAATAGTAAAAGGTTCAAGAGTTTGCCCCTTTATTGATATTTAACAAATTATTTATTTTAATTTTATATGAGTTTGACGATATTCATAAATGCATTCAAAATGTACCTAATTATATTTTTTTAAAACATTGGAAAAACGAACTCCCTTACTGTTTTTAATTCGATAAAAGTGATGGCCTAAACGCATGTTTATAAATATAGGGTCCTAATGAATATAATTTTAGCATGCTTGTTACTTAGACCACGAAACTGAATAACTTTTCCAAAAGAAATAGGTTGAAATACGTAAAAATAAATATGACCTCAAATACAAAATGCGCTATCAGCGAATGAAGTTTCTATGGGAAAGTAAAAATATATTATTTCGTATTTTGACCTATGTTTCTTGAAAAAATTGGAAAATTGTTCAGTTTCAATATATATCTGTATTGTTGTTTGTTTCCATGTTGTTATTTTTTTGTTCTTATCATAGGTATTCATAACGACAAAGAAACAAGCAACCAGAGGCAAATTGGTGGTGCTTGGATATATTTTTGATAGAATATTTTTCGTCTCTATCGGTTTCGTGTTCAATGCACTAATCGAATTGAGTTTATGTCTTTATGAGGAAATGTCGCACACTATCCAGATACATTAATTAAGTCATAATGGCAGGTTTGATTAAATTGGTAAATTGTGATTGATTGTATATTAAATAGCGTCCAAGCAGAACATGAATCCAAGTGAGGAAGAAACTTTTTTAGTATGGGTACTATCAAAATCAAATCAAAATCAAAATAATGTTTATTTCTCACCACAAATCATGTATGCAATAAAAGTAACTTGAAAGAGACTGGAGCCTAAACTAAGTAAGCAAAGGCCTGTATTTTAGGACTCCAGACTATTATTCAGGGGAATAGTAAACAAGTATATTGGTTTCAATTTATAAAAAAATAAATAGAAGATATAAATCGTTGGAAAATTGTTATCAACCATACTGAAAAAACTCACCTCAAAACTTGTATTTTACTTTAGCTTTATTCATGTTATTTTTGATTTTCCGAAAAAAAAAAACCTTTTTCCTTGCTTTGAGCCCGGTCGGTAGCAACGGTAAGTTTCCACTGAGGCGGAATAGACAGGAGCTCTAACTACAAAATCTACAATAACATATCAGATTTCTCTTGGTACGCACGGCAGCAAGCAAGTGGTAACAAAACCAGTATAAGCTGAGCCAGCGCTACGCTACGAACGCCCGAAACCAGAGATCGGCGCAAAGTCCAAGTGCTACTGATTTCAATAAATTGTTTAGAAAAAAAATATTACACAAAATGGCTTTATTATTTTCAATTTGTTTGATTATTTATTTTAAGGATTTTTTTGTGCGAGATTATATATTTTTTTTTAAACGACAAACAAAAAGTACCGAATATATTACGAACAATATCAAACCTTTACAAGTTACGAATACAAGTGCGTCACTACACCATGGTAACTTATACTAAACTTTACCATGTAAGTTGCCAGCTTGGAGCTTGTATAGTCAAGGCAAGTCAAGCTGGACACATTGGACTTTGTACCGCTCTTACCTAAGTCACCGTAGACGACGACAAGCTTGATAACCTTTTAACTGTACGTACGTACAGCTTCGTGAAATAACCCATGCTGTAGCAAAATCTTCCTACAGAATTAAAACGAAAAACTGAGAGCACTGAGAGCTAACCTGACGACTTCTGCAAGCAGGAAGGACAGAAAGGGACGGGAAGAGACCGCAGGGGGAAGCGAAAAGGTGGAGGAGGGGGGAGGGATCTATTATCAAGTTACGGACGCGCCATTTGCCGGCTGCTTTACATAAATGATTCAATAACACGATACACGAGCACTGAGACAAATTTCAAAAGGCTGCGATCCCGACGGTTTTATTATTGTGTTAAATGGCCCTTTACATCTAAATTATGATTCAATTTCAGCTTGATTCTCTTTGTTTGAAAAATAAGCTGGAATGCCAATGTAGATGCCGGAAAAAAACTATAAAAATACATAATAGAAAATCGATATTTGTTTATGTGACAAATGAGCAAACGAGCAGGTGGGCCACCTGATTGAAAGTGGTCACCACCGCCCATAGAGCCCGCTGTCTTATTTTTGGCATAACTTGACACTAATAAGACAACAAAGCACGTTGCCTACCCTGAGAACTAAGTTGGCGTGTCTCGTGTGCCGGCAGTTTCGCTGACTACCACCTCCAAATATTCTGATTGGAAACAAGCGCAGGCAAACTGGATGAAAATATAAGTTTGTTCGGAAGAAAGCAGTTCTGAGTTAGTGTAGGAGTTTCCTGTTCCGTTTGGAGTAAAACTTGATTTAGAGCACAAAGGCAAGGCAAGTCTCTAACTGATGCAGCTCAATTATAAACTTAGACTGAGACACAAGCAGAAATCGATGACATTGTTAGTAAACTAAGCAGATACAAAATACAATGATAGTTTATTAACCGACTTCAAAAAAGGAGGAGGTACTATGTTCCACTGTATGTATTTTTATTTGAAGCGCTAGTTACGTCGTATCCTACGAATAAAGGCGCTGTTGCAAAATACCAACTTTTCAGGGGGAAGTTTTTTGTGTTTTATTTCAACACTATAAGACTTTTTTGTTATGTTAATATTTCAAAAATAGCCTTACTGTTTCGGGGTATCTATTTTAATGCAAATTCGACATTTGATTCGCTATTTCTTATAAATTTATCCCGTTTTTTGTAATTATGTCATTATTCGCCGGGAAAACATTGGTTATACTAGACCTAAGTGACATTACGCCTTTTTTCGCCGGAATATAACAGGTCGTAAGAGCATTAGTGTCTTTTATTGTTTTAATTTAAGCAATGTTTTCAAGGAAATGAAGGATCAGGGTATACAGGGAGTAAGGGACAGCCTTCAGGAATGATCAGATCAACAAAAGTGAACAACTTTCAATGAATGAAACTTTCAGGAAATGAAAAAAAAATCGATTTTTCCATGCAAAATTATATATTATTAAACGCGCAATGTTTGTTTGTATACACATAATCAGTTTCTCAAAAACGGTTAAAACGAGTTTGATAACATTTTGCATAAGCCCCCTTGGGAGCGAAAATTTGATCTAGGTCTTAAAGTGTGGGAAAACTTATTTTCTCAGTCTTTTGAGATTTTCTTTGGTACCATTGTCCCCGTAAAGTTTGTAAAGAGCAAAGCTCGATCGACCAAGTACTTCCAAACTTGTAGGACAATTTGTATAGCGAAACCGATTTTTATTGTTTCCTGAAAGTTTCACTCACTGAAAATTTATCAGTTTCGTTGGCCCTTTCTGTTTTTGGAAGAATATCCCTTATACTGTGTATTAAAATAAATATACTTTAGTATTCTCAAACTGTGAAAAAAATATCAATCATATGGACCCGCTTATTTTTATCTTTTCATTGCGATTATTATTTGTGTGGTAATTCGCAATAATTCTTTGAAAAAATCAACTATAGTATAGTTACTTCGGTTCAAAAGATAGCCGTCACACAAACATACTATGATGATAAGCCACTTCCGGAACAGCTAAATATAAAAAAGTCCCTTGTTGGCTGTAGAGTACGTCAAGATTGTCTTAAACTAAACAGCGTACAAAGAAAAGTCACACTGCGAGTGTCAAGCTTGACCGGTTCTTAAAAGTACATGATTGTATCATACTCTTCTACTTGCATTCCCTATTCCCCCCCCCCCCCCCTAACCGCCCATCACTCCCTCACCGCCCATCACTCCCTCACCCTACGCCCAACCATGGCCCCCTTCTCCATCGCCTCGATGAAGTTTCATTTACTGCTTTGATGTAGTACCAACATTCTCCTATTCACGAAGTGACCCCTTAAACGAAAACATACACGTATCTACGTCAAAACTGCATTTTTTTTTAAGTTCCGTACGCATAGGGTGCTAACGCACTAAAAGGGTGACCCCATACCAAACTTTGTCCTTCCATCCATCTGTCAGCTTAAAATAGTGCCAAAATAATTAGAACAAAATTTTACGGTACCCTCGGTGTATGAGTCCGACTCGCACTTAACCGTTTTTTTATTTACTCATCTTAATACCTCCCACCCAACGTTAAAAAAGCCACAAATGCCACAAGGGCGTCCTAACTAAACTCTTAGTAAAAGTCACAAACTATGCATTATATCCAATATTTATTTTAATTTTATAACCGACAGTGAAGTTGCTGTCAGTAAGATCACTTATTTTATAATACGCATTATAAAACGTACAAATAAAAGACATAGTAATAAGTTTCCGTGGAATAAAGCCACAAAAGGGTTAGGTATAGCAAATCTTCATAGAAGTAACAGAAGGCAAATCCGTGGAATAAGGCCACAAAGTGTAATAGCGTCTTTTTTAGTCGGAGTAGCTTAAAATGATATCGAAGATAATGAATTAATTTAACAACGTTATGCTAGCTATGAAAGCTAAAGCTTTTTGCATAATTTTATCATAAAATTGCATTTAGAAGCGTTCTTATTCAATACAATAACAAAATAACAAGTAAAAAGCCAATTAAACCAAACAATTGAGTCACTTGCTTCCCCGCGCATCCACGATGAAATTAGACACTGTGGCTAGAGTGGCGGTCTTCGTCGGGAAAAATGAGAGAATGCAATTGTGGCTTTTAATAAAAACTTATTTTTTTTGTTGATATAGATCGATTTTTTGTGATTTCTCGAACTCAGATGATGTAAAATGGGCTGCAGATTCTATTTAACTAATAAAAATAAAAAGCCACTACGGCCATAGTGCCCTTTTTCGTAGGATACGACGGTTATTGCTATTCAACATAACATCCCAAGAAACGTCCACTACAGAAAACGCGTACTTAGGAAGGGATTTAACATAGTCACCACGCTTTAAGCGTTGCGGCTGGCGATTGCTGTTGTTGGTGACCACAGTATGTAAGATGGTACGATACACAAAAAGATGCTTCTGCCCATCCTCCGGTTTATAAGCCCTTAGTCGCCTCTTACGACACCCACGGGTGGCGATGGGTTGCTACTATTCTTTGCCGGCACCACACGAACGAATTCTATTCACGGAAGATTGCTAATATTGCTATAGCTTATTAGTTATTGTTCTTACTTTACGATTATGAAAGTCAAGCAAAGTTGTCTGTGGTCTGTAGTCAGGACACAATGAAGAAAAGTGGCTAAATAATATTTATTTATTTTTGATAGAAAACTACTCATCGCCGCAGGCCTCGCAAGAACGTGCCAAATCGTGGTGTGTAAAAACTGCTCAGTGCTCTAATTGCCGATTATGAGCTGCGACACGTGTCAGACGGACCGACAGACAGATATTATATTAGTAGTTGTAAAAGTATCAATTGTATTCTCGTTGGACTACAAACCTAATTTGCCATTCTAAAATCACTCTTGCCTTTACAATAATATGAGAACAACCCGAGGTCACCGCAGAAAAAAAGTTTGCGAGACCAACTTATTTTTGCACTTGTTAAACTTTGATGCGCCAAGATTATTCTATGAAAGTTTTTTTGTCCAGTGGTAATTTAAGCTTGTATTATAAGTCTTATGAAAAAAATGTATGGTTGATGAATGTAGTAGATAGGGTAGGGTTGTGTAACGAGGCATTTTCCCCGATGTCCCGCTGCGAGACGTACGCTTATGGTCATTATAATACGACTATCTTTTACTTGTTTTTGTATTTTTGCAGTTTTGTTTGGTGGGAGTTTAGGAATAGTTGAGGTCAAATTAGAGTATAATATCCCCATTGGGATGTTAATTCCGTGAGAAATTTTGACACAGTTTATCTTTTAAAATAACTAATAGGTATAAACTTACACAACAGGGAAATTTCTTTTTAAAAGTTATATTATTCATTCATAAACAGTCTATAGCTAGGTGATAGATGAGCGAATTGACATTAGAAGCTTTAAATACTGACTCGTATCGTTTATGATTTTTATAAGAAGTTCACAAAGGACAATTCGTATTCGAGCCGAGAGTTAGCTAAACATTTGCCGAGACAGTGCGAGTACATTTGCCGAGAGAGACAATACGAACACAGACGTGTCTCTACACTCACGCATTTGAGATTTCTCGTATAGTTTTGTGAAGAATGGGGAGCGTCCTTAAGGCTGTATTTACTTATTGGACTCTCTGATAAGACTTTCTGATTCAATTTGTGATATTAAGAGCCATAAACCACAATTAAAGTCCGCAATGCCCTTAATACGATTGGATTAATGAACACAATACCTCGAATCAAATAACTTGTGAAAGTGGACGTTTGAAAGGAGATGTATCAAGGCAATGGACACACGAGGCTCGCCCACTACTCGCCAACCACTTGCCCGATTGGATACTCGCTACAATACTGCCATACACAATGGGGTAACTTGGGCGACATGGCTTGAGTAATGAGTGGCAGCGAGACGTGGCTGTTACCTCTAGCGACCGCTACTGTACAGTCCGCTACTGTACAGCTTGACACTCGTAGCGCGGTTTCCGCTTCTACGCTCATTGCGATGAGTGTACATAGTCTAATGTGTCAAGCTTGACGTGCTCTTGGCTGTACATTCAAGAGCAAGTCAAGCTTTACATTTACAGCGTAACTTTAGCCTTCCACCATCGTCATAGTCTTTACACTCCACTCGTAATAAACACGGATCTCTCCTAGAATTTTATGTATTTTGGTTGGCTAAAATATGAGCGGCAGCGTATTTACTAGCACTCCATAAGAAATCAAATCAAATCATTTATTTGCCAAAAATAGTGGTACTTTTTGTTACATGTTGGTCATTTAATATACATCCGACACTATTTCACCTGAATAGGTATGCAAAATTCCAGCGAACAAAAGAAAAAAAATTAGTCATTTAAAATACAAAACATTACATTAATAAAATTAAAATAGTTATTTGTTAGGCAGCAAAAGCGTTATTTGGCGTGAGTGCCTTGTATTGAAACCTGAGCAAGCGAAGGATTCTAGAATTAATAGATTAATAATAATGATAATTTCTAGATTCTAGAATGAAAAGAAGAATCCTGAGCGTAGCGAAGGTTTCATGGCACGAAACGCAAAATAACTTTGCTGCCGAGCGAAACACAAAATTTTTCACCTCACTAAAGCGAGGAAGCAGCCAGTACCGCAGCGTGGAGGTCTGCCATACTGCATCACGTTCGAATTTCAAAAACCTTTTGCCCGCTAGCGGCCAAAAATCGCTTTTGGCCGCAGAAAAACCTTTTGCCCGCTAGGGGCCAAAAATCGCTTTTGGCCGCAGAATTTAACCGACAAAACAAATGTTTCCGAGCTTTGGAGGTGAAAAATATATTAATCAAACAAATTAAATACAAAAACAATAGCAATGTCACTTCAAATTCTAGCAATGTCACTATACAAAAATATCAATGTCAATTTAAATTAATGATAATATATTTAAAATTGGTCCATAAAAAATAAATCTAGTTTATAATAAGCCTTATCCACTAGTAGAGCAAACAGACGCTTGCAGAAAATATTCATTGGCAGTTCCTTTAGTGCGTGGGGAAATTTATTAAATACTTTTGGCCCAAGGCATATAAAACTTTTATAAAGAATTGTCTTTGATGGCACTAGACAGAGCTAAGTGAAGTAGCTCAGCGTTGAGCGAAAGCGATGAAACAATCAAGGATTGGATTTGCTTCGATTCCGTTCAGCTTCGTCTCCCAGCTCTAGTTGCAAAGTACTCTTACCTCTATAACCTGCCAGTATCAACCAGATATCCGTTAAAACTTCTTCGACCTTTGCAAAACAGAGTGATAGTTACATATTTGGACCAGCCTCTTCTATAAGTCCGTCTCATAAGATAGCCGTTCGGTCCGTTTCTTCCCATTGCCCAACCGAACTGGCCCGCACGCTCAATTTGATGTCCCCGAATCTTCTCTCTCCGAGCTCCTGCTAGTCGGATATAACTTACTCGATATTTATTGTGTTTCGTTTCGATTGTTGTGAATGCGGTTACAGATATTTACTACTAATAAAACGAATCTATACATAGATATTTGATGGTTATTCATTCATTACTAAACCAGGCAATTTTTTTTTTATTCGACAGAAATACTTATGTACGCGGATGTCAAACTAACTGATTCGCGGCCAACTGATTCGTGGCCCTTTTTGACAATAAATCGTTTGAAGTAGGCAATTTTCTATGACGTTTGTCAACTACATATTTTTAAGTGTCGATTGGTAGCATGCTCATCTCTGTTGGTAATTTCTTTATCGTAAGAGGCGACTAAGGGTTAATGAACCAGAGGATGGGCGGAAGCATCCTTCTGTGTATCGTATCATCTAACATTCTGCGGTCACCAACAACTGCGGTGAATCTGTTTAAAGTATTTCTTTTCCAATTTAATATAATGATGCTAGCTTTATGTTTTAACAGCTTCATTAATCCCCCATTACCGGTCCGTTACGTCAACAAAGTAACGAGGGCATGCGCAAGCGCCGCTCGCATTGTTCCGCTCCACTTTCTGTGATCATTATCGTGCGCACACGCAAACACCGGATAATCGCACGCAAACTCAACACACACATAATCACTCACTCTCTCATCATATTGGGTCGTTAACTATGAAATTGCCTTTTTGTATGGCGAATTTTAAGTAAACACAATTTTCAGTAAGTACTAACATTTTTGAATTTTTTAAGAATTGAAAATTCTAATTTTTAATATTTTTTAAGCATGATTGGGAAGACATTAAGCTTACAGAAGCCTAAATTTTATTTTAAAATTTAAACATTATCGACGACATTTAAGACGAACTATTATTGAACCTTCAATTTTATGTATTAAACTAAAAATAAAAACTTTATTTTATGCGTAAATTGATAACTTTGAAGTCAACTTTCAGACAAATGAAAAGAATGGCTTTAGAATTATGATCTCATTAATCTGTAAGAAAATTTAGCCAATTTCATAGTTAAAGACTTATTATTCTAGGTTATTTTTTACGTGACTGCCCCAAACAGGAGGGTTATGTTTTTTGTACGTGATATCCGTTTGCACACTTATGAGTGAGTTCATACGCACGCTCTGGAATACACACCCTGCACCTTTCGTAATAAGTGTCACATGTTTTTTTTTTCTTAATTTTGTTTGTGATTTCCTTTAATTTTAATAGACTTTAATACATTTACTTTATTACATTTTAAGTTTTTTTCCCTAGTAAGTTATTTTTATTTGCTATTGGTGGAGGTTTGTAATTGGCATTGTATTTTCATTTATGTTGTTTCATATTAATAAATTATAAATAAAATCTACTAAATATACTCGAAATTTGCTGTACGTAACATTTTATTTTTTCAAGATTACTTATTCAATTTATGTAAAAATGTTTTTAATTAAATGAACTTAGCAATTACGATGCAGTGGACTAATGCTACGAAATTAAAGACATTTAAAATTGAATGATGAGTAATTGAGCCCATTTTTGAAAAGAACAAAAAATCAATGAGAGGTAAAAGTCACCCAAAAGTTTTATTTGCAAAGATAAATAGGGAGTTTATCTTCTTACTGAACTTCTTCCTATCCTAGTAAAGTCATAATGGCGGTTGGTAAATGCCTCACTCCGTTACAACGACACCCAGAAAAGTTTGCTGGCACTAACGGCTTAACGTTTCTTCTATGGCACGGAAAACGTTTTGTTCTTATACCACTTTAATCCGATTTACGAGTCAACGTCAACGTTTACGAACTCATTTTGCAGCTATATCAATATTAATCGGCTAAAGCTGTCAGAAAAAACTAGTTTGTAAAACAATTATATTTTTTCCGTTAAATATACTCTGGTTTTCGAGTCATGGCTGCAAAATGTGTTGGTAAGCGTTGGCATTGACTCATGAAACTGATAACAGAAGTCAACCATTCTAAAAAGCACAACAAACTTTGCTTACTAACTTTTGGAATCGGGTTATTTATTTTTATATCGTTTACAGCTTGCTTTTATAAGTCAAACTTTTGATATCATTGAAACTAGTGATTTATTTATGTTAAAAATTTAAGTATTTTTTGTCAAGTCATTAGCAGCACTCGTTTCAATTCAATTTTAAAACAAATTGAATTAAAGTGTCAAAATGTTATAATAAAATAAGTTTTGCGTCATTCAGCTCTTTGCTCTGTGCAGTTAAGTACAGAGTAGTGAAGCGACGAGGACAGATGATAAATATCAATAGTGTATTTTGTACTTAGAATAGGGGCTGTTTTGTTGGGGCGAGAGCGGAAGAATGTCTCAGGAATTGTCATACATACAGTATCTATTTTAATGTTATTATATTCGGAAAACTAACAGCTTTAAATTAACAAATCTACAGGGTGTAAGGGACAGATTGGCTAATACTGAAAGGGCATGATCAGTCAACGTAACTGAACAACTTTCATTAAATAAAACTTACAGAAACTTAAAAAAAAATCGGCTTCTCCATACAAACTGGCCAATCAAGTTTATATGTATAGAGGGGCAATTTTTTTTTTCATTTCCTAAAAGTTTTATTCATAGCCCTTAGTCGCCTCTTACGACACCCACGGGTAGGGCATCCAATCCCGGTATTCCGAGATCTCGTTATTCCGAGATCCCGCATCATTTTTCAGTCCCGCACAATGCGGGATTACATGCGCGGGATCCCGCGGGATTTGCGGGACTGATCTGCAGCAAAGAAACACCCTCCTACGCGCGCTGCCGCGCACAGATTAGTATATATGTAGGGGCTGCCGCGCGACTACTGACAAGCGAGCGAAAAGAGTGAATCGCCGCGGCCGTGTCGCGCCCCCCGCGCCCGCGGCGGCCGGGGGCGGCCGGCTTCCATGTTTGTTTTATTTGTTTACTTGAAGTGAAGTGACAAGTAATTATTCGTTCGTTAAACAAAATTCGTTTTCTAACATAGTTACTTAATTGTTTTTTGCGTTTACTAACATTATTTACGAACTATCGAATCGAAAATGACAAGTGCAGTGCACTTAAATGCATTCCGCCCACTAGTGTAGAAGCCGAGAGGGCTTTTTCAGCTGCCGGATATTTAGCTTCACATATTCGCAGCAGCCTGGCAGATGATACATTAGATACATTATGTATCTTACGAAAACATTTCCAAAAAAAATAATATGTCATTATAATCGTACTTCTTGCTTGATTTGATAATTAAAACTAATAAAGCTATGTTGATTTTTATTTCTTTTGTATCCTTCAATCCTTACACTATATTTACTAATATACAATTTAATGTACCACATACACACTTGCGGGATCCCGCCAATACCGAGATCCCGCGGGATTGAGAAATATCAATCCCGCAAATACCGAGATCACAAAAATGCTGCGGGATTGGATGCCCTACCCACGGGTAGAGATGAGTTGGTGCTATTCTTTGCCGGCACCGCACGGACGAGCGTAGTAGCGCGTAGTGACTAACCCTAATCAATTAATAGAACAACGACCAGATGAATATTTGATGTACACTTTATTTGATGTAATTACGTGTAATGTTTGGCCTGTAATCTCCAGGGGTGCGAGTTTTGAACCGTTCACACGTTTCGGGGTCTCGCATTCGCGTTTCGCAGACCCAAGGGAGCAATTCTCACTGTGCTAAATGTATCAAATACTTTTATTTGATTAGGTACCATCTCACAAACATTTTATGTGCTCAGTTTTATTTGTAAATAATTTTATTATCTCAAATCATCCAGCCGTAACGCTAACAAGCGAGGTGACTATGGTACTTCCCCTCCACATTTCTCTAGCAAAAGCTAGAATCCTGGAGGGAGCTCCCTGTCCTGTAGTGGACGTTTCATGGGATATTATGATGATCTCTTCCATGAGTGTTCTTGGCCCAATATTGTTTCTGCTATATATCAATGATCTCCCCGAGGTAACTCATCACAAGTGCATACTCTTTGCGGATGACATATCAGTAGTCATACCATTTAAAGAAAACTTACTTGACTTTTCAAAGAGATATAAACAATACAATATATTTAATTATTAATTGGCTAAATCAAAATAATTTAATGGTGAATTTGAATAAAACTAATTACATACAAGTTGGTACAAACCGACAAACTAAACCAATTCTAAATATTAAATATAAGGACACTATAATTCAGGAAGTGGATAAAACAAAATTCTTAGGGGTCATAATTGACGAAAACTGCGATTGGAAACATCATATAGAGTATTTGCGTGATAAGCTACATCGATACGTTCATGTTCTGGTCAGGCTACGCAACATGTCCAGTATTTCTGCTAATCTTGCAGCCTTCCATGGTTATGTATCGTCTCTACTCAGATATGCTCTTTTGGTCTGGGGACACTCAGTAGATAGTCAAAAATTATTCATAGCTAAAAAAAAATGTGTTCGAGCATTATATGGCAAGTCGTCTCGAGAGTCTTGCAAGCCTCTTTTTAAATTGTCTGGTGTTCTGCCTCTTCCTTGCATGTACATTTTTGAAGTCGGTAAGTTTGTGAAACAAAACATTAATCTTTTTATTAAAACCAGAGATGTTCATACTATAAATGTAAGAAACCCTGACAAATTAGTGTACAGAAGTGCTCCAAAACTTACCTTCTATCAAAGACAGTGCAACGTAATGTGTGTGAAAATCTATAATGCCATTCCCAATGACATCAAATTGCTCCCTTTTGAAAGTTTTAAAAATAAGTTATTTGTGTGGCTAAGAGACAAAAGTTTTTACTCAGTAAATGAATTTTTGAATTTTAAATAATTTTGACATTGTGGATTCATATTTTATATTTTTGTTTGAATTATCAATTAATTTATAATGTATTAGTATTATATTTTGCATGCTAATGTACTGGCGAAACATGAGGACATCTGTATCATATTCTACCATCGTATCAACTATGTTTGAAGCAAATAAATCTTATTCTTATAATCTTATTCTATTCTCAAATCATCACAGAATTACATAAAAATATTACATAAATATACAAACGTATTATGATTTACTGAAATCAAATACAATTTGTAAAACTTGTAACCAATGTGATTATGAATTTTGTAGAGCTTAGAGAAACATCACCATCAAAGATTTTCAGCGTCAGAGACAATTTTGTCATGACGTCATGCATTACCATTTGCTAGGTAGTCCTCTTATCGAATGCTTTTAAGTCCTAGGTCACCAAAAAGAAATGAAACTGAAACAAACTACATATATCAAACTAGAGAAACCGACACAAAATTTCGAAATTCATTACACTTACTTACCTACTGAAATTGCACTTACATCACGCAACTTAATGAAAAAAAGCAAATGACAGTCCGTCTACCAAATATCGATCAGCTAAAAACGAAAGCGGTCTGTACAGACCAGTTCATTATTAGAAATTAGGGTGCCATCGCTTTCGGAGGACGACTGAGGGGCGTGGGTATACCACATATTAATAAACACACGATTATAACCCTTACAGCGCTGTACCGAAGTATGTTTTCGACTGTATTTGTAAACTTTGCGACCGCATAATTTATAGTTTATCTCACAAATTGATTATTACACATGGAGTGGTGTATAAATCAGCTGTAATCCGATTATGGAGAGACGTCTCTTTGTACGCCGATTGTGGTCGTTATTAAATTGTTTTTATACGTTTTTATTTGGATCGACGGTGGCGCCATTAGTTTTATCGTAATATAATTATGTCTAGTTGGATGAGATAGTCGTTTATCTTGCTCTGATTGGATAAGTCACAGTTATTGATGGATTTTTTATTAAATTATATATGCTAATAATACTTTTTTATGGTGGTGCTCGCTCATTATACTAGACAATTTATTGAAAAAAATTCTCGGCGTTTGCGAGTAAAAACCTACTCAAACGAGCTAAATGCTCCTTCACTGAAAATATAAACAAAAATCATCCAGATTTTACATGAAAATTATAAGCGATTTTAATTTTTTTTTGCCATCTGTTACGAAGTTGTTATCACAAATTTTAATTATATAAAATATAAACACAATGTTAAAAAGATGTTATAATGACTTTGTTCCTAATATTTGACGTGTAACTTTTGTGAATAAACAATTAGTTGATGCAAGAAAAAAGCTACGCGCGTAATTTCCGAAATCTTTTTCATTTGAATGAGGGGTTCGTTTTTCAACATTTGAAGATGGCGGTCGTATTTCTATTTCAATTTTAGTTTTACCTATTTATTGAAGAGTTTAATGAATAATTTTGATTGGGTATTATGCAGTAAACGACTTTCAAAGTGAACATCTATTAGAAGATTGGAATACATGCATTTTCCGAAATTTTTGGATGGCGAGAAGCGGACTTCTTCGTGACTTTAATAATTTTACCAATCAACTTATAGGAGTCATCGTGGTGCACAGGCTTTCCTCGTTGTCGATCTTCGAGATGTGGATTCCTGTGTAAATCAATCTTTCACTGGACATTGGCGTGTCGCCATAATTTTGTAACAATTCCTTTACTTTGACACTGGCGAAATACGTTTTGTAATGAGATGTGATGCCTTTAATAGTACATTAAGATGCACGTGCGCTATTTTGGATATTACGGCCGAGGCTCAGAAATTGCAGCCCGAGCCGCAGGCGAGGGCGTAATGGAGCCGAGGGTGTAATCACCAAAGCGCACAAGCTTCTTACGACGTTTTTCAACACATTTGCGAATAAAAACAAATCAAAATCGCTTACCTTATTTTCCTAAGGAAATTTCGTAGACGTTTTCCTCGCATTTCTAGGTCACCCTATACACTGGACTTGTGTTTTTGTTCAAGTATTTTCGACGTTCTACACTTATCACTGTTTTTCTTATTTGTAGAAGTCATTTATTTTTTAATTACATTAAACACATTTCACAACAAGAAATATCTGTTAAAATGGCGCGCGTATTACTTTTTTCGAAGACACAGATTATACATGCGCGCGCAGGAGACAATGACTAAGCTATCAAACAGACTACTTTTCAATTTATTTTAAAATTGAATATTTTGTTACTTTAAAGACAAATTTGTAGTTAGTTAGTTGATTAAAATCAATATTTTCGTTTAATTAACATTTATTTATCATATTATCGAACACAGTTTCTTAATTCATTAAATTATTATGAATGTTATAGATATAGAAACTCCTTGCACCTTGCCGCTATAAAAAACAAAACAAAAATAAAACACTAACCTGTCAAACAGCTTACTCAGCAAGGAGGTCTTTGTTCTGAGGCTCACTCCCATGAATTATTTAATATTGAATATTTTGTTACTTTAAAGACAAATTTGTAGTAAGTTGGTTGATTAATATAAGTAATTCCATGTAATTAACATTTATTTATCATATTATCGAACACAGTTTACTTTTTCATGAAAATATTATGAATGGTATAGATATAGAAACTCCTTGCATCTTGCCGATTAAAAAAAAGACAAAAATTACAACACTAGTGAAATTATAGTAATGAAAAAAGCACGCGTGTTTAATAAGCTGGATTATGGACCTTAATACAGTGCAAATAGAGCTGTTTTATGAGCAAATGTGTTGAAAATAAATATACAATACATTTGAATGAGAGAGGTACAATTTATTTTATATTTTGACATAAGATACTTGCAAATAGATTTCTTCGTAGTGTAATAAATTCCTCCTAATAAAAAAGTTTAAGTATGTCGTCAATTGGTTAAGTGCCGATCCCCTAACAACAGAACCGATTAGCGTAAAGCAGTGACATACGGCGTTATAATGAATCCCGGGCACTTAAGCTACCAGCACCGGCGCGGCGTTGTGACGGCGGCCGATGATGGGACTTCGGCAGATTAGTGCCGGATTATACTTGAGCTCAGCCGTTTGTAGTCGATACAAGATCGTGTTTTGGCAATGAGCTACTTCAACTTGTCAACATGTTGTTCTTCTTTTGAGATAATGTTATTTTAAAAATCTTGTTCATAACTGATAGGGCATGTTCATTCAACTTTCGCAAAGATGTATTTTTGGAAAATAAAAATTACCTCCCATTTTAGTTCATAATTGTAATTTTGTTTTGTTTAAATAATGTATTTGTAAATTGTTGGGTCACAAACTTAGAGCAACGCGTCAAACCGCGCAAGCCCGGCTTTGCGCGCGAAAATCGTGTTACTCTATGGTCACAAATGCCTGAATAAATCGATTTCATTATTATTATTTATTACAATACTTTTTTTAACATGTGGACGACGTCGCAGGCAAAAGCAAGAAATGTATGTAGATGTATGGGTACCATTGCTTAGTTACAGGGCCAAAGTGTTACTTAGTGTATTATAATACCGTTTGTTCCAATAAAGTCTTATTAACAACAACTAACATTTTTCCTAGTAAGTAGGTATTAGTTTTTTGTCAAAACCCTTTATTGACCTACCGTGTCTACTGAAACTTCTCGCTACTGACCCTATTGTCTCTAACAACCTATACACCGCACCGCCTCGCTAAAATATCAGCAAGTACCCCAACCTAGGTGGCTATTAGTCGGGTTCGCCGGCGGAATCCGCGCACGCACGCTAATTGCTAAATTCGCCGGACCCACACCCACACACGTAAACAATACCCTCCCCCCTCCTTTCATTCCCTCCTTCACCCTCTCGCACCCCCCGCGCGCCCTCAACAATACCCCGAGTAGGTTGTTGTCGGTTTAAGTGTAAATTGGGATACTGGGGTATTTTAAAATTGTTTTGACAAGAAGTAACAAAGTAGTTAAACAAAGGTGGGCTTTGAAAGGATGAATGATATCGTGTTGTGTGTTTACTAGTTATTTTTTAAGTCAAAGATCAATGACTGCCAATGAACGACGTATGTTGCAGGAGCTTATTGACTTGCTCTCCCGCTTTCTAATGGATGCAACATCAAACCATGGTTTGAAAGGCAAAGCTGACTTTACTGTTCCAAAAAATCGTTAGATTCTCTAAGAGTTCAACATAATAATGGCTTCAGAATACTGAGTGGACTTCCGGGTTACTGTATCTAGTGCTTTTGCAGAAGTATGAACAGACTTCTATGCTTTGATTAGGAATAAAACTAGGTATCTCCTTCCTTATAAGATCAAGAAATAATTCCCGCAGTATGCTAAATGAAAGTCTCCTGAACGCTCCTCGTCTAAATCATTTAATTTGAATCTTGGTTAGACAGGGTGTCACTCAGAAATGATGATGTATCGTGGTACTAGGACTGATATTAATTGTAATGTACTATCTTTTTGTTTAATTATTGTGTGATTGTGTTGTTTAGTAGTAACATAGTTGTAAGTTTTTATAGAACTAACACACTGGGCTCCAACCTCCGAGTATTTAAATAAATCAATTATTATTCATAATTATTTACTGATTCGTCAGTGAAATTATGTTTAAATCAAATAATAACCTACCATCACAGTCTTGAAGAGATACCTTACCTTATTTTAAATAGACCCTAACTGTCCCACTGCTGGGAAAAGGCGTGATATGACTGAAATTCTGCCTAACAAATCCCCTTTTATCAATTAAAATTGTAAATTTTTTCTCCACTTTCTTTCAGAAATTTCTTCCATGTTAGCTAGCCCTGCATAATCTTGGAATAAAGACGTTTTTTGCTCTCCGGCACTTGTGGATAAAATAATAAGAGAACGACACAAATGAAATTCGTTAGTAATTAATTACAAGACGCAGGCGGGCAATTAAAACCCACGCATTACACGGTCGTGCACGCATACACGTGAAGGCTCATAAACGGGAACGCTGAAGACAATCTCTATTAAGAGCGGATGCTTGCAGGTAATTTGATTAGGGCGCCGAGAAAAGGGGGCAAGGGGGGGTGAATAACTGGAGCGGGGCGGGAGGAAGGGGGGCAATACGTGTCAGTAATTAACTCGCGTGCGCATTCCTCGCGAAGCTGTAGGGTGGCCACGCGTGCTGGAATTTACGGGATCAGTTAATTAATTTGGGATTAATGATGTAGGATAATTTGATTTGTAAGTTTGAGTTTAATTGAAAGTTGTAATAAGTTATTGCTAGAATGCTTGTTAGAAAACAGAATAGTCTTATCCCATTAGATTGTGTATATTTTTACTTACGACTACGGTTTGGAAAAATAGTCTAATTATTTAATTAGACAAAATATTTTTATTCTAAAATGTGCGACTTCACACTTATGAATAAGCATTTTTATAAGACTTTTGGCGGCTCAACACTCTGACACCAGGGTTTGTGAGGTCAGTCATTGACCTTTTAACTCACACGATCTGATAATAGTAAATTCATGTCAGTTTATTTCCTAGAACATGGAAAAAAATAATTCATATTCAAATAATATACAAGTATGAATTGCCATCCATATCAAAAGAGCATTGCTCATTGTAAACTAATGACAATAAGAACAGATCACCTACTTAATGGAATAGCAGTAACCTAGTTTGCTGAACCGCTGGATCGTTGGATGCAGCTGAGTGAGAGATGGGAACCAAGCAGAAGGGTTTATTCATAATTCCTGTATTCATTTTCTTTCCATGTGAATTTTAAGGCCGAAAAATCAACATTTTTCAAGTTTTCACAGTGACTTCGACTTGAATCATATTATTATTTGAGAGGAATGATCGACATGTTGAGCACACACTGTAAATTTTTGCTAGGTATCAATCAACACAAACGTGACGTGAATGTGTATAGATGTCGAAAACATCGTACATTACTCAATAAACGTAAAAGCTGACAAATAAAAATTAATACCTATGAAAATTTACAGTATCCAGGTAAATTTCTTTTCAACACATTTGCTCATAAAACAGCTCTATTTGCACTGTATTAAGGTCCATAATCCAGCTTATCAAACACGCGTGCTTTTTTCATTACTATAATTTCACTAGTGTTGTAATTTTTGTCTTTTTTTTAATCGGCAAGATGCAAGGAGTTTCTATATCTATACCATTCATAATATTTTCATGAAAAAGTAAACTGTGTTCGATAATATGATAAATAAATGTTAATTACATGGAAATACTTATATTAATCAACCAACTTACTACAAATTTGTCTTTAAAGTAACAAAATATTCAATATTAAATAATTCATGGGAGTGAGCCTCAGAACAAAGACCTCCTTGCTCAGTAAGCTGTTTGACAGGTTAGTGTTTTATTTTGTTTTGTTTTTTATAGCGGCAAGGTGCAAGGAGTTTCTATGTTTATAACATTCATAATAATTTAATGAATTAAGAAACTGTGTTCGATAATATGATAAATAAATGTTAATTAAACGAAAATATTGATTTTAATCAACTAACTAACTACAAATTTGTCTTTAAAGTAACAAAATATTCAATTTTAAAATAAATTGAAAAGTAGTCTGTTTGATAGCTTAGTCATTCATTGTCTCCTGCGCGCGCATGTATAATCTGTGTCTTCGAAAAAAGTAATACGCGCGCCATTTTAACAGATATTTCTTGTTGTGAAATGTACTAATGTCATAGATTTATATAGTCAAGATAGGGTCTTGGGAACAAGCGGTTCAAAATTTCCCCATACAAGAAAAAATAGCGCCATCTGTGAAAAATCGCGTGAACTACGTTGTGTAGTACTTCGGTCGGTACTAAATACACGGAACGGAAATAATATGGCGGGAAAAAACTAAACAAACTTTTTACTGTTTATATGTGATTTAGGCCTTAGGCCAAAAATAATAATAAGAAATAACAATAATAATAAGAGTATATTGTTTCTTCAACTAAGAACATTCCATTTTGTTGGTAAGTTTATTTGCATCCAATGTTGACAATATGACTGACAACGACTGACATTTGTTGGTCCTAAACGTCAGATTTCGGACCAACGAATTGGGGACATTGTAACGTGCCGATGGGATAGTACTTATATATAAGTAAATGACTAATGTAATTATAAAATAAATGACTTCTACAAATAAGAAAAACAGTGATAAGTGTAGAACGTCGAAAATACTTGAACAAAAACACAAGTCCGGTGTATAGGGTGACCTAGAAATGCGAGGAAAACGTCTACGAAATTTCCTTAGGAAAAAAAGGTAAGCGATTTTGATTCGTTTTTATTCGCAAATGTGTTGAAAAACGTCGTAAGAAGCTTGTGCGCTTTGGTGATTACACCCTCGGCTCCATTACGCCCTCGCCTGCGGCTCGGGCTGCAATTTCTGAGCCTCGGCCGTAATATCCAAAATAGCGCACGTGTATCTTAATGTACTATTATTTTCACGATTGCCAAGAGCGTTGTTGTTTTATATTATTAGCTTCAGAGTTATAAAGTCATTATGAATTTTATTAGTTTGTAAAAATAGTTTGCCTTTATTTTTGGTTATTAATTATTTGCACTTAGGTACACTTAACAAATTCATGACAGATCAAATTCAAAGCAATAATGCAGTTCCTTATGTCGATGATGCAGTGCGAAAAACTGATTTGTTTGTTTATCTTTGTGTATTTTTTAAAGGTTGTTAGTTATTTATGTATCTCCTAAGCTACCAGATACATGAAACGTTTTGACCCATCTCTAACGTGGCTGTAGGTAAGGTAGCTGATCGCAAAGCGCGTAATTGCCGAGAAATGCGATCAGCCCCGCTTCCGTCCGGGAGCCGGGACCGGTGCCGGTGTTGGTGTTGAGTCCCTATCGGTAACGGAGCTGATAGCTCTCTCTCACATGCACGTAATAGTTCAGTCGATATAAGTAAGAAACCAGTCATATAACCAACTTTCGTCCCATATTTGACCCTTTAGAAATAGATTTTTTAAATACTCCTTTAATGCCATCGTTAAAAAAATAATAAAGAAATAAATGGTTTATTCTATATCAAACAGTTTGATAATTGGGTTGTCATTCACATTCAATCATGCACTTCAAACTTCACACTTTGTACTTTGAACTGTTTTTATTTTTGAAAAGCGTTGGAATTAAAGTTGCGCTATGATGTCTGTTGACTGTAAGTACTTACTTTGAGATTCTTTTTTGAAATTTCGTTTTTATGGGTGAAAACTTGTGGCCCAGTTCTTACATACAGTATAGGTAGTTTTCCGAAATTAATAATTTTACATCAAGTTCTGCCAAACTATAATATGCAAGCATAAGATGCAAGTATAAAGTGCGCTATTGTGGTGATAACGCTCGCGAGCCGCAGGCGAAGGCGTGATGGAGCCGCGCTTCTTAAGGCGTTTTTCAACAGATTTGCGAATAAAAACAAGTATTTGATTACCTTTTTCCCAAAAGAAAAATTTATATTGGAAGTTGGGTATTTTACCTAAGATATCAACGTACACCCAATACTCCAGACTTTTATTTTGTATCTAAGTATTTTCGACGTTGAGAAAATACATTATTTACTGTATTTTTATTTAAAGAAGTCGATGCTTTTGAAAATAATTACAACAATGCGCGCAGATGGCACGTTGACTAAACTGCCAGAATTATTTAAAATGAAATATAAAAGACAAATTTATTGATTGTTTATTGACAGTTGATTAATTTAAACATTTTCATGAAATAAACGTTTATTTATCATAGTATCGAACACAGTTTATTTAATTTATATATATTCTTTATTGCACAAATTATAAACAGAACGTTACATACAAAAGGACATAAACAAAGGCGGGCTTATCTCTAAAAGAGATTTCTATGAATTATATTATGATTTACATGAATGTTATAGGCATAAAAATAATATGAATGTTATAGGCATAAAATTTTCTTGCTCCATGCTGAAATAAAAAAAACCGGCCAAGTGCGAGTCGGACTCGCGCACTGAGGGTTCCGTACCACCACATAATCATAATTGTATTAGTTGAAATTTCAGTAAGTTAATGTGCTACATTTTTTGAGTCCGACACGCGCTTGACCAAATTTTATTATTTGTTGTTATTTTATAGCTTATGCACTATAAACATACCAATTTTCAAGTTTGTAAGTGTTCCCGTTTTTAAATAGAACTAAACCAAAAATCGCCTCAGTGACCATCCAACTTGGCCCGGGAGCTCACCACAATTGGTTAGAAAAGTTGTAATATTTAATGATTTCAGACTTTTCCCATTATTTGTACTATGAGACCTAGCTTCTTGCCAAATTTCATAATTTTAGGTCAACGGGAAGTACCCTATAGGTTTTGCATTTTTGAATAAATGTATGGAGATGAGGACATAAAATGCCATATCTTTTGATTGCGTCGTTGTAAAAAATTGAAATTTTCAGATCTTGTGTGGTTCATGGTTCCTAATATATGGTACTAGCTGTGCCCGCGGCTTCGCCCGCGTGATATTCAGACAATGTGCAGTCTCTCCCTCTCCCTCTCTCTCTACCTCCATGCCACTCCCTCTCCTTCTCCCTATCCCTGCCCCTAACCCTACTCCTATCCCTATCCTTAACGCCGTCTTTAGTCCTTATATAAACATAGAAACGACACCCATATTGATTTTTAGACATTTTAACCCTATCGCACCCCAACCCCATCTTCGAGGGATGATGGTATTTCACGTCCACCACCTTACATTTCAAAATTGTTGTAGTTTTCGTAATCAGCGATCCGATAAACCATACAAACGACACCCTGATTTTCAGACATATCAACCCTATCGCACCCCAACCCCATCCCCAGTGGATGATAGTATTTCACCTCCATCACATTGGATTTCAAAATTGTTTTAGTTTTCGTAATCAGCGACCCGATAAACCATACAAACGATACCCATATTGGTTTTTAGACTTTTTCACCCCATTTCCCTCTTTAAAGGGTTGAATTTGGGGTGGAATTTCAATAACAGTGATGTATGTTCCACAGAATTACAACCCTAATGCCTAAATAATATATTTAGTGGATATTACTTTGAAATGAAGGAGTTTCAACTTCATCCCCCTTTTCACCACTAAGGGTGTAAAATTATCAAAAACCCTGAGACACGTAAAACTTAATTTTTAGTTGTCAGTCTAAATACAAATTTAGAAGATACTAACTTTAAAACTGACCGACTTTCATAAAAACTTTCATCCCTTATTTCACACCCTTAGGGGATGAATTTAGAAATATTCTAAAACACATTCTTTTTTATTTCTTACCAAAAGCTCAAAAACAAATTTCTATAATTCTATCTTAAAAAATTTAAGATTTATAGACCAACATTCGGTAAAAATATCATCCCTTTTCTCAACCCCTTTTAAGGTGATTTTTAAGAAATGCTTAAACACGTGTTTCTTTTTTTTTTACCAAAAGCTTAAAGTTAAATTTGTGTGAATCTAACTCATAAAACAAAGGACTTTCATACAAACTTTCATCCCTTATTTCACCCCCTTAGGGGATGAATGTTGAAAAATTCTTAAACACGTACTTTTCTATTTTATACCATGAACTCGGACCCTAATTTCTATAATTCTACCTTTAAAAATGAAAGACTTATAGACCAACATACGGAAGAAAAATCATCCCCTTTTTCACCCCCTTGAAGGGTGATTTTTAAGAAATGCTTAAACACGTGTTTCTTTATTTTGTACCAGAAGCTTAAATTCAAATTTGTGTAAATTTAGCTCAAGAAACAAAGGACTTTCATACAAACTTTCATCCCTTATTTCACCCCCTTCGGAGAAGAGTTTTCCAAAATCCTTTCTTAGTGGGTGGTTTTGACGTGCATAGAACCTGTGTACAAAATTTCAGATCTGTATCTATAGCGGTTACGGCTCGGCGTTGATGAATCAGTCAGTCATTCAGTCAGGACATGCTCTTTTATATATTTAGATTAATTAATTTCAACCTGATACCTTTACCCGTTCGTGAGATAAAGGGTCTTGACAGACAGACAGACAGACAGACAGACAGACGGACAACAAAGTGATCCTATAAGGGTTCCGTTTTTTTCTTTTGAGGTACGGAACCCTAAAAAGAAACAAACATAAAACACTAGTGCCATAATATAAGAGACAAATCATGCGTGTTTAGTAAGCTGGATTATGGACCTTATTAGAGTGCAAATAGAGCTATTTTATGACCAAATGTGTTGAAAAAAAAAATAGTTTGTTCGCAGAATTACTTACTGAGCAAATTGTAGGTAAACTTCTTGATTTTACTCGTATGCCCTAGTTTAGAATGTGTGTTGTCTGTTAGATATCCAACAGTCAGATTAAGAGAAAGTTCTAAGTATTTAATTTAAAATTATTTTAGGATAAGTACCCGAACGTTAATAACAAGTTACAATTAGTTAATGTACCAAATCAAAATGGCAGGTGTGTAACAATTTGTCAAAAAATGCGAAAAAAAACTCTTTTAAAAGTAATCTTGTATTTAATTAATTCTTGTATTTTTATAATAAAATAATTTCAGCCAACAACGTCTTATTGGACTTTTTTATTAACCTAACCTAACTTTTCCTGAATTCAGTAGGCTATGCAAAATGCATCTACGTTTTTTAAAAACATTTTTATTTATAGAGCTTTTAAATTAAATAGGTAGGGAAGTTATAAAATTAAACCTTTATAAGTACTACCATATAAGTCGCCGTCAGACGACGCATTTCTAAAAAGTTAAATCTAACCGTGACAGGATGGAGAAACTTATTTCTATGTTCCTTTTAAAAGCACCCTTATCCGATTTAAATAATCATTTTTCATTCAATAATTCACACTATGCGATTTTGAACCTTATAGGTACTTTTTGTATCGTTATTTCAATACAAGGATACGGCATACAATAAAGTCGCTAAGTAATCACATCACAAACACTCTACACGATTCACATACGAACCTCCATCTACATACACACACGTACATCAAATAAAACAGACGTAAAAAGACAAGCCGGGCCAAGACAAAACCAGTCCGCCATGCCACTAAGAAGGGCGGAGCTAATAAAACAACCCCGCAACATTTGAACGTTACAAGCGCCGGTAACAAGGTAATTAAAAAGCAGCCTTAACTCAAAATGTTTAAGCTTGAGATTTGAGTGGCTGTTAGAGGCGGTTGTAGCGTTTCGCCACGAGCGCGCAGGACCGAAGTGGCCAATCAGCGGCGCGTTGCCATGGCGACGAGCAGTAGAGCACTCGGCCGCCAGATGGCGCCGCATGTGTTTTCACAGCTATAATTAATGAGATGACGGTGCTGAAAACCAATTTGTGTGTGCTTTGTCTGGGTGGATCGTATTGATTGCCCACTGTTGTACAATTCCAAATCAATGTTATGTAACAGACATTTTAAAGGGTCGCTATTATCAAAACGTCAATTCCAATTTGAATGTAGTGAAAATTTTAATTTTAGTGAAATGTGAACATAAATTTAAGTAAGAAGACATTTTTAAAGAATTACCTACTGGTATATATTTTAGAAAAAAAAAAAAAATCTTAAAAAGAAAGAAATTACAATTTATGTGGATTCAGATTTCAATCGTATTTCATTTCAAGAAGTTGCGAAACGGTACACAGTTTCAAGGGAAATTAATAAGGAAGGGAAGAAGAAAGGAAGGGAGAGGCATTTAAAAAACATCTTTTATACAGAGAATTGTATAGGGTATCTTCAGCCTACGAGACGTTTGATTGCATAATAATCCATTTATTGCAACGTCTCGCAAACTACCCTCGGAATTGGGGAAACCTAATCCCCAGTAAGCCATTATAACGAAAATTCAACCGTCAGTCATAATCAAAGAAACAGCAGAATACGCTTTATAACAACTCGGATAAATTTCAAGTTGGCGCAGCACCGCGGGTTTTCCTCGTGCGGTAAATTAAGTGGTAATAAACTTTGTGCGGTTATATTAGGGTTTAGTTCGGGGTGCGTGTTTGGAAATGAAATTTTCATAACTGTGCGGGGTGCAGGCGGGCGCTAGCGGGGGTGAAGGCCAAGCGAGGGGAGGGGTATTTGTGTTTCCCGGTTTCCCGGCGGGGGATGGCGATGCTTGAGCCTCGTTGTGTGCAGTGCCGAGGAGGAATAACTATTAATAATAATGAATCTAACTCTAATTATGGTCGTGTGGGAGATTATACCTCATCATAACATCCCCTGAAACGTCCACTACAGGACAGGGAGCTCCCTCCAGAATTCTAGCTTTTGCTGGAAAAATGTGGAGGGGAAGTACCATAGTCACATCGCTTGTTAGCGTTACGGCTGGAAGCATGGACCGCGGTTGTAGGTGACCGCAGTAAGTAAGATGTAATATACAAAGGAGGATGCTGCTGCCCATCCACCAGTTAACCCTTAGTCGTCTTTTACGACACCCACGGGTATGAATGGGTTGGTACTATTCTTTGCCGGCACCACACGGGACCGATTATACCTACCCGAGAAGACATACTAACTACCTACTTACATCAAGTACAAACCAAGTGCCTATGCGATATTACTCGAACGATATACCAACAGCACTAAAATCGCTTGGACACAGTGTAAAAAAGCGACATCTTACATAATTAAGCAATTAACTACTGTCCAAAAATATTAATTGGCGTCTTTACAAATCTCCGATTTCTTCACGAGACCTATTCACGTCTAATCTTATAAATTGTTGTACAAAAAAGCTTCCTTCCGCGAATTGTTCTGTGGTACTCGCAATCTGCGCAAAGTATCGAGTTGCGGCGGTACGCGGTGTCGAGTTCTCCACAATACAAAGCTGCTGACAAACGAATTTGATGTGACGTGACGTTAAATGCCCTATTCGATTATTGCAAACATGGTTTGAGATATCTCTCATATCTGAAGGTCTTAGGATTTTTCTTCAATTAATTGAGTAACCAACCAGATGGGTTGCTGGAATGCCATGCCTGCCATTTTTTGTACGATTTATGTATGAAAGAATATAATTTAGAAAGTAAGAATTGAGGCTTTACCTACGTGCGTCCATGAACTCAGCTGCATTATTTTTTTTAACTAGAAACGAAACATTTAAACTTCGAGTAATTTTGAAAGAATATCTCACAAATAGTACGTAAATGGTAAACATAAACAAATTGGTTCACAAAATTACTTTATTTTAATACACTAGTACCTACTGATAAAGAATTGACACATAAAACAGGGCATAGTTTTTTTCCTCAGCACCTAATTTACTGTATTAAAAGTCCCGTAAACTCCTAAGTCCGTGGTCACCCTACATCAGGGGCCGTTCATTTCATTTATCGCGTTTCTTGTGGGCCGTTCGTTTAAGGCAAAATAAAAATATCGCAAGCGATAGAAAAAAACCTGAGCAAAGTGTCGTGTTACTCGCCTGCCACTCCATCGCCGATCGATGCCAATTGACGTCTAAATGCAGGAATAATACACTGGTTTCAAAGGCAAGATTCCGTTGAAACCTTCTCGGTCTTTTTGCCGTTTTATACTTATCGAGTGTATTTTGTTCCTAAATGCGATTGAAATTATTTGAAAATAAAATAATCCATGTTTCATCATTGAAGGACCGTCTGATCTACTCAGAAGCCAAGTTCGGAAACGAAAAGTACGGAAAAAAGCTTCTAGTGAACTAGGATACTTATACCTATTTTACTAAACAATGGAGCTTTTGATCTCCAACTTTTGAAAATTGAAATAAAATCATTTGGTTTTCCATACAAATTTTCAGATTTTCATTTTGTATAAAGATTTAATTTTTAATTTTATTTCCAAAAGTTGTAGACAACAGTTGTTAAGTTAAATGGGTGGACCCTACCACTTAAATTATTTTGTGTATTGAGATTTACGCGTTGAACCTATGTATCACTAAGCAGCAAAGTGATATTGCATATCTTCAAGATGTGATATTGCATCAACATTTCACACTAAATGATTTCACATTGGTTATAAGCGATAAAGTGTATTGCTTAAAATGTCATGTCATTCTCCAATCATCGAACCTCAAACCATTGCTGGAGTTAATGTTCATAATAATATACACAACAACATACTCGTATACTTCGATAATTATGTGTTGAGAATGTCATAAGTATTGGATAGATTGATAGGTTGCTTGGTAATATAAATGATCAATTTAGCCATCTGAGGTTTTCGCATGGTGCAATCTTTGAACAAAATTCTGTTGGCAAGAGCCGTTTCACATCACGGCGATTTTAACGCTATAAAATTGCGAAGCGACTACGCGACAGGTAATATATCCCGCGCTGTATTCGCGCGTTAGTCGCACGGCAGTCGCGCTACGCTGCCAAGTCTTTATGGTCACCAGTCACGCGAAGATGTCTGATGTGATGTTTTTTGCACTTTTCATTAATGTAATGTGGAATTTAAATAAAACATACAATTAAAAATACAGAGAATCGTAATTGTCCACGATTTTCGTACATTTTACATAATAATCGGATCATCTTCTGGAACCTAGACAATGAACCATGCACTTACTTGTATGCGGTCCTCGGGCAGGTCGGTCTTGAGTGACAACATCTCTCGGGCGTACACGTCGGGATAGTGCGCATCTTTAAAGGCCTTCTCCAGTTCGTCCAGCTGGTAGGATGTGAAGATTGTGCGGCTGGAGACAAAGAGGATGATATAAATCAGAGTTCCATGAGCTTATTCCTCCTTCTATCATCGAGCTAAGCTAACCGTCCGGTGAAGTTATGAAAGCCACAAGGGCTAACAATAGGAACCACTACGAAAAAAAATGGGCTAAGCTCGTTGGTGAAGAGATGCTGGTAAAAACTAACTTTCACATTCTGGCCCACCGTCTCAAAGTTGCATATCTGTCGGTGTTTTACAGATTGTACTTCGGAGAGTGTGGTCAAGAGCTTCAAGAGCTTATTCCTCCATTCCCCTTCTACCATCGGGAGTCCAGACGCCGCCCGGGATATCACCCACACTTGGTTTATATTCCACACATTCGCACAATTTGCGTTATAAACAATCTTTATAAGGTCCTAATGAAATAGTGAACATAATTTTAGTATGTTACTCAGACCACGAAACTGAACAACTTTCCCCAAGGAAAGGAAGGATAGGTCGAAAAATCGAAATACGAAAATCTATTTTTGACCTCCCATAGAAACTGCATCAGCTGATAGCGCATTTTGTACGGGAGGACAAACCTGGTTTTTCTTATTTTGACCTATGTTCCTTGGGAAATTTGTTCAGTTTCATGGTCTTAGTAACATACTAAAATTATGTTCACTATTTCAGTAGTACCGCATATTTTTGAATTGCTCGCTATTGGTAAGATGAAAATTGTCAAAAGAATGGTGCCAGGTACCTGTGCCGTCGTTTTTTCTTCTTCTTCTTACCGTTGTACCCTGTGAGCCCGTCGACGGTGAAGTCTTTCGCCGCCTCTAAAGGTGACACCCCTGAGAACAAATAAAAAAACATTAAACAATAATAGTAGATTAGTAGCCAAGGGCTGTAAGGCATCAATTGCAGCCCGAGATATTTAGGCGCACGAGCGCAGCGAGGGCGCCTATAGTTCGAAGGTGCGTTTGATGCTTACACCCGAGCTAACTACTCTGCTTTACATCTCGATTGTGAGGTAAGTAGGTCCTTAGTACCACCAAATTGTAGGTGACCAATTAGCGCTATAGGGTAATAATGTAGCTAGAAAAGCCCTAGGGCGGTAAGTAATTAAAACGCCCGCCGCCCCGCTACTGGAGGCGGCCATCAAGGCGGACGTTACAATTATTTACCGCCCTAGGGCTTTTCTAGCTACATTATTACCCTAGAGCGCTAATTGGTCACCTACAAGCCCCATTTGGGGATAATAAGGACCTACTTACCGAATATGAGAGATGTAAAAAAAATTGTTAACCCTTGTAAAAGCACCAACAAACAGTTTTACTGTTTGGCGCTTCAGAACATATAGTGTAGGCAACGAAGCGGATCGTTGTATGAAGACCCCCGCATTAAATCCTCAGTCGATGAAACTTTGCTGGGGTATTACACTACATGAGACAAACCTTCTATAAAAAAATCCAAAAAAAATCGGTACTTTAAATTTTTCCATACAAAAACTACAAAAAAAAGTGTATGAAAAACATGTTTTGTAATTTTTTTTTTGGATATTTTGAATTTACATTTAATTCATAATTCTTTATCATCCTGTCAAATAAAATCTGCCTGAGAAATTTATGTTGGGGTCAAGTGCTTCGTTGCCTACACTAATAAATGTAAAATGAATTTTAAGGTAAGTAATGAAGTATTTTAATAAAAGACTTCAACCTGAAAATATCATCGGGTGAGCAAGCTATGCTACTTGCAAACAGATGGCGCTGTAATTTTCTGTCTATAAAACGTGGAATTTACGAAATGCTTAAAAACACGGGGAAAACGAATTTTCCCAGACATGAGACCTAGCTAGATCGAATTATTGCCCCCAAAAACCGCCGTATGGTAAATTTCATCGAAATCGTCAGAGTCGTTTTCGAGAAACCGATTACAAATTTATACAGGGTGTTACAAAAAGGGTTTACCAACCCTAAAGGATATGAAACTGCCCTTGAAACGGAACAACTTTCCCAAAGGAATATAGGTCGAAATGCGAAAAAAATATTTACCTCCCAAATAAATAAATAAATAGAATCTGAATCAGCTGATAGTGCATTTTGTATGGGAAGCCAATTTTTTAGGGTTCCGATACTAAAATGGTAAAAAAAGGAACCCTTATGGTGCCGCTCTGTCTGTCTGTCCGTCTGTCTGTCACATCTCTATATCTCAGCAACCACTTATGCTATCGACCTAAAATTTGGAATAGTTTTAGAATATAGTTGCCCAACTTAATTGCACATGAAAAAATTTTGAAAAAAGTATGATTATTAATGTAAAGGGGGCCAAAACAGGGGGGGCCAAATTTCAAATTGTCGGTACTAGGTCGAGTGGGGTATATGAAAGGGCTTTACTTGTTCATTTTAAAATATATTTTTGTTTTTTTTTTTTAAGTTTCTTAGTTTTCAAGTTATGATGAAAAATTAAAAAAAAATACCATTTCCCCCCCCTTATCTCCGAAGTTTGAGTAAGGAAAAATCTGAATTAATTACGGTTGACAAAGGCGATCTTTCTAAGTTGCACAGTTTTTCAGTAATCTGCAAAAAACCTTTACAAACAAATTTAGTTTTGCGTTCCTGAAAATGGACTTTATTGCTTCCAAAAATACTATAGGTATATCGGAACCCTCGGCGCGCGAGTCCGACTCGCAACTGACCGGTTTTTTTTATCGTATTTCGACCTTTGTTCCTTAAGGGAAGTTGTTTAGTTTAATGGGCAGAATTACATCGTTCAGGTTTGACATACCTTTTCTAATACACATTTGAGTTAACAAAAGTATGCAACATCACAGAAAGATGTGAATCTGCCAACGAAACAATATTTGTTTTGCTTCCTCTTTTTTACCATTTTCTTTTTGTTTGTGTAGTGACGTAGTTTTAGTTGAACTAACGTCATAAAGTGATCAAAGAATCCTAACATGAATAAAGTATACTTTGACTTTCCTAAAGTAGCTTTTACACCTTTCGGTATACATTGCTGGAAGGCCTGGTACTGTTAATTTCAATATTCTTAAGACTGCACCCCGCGCACGCTAGCGCCCTCATCAGAATTTAATTAATTTCTTTGAATTGGAGACCAAAATGAAAAATTGAAGAACGATAAGGCGTTCTTTGTCAGTATAGCATTATTTTAAATTATTACATTAAGCTTTATGTTCTCTTGTTTATTCAAAATCCTTTGAACGGAACACGGTCTGTGGCCACCAATTTCCGTTTTAAGGATTTTGTATAAAGTAGATAACATAAAGCTAATTGTAATAGTTTAAATTAACGCTATCTTGACAAAGAACACTTTGTCGTTCCTATATTTTTCATTTTTGTCTCCAATTCAAAGAAATTTATTAAATTCTGATAAGGGCGCTAGTGTGCGCAGAGTGCAGTCTTAACCAGCAATGTATGCTGAATTACTCTCTAAGTCTAATTAAGGCGTCCGTGTGGTGCCGACAAAGAATAGTACCAACCCATCTCTACCTGTGGTTGTCGTAAGAGCCGACTAAGAGCTTATGGAGAATGGTCAGCATCATCTTTTTGTGCATCGTACCATCTTACATACTGCGGTCTAAAAGTTACTATGGTAAATCCCCTCCAAAGTACCACGTGTTTTTGCAGGAGTTCTGGAGGGAGCTCCTTGTCATGCAGTGGACGTTTCATGGTGTGCTATGTATGATGACGAAGGTAAGAGAAATGGAATACAAGGTAAATTCTGGAAGAAAACCTGAAATTTGAAAAAATCACTGATCGCCCATACAAAACGCATTATCAGAGTCAGCTGCTGCAGTTTTCATGAGATTGTGAAATTCTTTTCTCGTGTTTGGATTTGGACGATTCATATCCTCCGGGGGTTTTCATACCATTTCTTATATCAGATAAATACACTGCAAAAACGCTGCAAATGACATCCCTACCCCACGTTGCATCTCTACGGGGATGCACGGGAGCGGGGGTAGAGGGGTGAGGAAGGAGAAAGAGGGGGGTCTCTCGGGACGGCGGGTAATTCAATTTGGTGCCAATGAATACGACAGTGAATTATTAAATTTAGAACGCTTCTTATTTCCTAAACTGCTTACCGCGTCGCACCTTACGACATACATCTCTGCTTTCCTACGACTACTGGCAAATCATTTCTATCGCCAACAGGCATTGAATACAAAGATGTGCATGTAAACATGATTGTAATTCGTATGTGTGGTGTGTGACGAATCTCGAATGAAACTGTTTGGGGAAGGGTGCGTTGTGTTTATCACTAAGTTATGAGGTCATGGGACACACATTGATAATGATCAGACATTACCACGTCATGGGTTAAAGCTACAAAAAAATTTGCTGTATAAAAATGACGGGTCAGGTTTGGTCGGTTTTATGTCGTAGCTCCTCCAAGGTTTTATGCAAAGATTTGGGAAACTACGCGCAGGGGTTTTTAGAAGCGCAGCGTTTTTCTTACTTCAATGGTTTTATGCTCTATGAGGGAGTTGTTGATAAATACAGCGTGAATTTATAGTGGTTTTGCAAACAACCAACTTTCACGAAGAAAAAATTTTCTACTCGAAACAAATTTTTCGCCTTCCCAATTCCCATACCAAATGAGTCGATCACGTGACCACCTTACTAAATAGTCGAAAAAAAATTCTCGAAACATTTTTTACTTCACGAAAGTTGCTGGTAATCTTTTTAGGCTTTCGTGGAAAGTCCGTTTGGGGAAGTACTACCCCTTATTGCTTTTTTCTGCCGTGAAGCAGCCGTGTTTGCACTGCTGTATCTCGGTTTGAAGGATAAGGGAGCCAGTGAAGTTACCGGCACATGAGACATACCATCTTAGTTCTCAAAGTGAGCAACGTGCTTTGCTATCTTATTAGTCTCAAAATATGCCATTAATAAGACAGTGGGTGCTATGGGCGGTGTAGACCACTTACCATCAGGTGGCTCACCTGCTAGTTTGCTCACTTGCTATGGCAGCGTAAAAGAAACGGCGAGAAACCACTGCAGCGAGTCGGCATTTTACAATGTGTTTTGCTGGAATAACAGAGAATATACAAATAAAGCTCGTTTAATAGTACAGGATGACGTAAAGATGAGTTGGAAAAAAACCTAAATATTGATTTGCTTATCCCAGCTGATCTTGCAATGTCCAGTGACTGGTGACTACTGGTACAATCGATCGGCCAGCCTGGCCAATTGGTCACGAGCTCGTCACGCCATTATTTCCCGGACCAGTCAATTTGTTACGTGTTCTGTTTGGGTTGCAATCAAGTTACAATCGTTTTGGCCCGTTAAGAGTGGAGACTACAGCGTGCAACTGAAAGGTGGGATAATACTAAAGAGTGTGAATCTACTCATGAAACTGAACAACTTTTCCCAAGGCACATATGTCGAAATACGAAAATCTATTTTTGACCTCCCATAGAAAAATCATCACAGCGCATTTTGTGTGGGACGTCAAATTTGGTTTTCGTATTTTGATCTATGTCCCTGGGGAAAAGTTGTTCAGTTTCATGGGCAGATTCACACCCTTTATTATTATCACACCTTTCCGTTACACGCTGTATACGTAGAAGTTATTTACGAGTATACAGGGTGGTCAAAAGTACCTGTAGAGATCCTGAAAATCATACCTACTCGTCAAACTGTAATAAGACCTTAATTTATTCCTTTCACTTTCTTTTCTGTTTCCTCACAAATAAGAGAAAAGCACTTGCGGCCGAATGGCAATTATCGTCCTTGTTGACTTGGAAGGCCTCGGCTTCGCCTCAGCCATCCAATCCACTCACTTACCGAAGAAAATTAGGTCATAATTTTAAATAAATTCAACTTCCCATTCAAGTATAGATACGAAATAAAGAAACCGATGAAGTGCATCGATAGTTCCGAACTACTATATCTACGCATATACGAGTATACGTCGCACAAAATAACTCTGGCTATGTCAATGATGCGCTTTTTTTTAAAACTGTAATGTCGTGAGTTAATACAAAAGCCTATTTTGGAATGTTCAAGTACCTTAAGCCCTTTTTTAAAATATCCCACTTGACCTAGTAACGAAAATTAAAAATTTTGCTCCCCTTGGGCCCCATTTAAAGTAATATTAAAATATTTATTAACTATTTTTTTTACATCCATCTTCATTTTGAAAGTTTGCTTAATAACGTTTTCTTATATGCTTTGTTTGTATAGAAATTGTAATGCTTTTTTCTTCACTTACGAGAAGGAGACTTGATCTGTTCAATACCTACAGATCAGCATATTGTGAAGAGTGACTATCATCCCTAGGGACAGAAAAGTGCATCACGGAGGAGAGAGGAGGTGGCGTAAGTAATTGCCCCTATACTATAGGGGTATTTGACGCTCGTGTGGCTCGTTGTCAACGCAACTTCTTGATAAAACGAAAATGTAACAGTCTTGACCAGTAAAGCTAAGAGCAGGTTAAGCTTTACTACGTAGTGCGACTTTGGCTCCTACGGCTATTGGAATAAGGATTGCACAAAGTCCTAAGTGTCATACTTGATGTGGACTTGAAAGTAAATATCGTTTGCAGATTGCTTATTTAATTAAGTTTTACTAACGAGTACAGTCGAGTGCTCAACACTGACGGTGCAGCTTTAGCCCTTAAAGTGCTTTAAATAAGAACGATAGGTACAAAATCTAAAGTGTTAAGTTTGACGTGCTCTTATCTCTTTAGATTGAGAAAGATAAAGTTTATACTCATCTTATTTTAATGTGGGTGGCCATTAATAACGGTACCGACTTTTATATACATGTTTTTTAAACTATATAGGGTCGTAATGAAATAGTGAACACAATTTTAGTATGTTACTCGGACCATGGACTGAACAACTTTCCTCAAGGAACATAGGTCGAAATACGAAAATCTATTTTTGACCTCCCATAGAAATTGCATTAGCTGATAGCGCATTTTGTATGGAAGTCAAATTTGGTTTTTCGTATTTCGACCTATGTTCCTTTTGGAAAGTTGTTCAGTTTCATGGTCTAAGTAACGTGCTAAAATTATGTTCACTGTTTCATTAGGACCCTATAAAGGGTGTAAGGGACAGCCTTCCGAATACTGAAAGGGCATGATCAGTCAACGTAACTGAACAACTTTCCGCGAATAAAACTTTCAGGAAATGAAAAAAAAAAATCGACCTCCCCACATAAAATTACAAACTTGATTGGATAGTTTGTATGGAAAGGCCGAAATTTTTATTTTATTTCCTGAAAGATTTATTCGCTGAAAGTTGTTCAGATACATTGACTGATCATGCCCTTTCAGTACTCGAAAGGCTGTCCCTTACATCCTGTAAATAAAAATTACATATTTTAAGTTCTAATTCTAAATAAAACATCAATGTAACTAAAAGGAATGCTACTGAAAGTGATAGCAGTAGATTTCAGAGATTACCACATAAAATTCACAAGAGTACTTAAAGCTATACCTATACCTACGTCGATACTATAAGTTTAACAAAATAATTGTACACATCTCAATACCGAGGCGTAATAATTAAACGTACCGCGGCGGGCTGGAGCTCGATAATGTATGCGAGGACACGCCGCGAGTGGCACGAGCTACACGAGTCAAGATGAACCAAGCGGCGCTTACTAGTGCTCGTGGGGTGAGGTGACGAGCCCTCTCCGCTAAACTAGGTTATGAATTATGATTATGATATTCGTTAAATACGACTCAAGTTTACCTTCTTGATCCGCATTCATAATTCCCCTACTGTGGGTCAATGAAACTACAAGAAATGATTTAATATCGAATCTCCACACTGTACCCAACTTGTTTATAAAAAAATTGTGAGATAAGAGACCAGTTTCCATGAGTTTCCAAGACTGTTTGTGGCCTTACAATATCTGGCTTATTTATAATATTGTTTATTGTCCGTTTGAAAATGCAAACAAATTATTGATAAAATTAAGTTAAACAAGTTGTTGAACACAATTGTGGAAGAAACTTAATAAATATATTGTTCTCTATTATATTCAGCTTTGCTAGCACATAAACTGTACTTAAATAATTGTAAGTCTTAGTTGTAAGTTGCATGTTAATTTATGATGAAGTTTAATTTTTAAAAGAGTGCATTTGATCGTCAACAAACTATTTTGCAGTTTGGTGACATATTTGACTTGTGAAACTTAGTTTATAAAATATATTTAATAAATAAATTAAAAAAAAAATACGCAACAGCTCAGGAGTGCAGACTAAATATACGCCGCGCCATACATTTCATCCGCACTTCTGAAGCAACTACAATCGTCTCGTAACCTGTAATGATAAAAATCTAGGGAAAGAAACTGTGGAAGGGAAAGACTGAAGGGTTGGAAGGGAATAAGGATAGCTACTCGTGCTACTGACGAACATGTGAAGAACACTGCCACTTTGCATTGTGAATGCAACACCAACATTGCTTTCATTTAGGTTAAGGCGAGAGATAACTAGCGAATTCGCTGGTGAATTCGAAGATTTCCGAGCTGACACATTGAAAATTTGTTTTACCCTTTTATACAGTCGATTTTAGAACATAAATAAGGTCCTAATGAAAAAGTGAACATAATTTTAGCATGTTTCTCAGACCATGAAACTGAACAACAACAAAAAAAAAAGGTTTTGACCTTCCATAGAAACTTCATCAGCTGATAGCGCATTTAGTATGGGAGGTTAAATTTGTTTTTTCGTATTCGACCATATTCGACCTAGGTATGTTCCTTGAGCAAAGTTGTTCAGTTTCATGGTCTAAGTAACATGCTAAAATTATTTCATTAGGACCCTAAATATTAGCTGGTCAGTGCGAGATGTCAATAAGATACAATTTCGTGTCGCAACATTACGTTTTAGCCGCGTCAGTTCAGTGTCAGACTCTCAAGTGGCAATATAAAATATCGGCAATTGGCACACAAAGATGCCTCGCGATGTAATATATCAAATATAGGAAATATATCGAGTCGCCTGGTTTATTTGGCCAATTGGGGCGTCTGCCGCGAGACGCAGGTAAATTGGCAATTCGCACCGTACGCGGCCAATTTTCGCGAGGCGCGGTTACCGACGATTAGATTTGCCAATTTGGTGCCACGCTTGCGGCCAATCGTCACTAGAACTCAACGGAATTGAATGAGTTATGCAAAAATAACGACGCGTTTTCAGGAAAACTGAGTTTCATGTGACGAAACAGCAAAAAAATTGTTGCTGTTCGTTTTAGATGACAAAAAAAATTAAGAGTTATCGCTATCGAGACTTGCGCTGAACCGCATCTTTGACTATAATTATTTTGACTGAAAAGCCAATTCACCCGTGATAGTGCATGCAACAGCGCTGAAATATCGGGAGTTCAAAAAAGCTAATATCCTAACACTAGAATTCCGTTTTGACGTTTCCTTATCACCAACACACAGGGTTTATTTTTCTTTGCAGGTCGTAATGTTTTATACCTTTGACAGCTGTCACAATGGGCCTATTACGATGGCTTTACTTTAGTTCCAGCAAGACATATCTCATTATCATCATAATAGCAGCCAAAAGATGTCCACTGCCGGACATAGGCCTCCCCTAAAGATCTCCATGGCTCGCGGTCCTGCACGGCTTGCATCCAGCGGCTTCCCGCGACCTTAACCAGATCGTCGGAAGACATAGGTATCTATTTGCACAAAATTATGTAATTAAAATAATTGATTTGCACTATTACAAAAAAAATCGTGACTTGTCTAGAGAGCTCAAATGTCTGTGCCACATATTCGTTTCGGCATTAAAATTTTTGTAACGTGATTAGCGTGGTGTACTGGTGTGAGATTGGCAATCTCGCGGTATGACTCTCTCTCCCTCGCTCCTCACGCATCACTCCTTACTCCTGACGCATCACGACAAATAGCAATGAGCAAACTCGATTTGCGAACGACGAACGAATGGAAAATATCTCAAATTGCCTTAGATTTGTGGTTAGTAAAGAGGCAATTCGATTTTTATATATATAGTTTAACTAAAAGGGTATACCAACCCTGAAGGATATCAATCTGCCCATTAAACTAAACAATTTTCCCTAAGGAACATAGGTCGAAATATGAAAAAAAAAATGACCTCCCATTGAAACCAAATCAGCTGATAGACATCATTTTGTATGGGAGATCTATTTTTTTTTCCTTTTTCGACCTATGTGCCTTGAGAAAAGTTGTTCAATTTCATGGGCAGAATCACATCTTTTCTGTTACACCTTGTACACCTTGTATACAGTTTTAAAAGAGTAAAAATATGTCAGAAAAGTTAAGTTAAAATAATAAAATGTTAGAAAAAGAAGGTGTGCATTGCAATGATGTTTTGATGTTGTGCAAAATTTTAATGAATAAGTGAGTATTATGCACAGTTTGTGTAGGATATTTTTTCGTAAGTGAAAACATATAAAAAAATGTAATATTACCTGAGTATTGTGAGTACAATTGTCGTACCGCTACATTTACATGAAACAAAACAAACAAACAATTAAAATAAGAAAAAATAGACCAACAGCAAGGTTGAACACAGTTATTTTGAAAAAGTGCGTTTTAGGTTTTACGCTATCGCGCTTCATAAGCGCAGTTGATACCTAAAATTAAGGCGCTAATATCCGATTTAAAAGAAGAATATGGTTATTTAAATACGCTTTTACTCAAATGATTTTTGACAAAAGTCTCTGAAACAGAAGATAAAAAATAGAATGTGATATAAAAGTCAAGATGATTCTGTTGATTTCAATAAATTCAGTCTAACCAGAAACATCGCAAGACGAACCGATGGCCTATGGAGCGTAAGGTTCTAGAGTGGCGACCCCGTACCGGAAGACGTATCGTGGGCAGGCGTCCCACAAGGTGGACCGACGCGACGATCTAGTCAAAGTCGCGAGAAGCCGCTGGATGCGAGCAGCGCAAGACCGGTCGTCACGGCCTATGTCCAGCCGTGGACGTCTTTCGGCTGATATTATGATGGTGATGATGTACCCAAAACATAGCTTGCCTAGTTCTTATGAAATTATTTCGATATTCTATAAAAACACACACGCAATTTTCGGATAAAATTAGGACCCACAAACAAACTTCGGTCCATATTATAACGACGGCATTATAAGTCCCAAGTATCGCATTACATGCGTTCGGTTCTCACCAACGCAGGTGTTAACAAAAATAGAGCACGACCACTGTTCCATTGAAGCTGGTGTACTCCGAATCACTCTCAATGCTCCGGTGGTGGCTGGGCCTCTTTGTGCCAGATATTATGATCTCCAACACCTTTTTTTTCCTTTTCAAAGAACAACGGCCTTCGGTTTTGGAGTGCTGAAAGTGAGGACTAATTTGAAAGGTCTGTGTTTTAATTACTCTGATACTTTGAGCAAAATAAAACGAGTAATTTATTAGGTATTTAGTAAAAACTATTAAAAATAATCTAATAATATTTTTCATTCGATATAATATCTCCCTTCATACTTTCTTTCTTTAATAGATATTGAACAAGTACCTATTTAGGTAATCATGATAGACAAATAGTTAAATAGTTCGCACAAAGCACTTTGAAACACCTTTGTTATGCGCACAGCTAAAGAGTGGAATTATCTGACTGCGACTGTGTCACCGAGTTCATATAACCCGAATCTATTCGTGAGTAAGTCGTAAGTGAATAGGCTTCTTCTGGGCAAGCTCGTCCCATCGTCGACCTCATCTCTGTATTCAAGATTTTTTGTTTACAATTGAGCAAACGAGCAGGTGGCCCACCTGATGGTAAGTGGTAGACAGAGGTCAAGAGTAAGCCCATTGACAATAAAAAAGATTTTATATATATATTTATGTCATCAAATAGAAGCACAACAATACCTAAGTATATAAATGGGACTAAAATCTGAATTGTAATGGTTTTTTTTTCATCTCTGTGTCTCTTTTAGTACCTACTTGCCTATAATCTAGGAAAAGCGAAACCGCCTATCACAGATATTATTTTTCTTAAAAGGAGTGCTACAAAAAACTATGTTCTAGTAGACTTTAAGAGTTGAAATAAATTATTTTTATTTTATTATTATTAAACATCGACGTAGGAAAAACGCTAGCTCACATGCGCGCACGTGCAATGTGGGTTTTGAAAATCTTTGGTGTCAAAAAACAGCATATACTACTTACAGAACTGCACCCGTTCATTCCGCTGGTAACATAGAATTTTTCACCAAAAGTTAATGTTATTTGTGTATTTTTGAAGAATCCTCGAGCAATTTTCTCTTTGTGCTCCAAGAAGTTTTCTCTTAAAGAGTTGTTTTTCTCTGTCAGACGGCAGATGGCGCGCGGCTGACAACAGCGGGTCTCTGATCAACAACATCGCAGTAATTACTGCCATTGTTCCACCAGCGTCCAACCTCGCCTTGCGACTACTTATATAGGCTCTTTGGGAATTAACATCGATAATTGAAGTGCAGAGGCGCTACATTTCTAGCAGCTGTGTCATAAGCTATAACCATACTTGCTCAAAAACATAATTCTCTGATAAAGACCGGAGCTTTTAAAGAGCTTTTAGTCACCGTGTTTTATAAGTCATATTTACCTATTAGAAAAAATATTGGTGTCCATAATTTGTTTATTTAATTGCCTAGAACGCATTAATTCGCGCTAGTCCGTCGCTGGATACTTTCAAGCGAAAGCTAAAAGAGCACTTTCTCTCTAACTAGTTTTTACTTATATATCATTTCTATTCTTATTATTTTTCTTTTTAGTATTAAAATATGTATTTATTTATTTATTTATTTACGTAAGTTTAGTATAATATACCTATATATATTTTAATATATATATTTATATAAATATATATTACATTTCTATATTTATTACTTATTTAGTATTTATTCGTGTTAAAGTATTGTAGTAAGGAATCTTGTTTTAATTATTTGTGTTGTAGGTACACCTTTATGCCCGCTGTATTGTCTACTAGGGATTTCTATTTAAGGTTAGCTGGTAGATAACTCAATTTTGAGTTAAGCTCGCCATTGTTATATGTTCTCACCTGTGCTTGTTTTTGTAATGTATTCGTGTACAATAAAGAATAAAGAATAAAATTAAAAATCAACTATTAAAATTAGCTTTAGATTTGTGTTTAAATTCATCCACATCATACTTAGGCTTCCCCTAAATTTCTCCAGGCCTAGGTATTTTGATAGGTAGGCTTTTAAGAACTACTAACTAAGATTTATTTCCATTGTTTAAATTTGGGTAAAGGTTTTATTGACGACATTTTTTAAACATATTTATTAGAACTTTCTCATATTACGTAGTAGAAAGAAAATTAACAATTTGACTTTGAACCTAGCTTTACACCCTGTATGTATACGTGTATTGGCATCGGTATAATAAACTGTTATAACAATTAAAACAACTAAGTACCAATGAATGTCTTAATTAAGGTAAAAGCATTAACAGCACATTACCGATGTCAACCTAGACACAATAAGTCTCAATTAGGAACTGTCAGTTTGTTTGTCTGTCTGATAGTTTGTTAACTTTTACGCAATAAAGATGGCGCTAATTGTGCATATTGTTCTATCATATTATTAAGGCCAGTTCTAGAAAATTGTACGCGCAAACACAGGTTTAAATATAGATTGACCAGCTCTGTTTCGTGGTAATAAGGTCGGTTTTGTATAACAAGGAATATCGTTTATGAAGTTTTGGTTGTAATTTCTGTAAATAACATATATTCCACATGCGTCAGTACTTGGAAAATAGATAGGTAGAAAATTGTATTTTACTAAGAAGTGTTTGCCGATTAGATTCAAATATTTTAATCACGGGACAATATGTTGAAGAAAATTTCGTTTTAAGTCATATATAACTTTGACTCATGGTTTATGATTCAAGAAACAATTTGCAGTTCTCTGACATGACCAATAAATGTTGGTGGTAAACTTGAAAAATATTGTGATTTCCCTTGCTTTATTTTAAGAAAACTAAATGGCTCCTTTACTATAATTAAAGGTAGTTTAGGTAGAAAATAAGCAATCCTCAATTAGAGTGCCCGCAGAGGTAGTAGTACCGGAACAGCCGCGTTGTCGGAACCGTCGGGAAACCCCCGGGAAATCACATTCGGGGAGGTACGAGTGCGCGGACCACGCGGCACCGATAATACAGGACAATCGTTTTTAGGGTTCCGAACCAAAATGGCAAAAACGGAACCCTTATGGTGCGACTTCGTCTGTCTGTCTGTCTGTCAGTCAGTCACACCTGTTTATCTCAGCATCTACTCACGCTATCGACTTGAAATTTGGAATATAAAAATATATTTTTAAATATGTGAACGGCTTGCCCAACTGTTGCAAACCAAAAAAGAAAATCTATTTAGCTAATCTATGCACGGGTATGACAACTCTGTTTCAGGGCAGGGTAGATTAACAGTTTTGCGGGTGGTTGTTTAGTTTTTAAGAAAAAACTGTAAAAATTTTTAATAAATATATTCTATCTATCTATGCTGAAACTCTTTTCCCATGGAACATAGGTAGAAATTTAACATCCCAAACTGTATTGTATGAGACGAAAATTTCTTTTTCACCTCGCAAGCTCGGAAAACTTTGCTTTATCGGTCGAAATCTTCGTGTAAAAGTCATTTTTGACTGGAAAAGAATTTTGAAATTGGAACGGGATAATGAACGGCGCAATTCATTGGCATTGTCCTGGCTGTAGTGAGGTAAAAAATTATGTGTTTCGCCCGACAGCAAAGTTAATTTGCGTCTTGTGCCTTAAAAACCTCGCTACGCTCAGGATTCTTCTTTTGTTTTTAATAATGTAATGGAAACGTTGGAAGGGGAAGGCCTAGGCAAACGTACCAGGACCAAATTCAGGACGTTCTGAATAAAGGCCAGGTTAATAGTACCCTAAACCGACGAGCATGTATGAAAGGATTGATGAAAGTACAGGAAGCAAGGGAAGTATGTCCAGATCGTAGCAGGTGGAGGACTATGGTCTCTGCCTACCCCGACGGGAAAGAGGCGTGATGTTATGTATGTATGTACTCGTATGTAATGTTAGAGTTCATTAAGAAGGTAGCGAATTGCGAAATTCAACGGATATACATTAAAAAAAAATACAATCGTAGCGGCAAACATCGATGATTCGATTCAGTGGTATGAGCGGGATGTTTTCATCGTTAAATATTGATGATTTAGCTAGGGTCTTTTTTTTCTTTTAATTTTGAGCTTTTAATACGTTTTGAGCCGTTTTGTAAAATATATTCTAAGGCTGATGAAACCGCCGAAAGGCTGATGAAAAGGCCAAATAGGCGGGTGACATAATTGTATAATTGGCGATGTAATTGTGTCGCAAATTAATCTTTACACAATTAAAGAGATTTTCATTTTTTATTTGATTTCTTAACAGGAAAATCTCTCCCTAGAATTATGGAGGCTGTAGCACGATTCCCGCGGGGCTCGTTACAGCGAGGGGACGTAAGCAGCGGGGGTGGGTAGGGGAGGGGGGTATTCCGCAATTTTTTTGAAAACGATATTGTTGTGCTCTTACACACGACGCGGGGGGAAATTAGGGAGCAATCTGTAGCGAATATAGCGATATACATACTGACATTGCAGCCCAATTTGTACAAAGTTAATGATTGTACAGGGAATTTAAATTCATATTATTTCGCAATTATGTTGTCTTCTGCATAAAATTCTATTTTCACCTCAATAATCTGCGTGAAAATGTGCTTTATGGTTACTAGCATGATTATAAATTTATAAAAGATCAATATTTATAAAAGATTTTCGACTCTACACAAAACCATTAAATAATTTTTATGTACCTAGATAAATGCGAATTTTATAACTAAAGTTAACCAAAATATTCTACTAAAATTCAGTAAAGTCCTAATAAAATACCAAATATGGCTCTCGTACAGTAAATTTGGCAACATTCTTAGCCCAATTTGTACAAAGTAATGATCATGTTACATATTAGGAGAAATTGAATAATGAGTTTAATTGGGACCTCATTAAGTTACAGTTATAATTGCGGGTAGGTTTTTGTAGAGATTATAGACCTCTAACATACATAAAAATATTGTTTGTCATATTTTACATGTTCTTTGAAAAGTTAAATGTACCAACTTTACCTATACTTTAACTTCATCCTTAGTATAGAGAGTTATTTTTTACCACCCCTGATATTTTAAGAGGTCTTTCTGACCATGAAACTAAACAACTTTTTCCAAGGAACATAGGTCGAAACACAAAAAATAATTTCGAGATCCCATACAAAATGTGTTGTCAGCTGATGCAGTTTGTATGGGAAGTCGATTTTTTTTTCTTTAGCTTCGGAAGCAAAACCAATGAAATTACACATTGTATATATAATGATCACACATACTAACTAGGTGTTTGTGTGTTAAATCAAATCACACCCTGTATCGTGGAGATAACAGGCCGATGGGTAATGATGGGCTACAATTATATTTTTTCGCGTTCCTGCCTCCTTGCGCGTTCGCGCGTGAATATAACGCGCACATCTCATTAGGCGTTCCGTGCGCGTCGGATTAGAAACATTTAACACGCTTATAGGAGACAAAATGTCTTTATTAAGTCTTTTTTATGAGCAAGGAAGGAAGGAAATAGGTCTACAACGAGTGTGTTTTTAATAGACATTCTGAAAAAATGGACTCTCATACTTTAACAAACAACTAGATAAAGATTTAGAGAGCGTACTTGGGAGGACCGGCGGGAAAACGGCCGGTCGGACGACCCAGGTAGGGTCGGTTCAGGAAAAAAATATCTTGTATCGCTATTAACGCTTGTAACAAAACCCATTTTTACAGAACGATTAAAAATATGTTCATGTAATTAAATTAGTGATGACGTAAGTACCTACCTAAAGTGCACAATACGTAGAAGTCGAAAAATGACTCTACAGATAAAATAACCAACAAAAGAAAAAACAATTCAAACAGAAGACTTCGTTTCTAAGCTTCAACAGGGGGGCGCAGCGGCGCGTGAAAATATAATGGTTGGGTAATATTACAGTTTTCTTACTGCGGGGGTTTCCCAGCGGACAGGAGGGGATTGAGGGGGGTACTAAGGGGGCAGGGGGGTAAGGCGGGGCCGGACACTGCGACTGCCACTTAGGTAATAAGAAATACGGTATTGGCTTCTTTCTGTTCGATTTACATGAAGATTTACATAAGGAAAGTCAAGTTGGCATTTTGATCAGAAATCTGATGGAGTTAAGTTCGAGTAAAAGGTTTCGTAGACTAGTGGTTAGAGCGTTCGTCGGCTTTCACTAAATCCGTAGGTTCTGCGTTCGAATCCGTTAGGGGACACTGTTAGAGATATTTTAAAATTGAATAGAGATTGTCATCAGTCCTCAGTTTTCTCAAGAAATTGCTGATGAATCACTATCATCATCATCAATCATATCGTGTGGGTTGCAAGGTCGATGAATGACCTCACAGACCCTAGGGTCAGATTTGTTGAGCCGCTAAAGGCCTCTGAAATGGCTCATTATCAACTACATCCGTCTTCCGAAGTACGGAATCGTCTAACTTTTCGGACTATATCAGGTGCTTCAATCCTGCAATGTCCTAGCTGGGGAGTATGTTTGTTTGACAGTGTCCCCACCAGGAATCAAACCTAGGACCTCCAGATCGAGATTAGACCAAGAAGGCTATTGTTTGAATAGTTAAAAAACCGGCCAAGTGCGTGTCGGGCCATACGCAGTATAGGGTTCCTTAGTTTTTTTACAATTTTTTATTGCAAGGCGGGTTTTGAGTAAGTATTTCATAACGTTTATAACATAAACTTTTTACCTCCTAGCGCCTGATTGCTATTGCTGTTTTTAGGGTTCCGATACCAAAATGGTAAAAAAAAGTAACCCTTATGGTGCCGCTCTGACTGTCTGTCTGTCTGTCTGTCCGTCTGTCTGTCACACCTCTATATCTCAGCAACCACTTACGCTATCGAGCTGAAATTTGGAATAGTTTTAGAATATAGTTGCCCAACTTAATTGCACATGAAAATTTTTTGAAAAAAGTATGATTATTAATGTAAAGGGGGCCAAAATAGGGGGGGCCAAATTTCAAATTGTCGCTACTAGGTCGAGTGGGGTATCATATGAAAGGACTTTACTTGTACATTTTAAAATATATTTTTGTATTTTTTTAAGTTTCTTAGTTTTCAAGTTATGATGAAAAATGTCAAAAAAAATACCATTCCCCCCCCCTTATCTCCGAAGTTTGAGTAAGGGAAAATCTGAATTAATTACAGTTGACAGAGGTTTATGTAAACTTTACAGCAAAAATAAAACGATCTTTCTAAGTTGCACAGTTTTTCAGAAATCTGCAAAAAACCTTTACAAACAAATTTAGTTTTGCGGTCCTGAAAATGGACTTTATTGCTTCCAAAAATACAATAGGTATATCGGAACCCTCGGCGCGCGAGTCCGACTCGCACTTGACCGGTTTTTTTATTTTTTAGTTTTTCGGCTATAGCTTATTAACCTGCTTAGCCTACTTAACTTTGATAGTTTTTCTTTTAATTTCATCATAATATGCTACTACTGTGAATTTTTCCATATTTCTAATAACAACCGTTTAGCCAGCAGGGGGGGGGACACTCGACTCCAACAAAAAATTGCGCTTTCAAGCTTAATATTTCCCAAACGGATCCTTAAATCGAAAAATCATCTAAGCAAACTCATATCATATTTAAAAGATCTATCTAATGACATCCCACACTATGGAGTAGGACGAGGAAAAAAAAATTACTTTACTTTTATGGGAGGTACCCTAAAAAAAATAATTTTCAAAATTTTATTCTACCACTTTGTCGGCGTAGATAAAATGTACATATATCTGTACAAAATTTCAGGATTCTAGTACTAAGGGTCTCTGAGCAAAACAGCGGACAGACAGAAAGACGGACATGACGAAACTATAAGGGTTACTTTTTTACTACGAAACCCTAAAAAGGAATATGTTTTCGTGCTTCGGAAGACACGTTAAGCTGTTGGTCCCGGCTACAAAAGTTATCGTTAAAGGAGCCATGTCAAAAATTTCGGAGGCTCAGTAAATTTGACACCAGTATATGTGAGGTCAGTCGTCACACATCTAATAGAAATAAAACATGATAACAGGAATTTTAATCAATTTTTTTTTGTTTTGTTTTTGTTTTTTTTTTTTTTTTTAATCATTTGGGTTTCGCGAGTCGGCTCTAGACACAGCAGTGATTTGGGTTTTAAAGGAAAAGAGAAAAGAACATTAGAAACTTAAACGTTACCTATACAGGGTGTAACTGAACAACTTTCAATGCATAAAGCTTTCAGGAAATTAAAAAGAAAATCGTCTCTCCATACAAACTGTCCATTCAAGTTTACAGTTTTGTATGGCGAGGCCATTTTTTTTTATTTCAAGACAGTTTTATTCACTGAAAGTTGTTCAGATACGTTAACTGATCATGCCCTTTCAGTTTTCAGAAACCAGTCCCAAACACCCTTTATATTACATTTTTCAGTGTCTTTTTAAACAATTCAAAATTTGAAAGTAAAGTAGGTATGTATCATAAAAAGCAAATTGAACTTATCGCTTACTCATAACATAAACACATCATCATTCATTGAATTAAAACTACTGCACATTGAAGTTTCACAAGTCATGCAATCGTCCAGTTAGAGGTGAATATCTAACTTAACCACATTTAAAAATAATACTACACGAATAGAGACGTAGGCAAAACGTAGGGCAGATGTAATGTTACAGGTAATTATAGATTACTACATTGCAACAACAACAGCAAATATTGTTACTGAACTCGCTCCTATCTACTCGTAATCCAATTACGGCCACGAGCCGAATCCGACAGCAAATTGAAACCAACAATTTCACGATTAGAACAAGAGCAGACCCCCCCACCCCCTCCTCAACCTCCCAAACCCCCCTCTAAGGCCACTGATCGTATAATGAATTAAGCACCGATAGAACGACCAATTTCGTCTCCTAGCGCTGGTGAGGAATAATCGACCGTATTTCAAGAGCCTTAGAGTTCGCATGGCGAGTTCGTGCCCAAATATCAAAGTGAAGAGAGGCATTAGCAATTATAATGGGCACTGTCCCAGTAAGTGCCTGCTCATTACGGAGGCTTCGAGCGAGACGACCCTCCCTTGCACCTTTCCTCACCCCCTCTCGCTCCTCACTTCAGGTGCCCACTTTTCTTATTAAAGACTGATGAAGAGGCGAAAATTTTAGTCTGTCTTGAAGAAGCGGGCTGAATTTTAAACATGAAGGTTTAATTGGGGTACAGGGGGGGCCTTCCACAAAATGGAGTTAGTATCATCTATGACAAGTTAATCAATCTCACCGTAATTATACATACATACATATCACGCCTTGTTCCCGTCGGGGTAGGCAGAGACCACAGTTCTCCACCTGCTACCGTAATCTATATATATAAAAGAAGAAGGTGACTGACTGACTGACTGACTGACTGACTGACTGACTGACTGACTGACTGACTGACATATCAACGCACAGCCCAAACCACTGGGTCTAGAGATTCCAAATTTGGCATGTAGGTTCCTTATGAGGCCTAGGGGTGCACTAAGAAAGGGTTTTACAAAATTCCACCCCTAAAGGGGTAAAATAGGGGATGAAAGTTTGTATGAAAGTCCGTCAGTTTTGAAGTTAGGATCTTCAAAATTTGTATTTAGGCTGACGACTAAAAATTAATAGTTACGTGTCTCAGGGTTTTTGAAAATTCGACACCCTTAAACCCTAAAAAGGGGGATAAAGGGGGATGAAGTTGAAAATTCTTTATTCTTAAAGTCAAATCCACATAACTTATTATTAAGGCATTAATGATGTAATTCTATGCAACGTTCATCACTGTTATTGAAATTCCACCCCAAATTCAACCCCTAAAAAAGGGAAATGGAGTGAAAAAGTCTAAAAACCAATATGGGTATCGTTTGTATGGTTTATCGGGTCGCTGATTACGAAAACTACAACAATTTTGAAATCAAACGTGGTGGACGTGAAATACCATCATCCCCCTGGGGATGGAGTTGGGGTGCGATAGGTTTGAAATGTCTAAAAATCAATATGGGTGTCGTTTGTATGGTTTATCGGGTCGCTAATTACGAAAACTACAACAATTTTGAAATCCAACGTGGTGGACGTGAAATACCATCATCCCCCTGGGGATGGAGTTGGGGTGCGATAGGTTTGAAATGTCTAAAAATCAATATGGGTGTCGTTTGTATGGTTTATCGGGTCACTGATTACGAAAGCTACAACAACTTTGAAATCCAACGTGGTGGACGTGAAATACCATCGTCCCCTGGGGATGGGGTTGGGGTGCGATAGGTTTGAAATGTCTAAAAATTATTATGGGTGTCATTTCTATGTTAGGGATAGCGGTTAAATTGGCGTAAGGGGTAGGGATAGGGACAGGTAGAGGTAGAGGTAGAGAGGTAGAGAGGTAGAGAGGTAGAGAGGTAGAGAGGTAGAACAGGGACTAAAATCGCGCTTTATCCCTAAGGGACTAAAAGTGATTTGAATTAGGAATATGGCTAGTGTTGGTAAAAGTTCTACGTCAACAGGGCCTAAAATCACTTTTACTCCTTAAGAGACTAAAAGTGATTTGAATTAGGTTACTATTTTTTTTTATTTAAATTATTTTTTTTTCTCATAGAGGGTGATAAAAAGTAGTGTCCACCTCGGGTGCAAAGTACGTATTTTAAAGCTCGACGTACTTTGAATCCCTCGCTACACTCAGGACTCGACTCTATAGAATCCTTCGCTCCGCTCTGGATTCAAAAAAAGCTCTCGCCCTTAAAATAATTATTTGCTCCCTTGGTAAACAATCTACTATTGTAACTCTTTTATCTCCACAGGTGAGTAAAGATGATTCTTTGATCTTCACGGTCAAGTCATGTCACTAAAGTGAGAGTTGACATTATGTACTAATCTTGTAGAGGCGCTTTTTTATCTTGTGGAATTTAGAATGGGCAGTTAATATACTTAATACATCAGGGCAGGGTGTGGGCAGCTGTTGGGCTCTAGACCATTCCGTATTCCTTAAAAAAAACACATCGCTTAAAAGGCACAGCAGACGGCTTCCGCCAGTGTGGCCGGTATTGCAAAAATTATAGTTTTAATCAGAACAAAATTCAAATATACCATTTTTCTAAATTGCTCTACGTTCCAAACTGTTAAACAATCAATCTAAACAACCTTTTCGACTAAATAACTCTTTGAACTGAACAACTATTCAAGCTGTTTTCCTTCCAAACCAGAGGTTTTAGAAACTCCGCGCATAGCAGCAGAGCTTTTTCTCATGTCAACGATATTATTAAACTGTAATAGATCGAAAAACAAAATTAGTACCGGCCACACTGGCGGACTGCCGTTTCTGTGCCTCTTACAAACAAATTGGCGATGCGCCGCCGTGTGGAAAGAAAAGAAGAAACAGGAAAAAAACCACGAGATCTTTTTAATATGTACAATCTTCTAAAAATGCTAGAACGAAACGTGCAGTCAAGAGTCGGTCAAACTTGACACTTGCACTGCGACTCTTGCTCGTAGAGCGTTTGAAATAAGAACGTTACAACGTCCAATGTGTCAAGCTTGACGTGCTCTTGACTGTACCATGAGTGTAACTCTTCATTGATTTTGCTCCCGAAGCAGAGTGATTCTACTCATCTTTCACGACGAAAATCATTTTTTACTCAAAAAACTAATATTGGCCCTCCCAGACAAAATGATCACTGGTGTTGATTCTGGCAGACATAAACTAAAACTAAACTAAATTTGGCAGTTCTAAAAGTGTTGCTTCCTTTTTCCAGATATAGGGAATAAAAAAAACACCAACAGATTTAGACCTGTCAAATTGAGTTTAGTTTTAGTTTGTGTCTGCCAGAATCAACACCACTGATCGATCACTTTACTATGGAGTCGAAAAAAAATTTGAGTAAAAAACTTTTTGGAGGAAAGTCGCTTGTTATCATGAGTAGAATCACTGGGCTTCGGGAGCAAAACTCTCTGTATAATAATTATATCGCCGGGCCGTATGAACCCACTTTCTTTACTAATTGAATGTAACCCAATATTACTCGACAGAGGCCGTTCCACTTCATCTCGTAAACAATGTTCAACGTACAGAACCGAACAGATACGTACTATAGACAAGCCAATTGGTGTGGTTGGTAGTGAGCCTGCCTTTCACGCCGTGGGCTGTGGGTTCGATCCCCGCCCAGGGCAAACATTTGTGTGGTGAACACAAGTTTTATCTGTAGGGGAGCGGGGGGCTGGTTGCTGGGCAAATAGTAACAAGCATTGCAAGGAAGGAAGATAATTAAATGAATTTCTTGCTTTGATCTGCCTAGAATAAACTGAGGATTAAACTTTGGATTGCTAGTTAATAGCCCGTATCGTATTACACCTTCCTAAATTTAGTCGATCGAAGTAGGATTTAAAATTACGCTTCTAAATGATTTTACTAATTATAACGTACTAAATACAATTACACTTGACTGAATGTAGTAACTGAATTCATTCTGAAGTGTAAAAATCCCATAAACAAAACACATAATCATTATTGCCCTGGCCTTTTTATGGATTATCAGCTACTTAACCTAGAGGATTTAACAAGAAACACATTAAATTCAATAAAATTCTAAGTGTTTCTTCACACTTGGAAGAACCTGAAACGCTGCATTTAGAAAAAGCAACATTTTGTCCACATGACTTCCGGCCGGCGCCCGTGAAATGAAAACCAATATGAGTGTTGAGTTGAGTTGAGATGAGGTGACAGCCGGCAAACCTCAGACACTTGTTTTTGTCGCCGTTAATGACTTGTGAGTTATTAACCGAAGCAGCGGCGACAAGCGTCTCGCTTACCCGACAGTCCCGACACATTCGGACCGCTGGGATTTTCCTGCACCGACCACGTAGGCTGTAGAGAAGAGCGCTTGGTTTATAAGAGAAATTCTCTGTCTAAATTAGTTAGTGTGCCAAAGAGCTAAGCGAACATAACGGTCGATTTGTTTAAAATATTGAAAAGTTTATTACTACATGATATATTATGAAGTTAATATTAATATGACACTTATGTATTCTTATATACTCATCAGTTCATTAATCAATTAACTATAAATTATGCACCTACCAACCTGTCTCTGCATCACCCTAAGGTAAACTGTTAGATAATGCCTTTAGGCGTTAAGTCTGCCTATGTACCTTTGTGCATGAAGTTAAATAAATAAATAAATAAATGACATACAATGGCAAAAAAAAAGGTTAAACAAATGTGAGCCGATTGCTGTTTTTTTAACCATTTAACTTTTTTAAATAGTATCTGCAGCTACTATTTTTCCAGTAGAATTAAACAGTTTGAAACGTATCACATGAGTCTGTGAAATTAAACATTTTTACTATTTTATGTTTGCAAATTTTGTTACAACCTGGTGTAGAACTACCTATATAATTCTGACCTTTGTTTTTTTGTCTCTGAACCGTCAATTTTCTTGCTTATTTTTTGTCTTTGACAAGTTTATGCCGTGGGTTTCTTCTCTATCGTGTTACATGCTCAATGTTTTCTGTCACCTCGAGACGAGCGACGAGTGTTGACAATGTTACTATCCACTCTGCACTTAGTTTAAGTTTTATTCAGTAGTGCTTAAGGTTGTTTTTCCCTGGTTTTGCTGGTGTTTTTTGTTGGTTATTCAGTTGTATCGGATGTCTTAAGAGCACCGCTAAGAGGCACGTTGTAAGTTGTAACAACAAGCACTATATTAACGTGAGGTTTCCATCTGATTGACTGAGGCTGTGTCAGGTTACACGGTAGGTAACTAAAATTAGTTGCTTGATTTGCTACTGTTTTGTAGACAAGAACTTTTTCATTGTATGTCACCAGAAAACTATAAGAATCGTAGTTAATCAAATTCCGCATCAGTAAATAAACTTTCGAAAAATAATTACCATAACATCCCATGAAAATGTCCACTGCAGGACAGGGAGCTCCTTAAAGACGCGTGGCGCGCAAAAACGCGTGGTACTTCGAGGGGATTTACCATAATTACGCTTGAAAGCGTTGCGTCTGGCGGCCGCTGTTGTTGGTGGCCGCAGTTCGAAAGATGGTAGGATATACAGAAAGATACTGTTGCCTATCCTTTGACACTTAATCCCTTAGTCGCCTCTTACAACAGCCACGGGTAGAGATGGGTTGGTACTATTCTTTGCCGGCACCACACGGACAAATAAACTAACTCGAAGGTAATTCGTAGATCGATTAGGTCCGTTAGTTAGGTCTGATACCTAATGGGATTGGTAAGGCAATGTTAGGTTCTCCTTCAACCAAACGCACGAAACGCGAAACGAGCGGGCTGCGGCAGCAGCCGGCGAATACCATAAGCGATTCGATATAGATTATTATTTTTTGACACTTGATCAATTTACTAGGAAAATCATCAAATTACGATTCCATGTTATCTTCCGGTGACAAATACAAGGTGCAACGGGGTATAAGAAGCTTGAATGATGTGAATCTTCCCATGAAAATTAACGACTTTTTCTGAGGAACATAGGTCGAAATTTGAAAAAGATTTTTGTATTTCCCATACAGTTGTGTGTGGCGCGTCACCAGAATTTTTGTTTTTTGCTACAATGCTCATTGTTACCGGTAGTATGGCCACCATTTAAACAACTAATCAAGCAACCTATTGAAATCTTCAACGCTACAACAAACCTAGCTCCAAGTTTTATTTCTCAGAATGCAAGCCCTAAACAACCTTTGTTTACGGCATCCGGTATCCGGGACTTCGAAGTGCAATTTAGGCGTATTCTGGCGAAAACTCGAGCATCCTACTCCACAAACTTTGGGTACCACCGGAACCTATGTACCTACACGTGAGTGGTTAAAGGGTACCTACAAGGCAGTGTCCGTCATCAGTCAAACTAAAAACTCAGTTAAAAATGACAAGTATACCTGAAGGTTAAAAGTACGTCAGTTAGGTACTACTTCACGCCTTAACGATTGACGCATCTATTTTATTTTTTCAAGAAAATCTATGGCCTGGAAAATTTTTAAGTCATGTGAAAATTATCTTCTTTAATTTTCTTAGAACTTCAAAAAAAATTAAACTTTTTGCAACAAGAAACCATCAGCAGTCAAAACCCAAATTGAATAAAGTATCATAAGTAGGTGTTAATATAGTGTCAAGTCGGGTCGGTGCCATTTGTGTGATGTGACGTCACCTCTCCTGACGTCGGAGTGGAATGGAGTAGCAAATCTGAGTGCAGAATAAACACGTACTAATTGTTGTGGTGTCTGGTTACTGAGGTGCCCGCCGCATGTGGGACATCGCATCTGTGCAACTGTCGCCGATAGTACCACTGGGCAACTAATGAGTGCCGCACTTAATCTTGGACTACGAATCTTGCTAGTTTTAGATAGTAAAAAATATCAACCAAGAAGTGTTTTATTTTCGTTCAAGGCAACCCTTTTATTTGGGGACAAACACCCAAGCACAGAACAAACAGTCGTGTTCATCACATAAATATTATGGCCCGCAGCTTAGAAAGCAGGCTCACTACCAACCACGCCAACTGGTCATATACATACATTATAAAGATTTAGGTGCAAATTGAGCACTTGAAAAAGTAGATTGAAAATTCTGAACGTAATTTATACACACAAGTTCAGATATAATAATATGGTAACAAAACCAATTTCAGCAGAACCAGATGTACGTTACAAACTGTAGCAACCAAAGAACCGCTCAAGGTGATGGAGTTAATAGACTCTGAAGTTGCTGCAATTTATCCTACGTCATCGAGTACAAGAAATTTTTAACTTTGTTCAGAGAGTAGTTGCCTATTAGATCCACAAAACATTGGTCTGTCTATGCACGATCTGCCACGTTCGATACAGTACACGCGCACTTGACTAGTTTTTTTACTTACATTTCTACGAACAGGTATCATTCGTGTACCTACTCTATGACGTAACCACATAATATGTATCTCTGACTGTACCGAACCTGCCAGGTTACTCATTGGTAGACTAACGTTTTGTGGATCTAATAGGTCACACCTCTCTCAGCAAAGTTGAAAATTTCTTGTACTCGATGACGTAGGATAATTTGCAGCACCCTCAGAGTCTATTACACTAAGGTCCGGCCTGTACTCAGACTAAACTCAGCAGAAATTATAACTTGGCTGACTCGGCCGTATTAAGAATTTCGAGGAGGCGAGAAGAAAGGTGGGCATTGGGCCAATAGAGTCAAGAACCTATTACAATCCAAACCTTCACTCTCCTCAAGAACCCACCTTGCTTTTGTTCGCGGCACATAATAGAACCCCTAATTTTCAAATTAAAAATGGCGGCAGGCTCTAAACAAAGGCAGTCGAATGGCGCACGCATTGTTTTAGAAAACAAAGTCTCGCGGCCATCACGGCGACGTCAAATCTACGCGAATTCCACCCCGCGGCGGCGTTCCAAATATGAAATTCTCGCGTAGAAATGGCGGAGGCAATTTTTACAAATGGCTGCCGGAGGGAGCGGCAGGTGGTTTGTTTTGCGAGCGCTTTTTACTCGCACGGCTCTAACATACATGGAACACACGGGACAGCGACCCACTCCAGCCAAAGTCTCTCTCCGTACCGAGGACATCCCCAAAATAACAGCAATAGAAACAAAAGTCTCACCAAATTAAGTAATTGAAATACCCCCGAAACATCTCTATCGCAACCTCTCTAATTTGCATTTAACAGGATATTTTCTAAAACCTCGCGTCCTAAGCAAATTCCTGCAAACATTGCTCTAAAAACGTCGTGTGCTATTCAAAGACTCAATACACTAGCCACTTTAAATATGTTGAAATAGAGTTGAGTTTCCGCTCATTAGGAAATTGGCTTGTGTCGTATGGTTTGTTGTGGAAGCGACTGCGCAGTGGTGTTTGGCGTTTGGTGGATTCATTACTGAGACAAAGGTGAGGGCTGAGCGGAACGTGGGGAGGGGAAACTCACGAGGGACTTTCCTCCCCCCACTGCAGACCCCTCGCCCTGCAGCCACTTTCCTAAATCACCAGGAAATGTATTGCCAGCTATTTGTTTCTAGACATCAGCGAGTTAGGTAAAGGTTGTGGTACTAACCTGAAAGGTGGGGCTGGTTGCTGGGACTGTAAGGCGATTTGATTTGGGGGAAACCTGGAACAAAAATGATATGTTAGTTGACGTTAAAAGTTAAAAAATCATCATCATCTAATGATGATATCATTCCATACATAGATGCGTCGTCTTCAGCTACACAAAAAGTTCCCTCAGAATTTTCAGAAAATTTTGTGATTCTCGTAGGATATTTTCTGAATTATCAAAATGAATCATTTCCGAGATTAAATAAAATCCGTAATGACGAAAAATCTTTTTTTTACTTTCACTAGTACAACAGCACGGAAGTAAAAACACTTTCGACTCTATGACATGGTAATACAGTTAGAAATGTTTCTACTGACGTACAGTTGACCGTACCTAGGCGTCGTCGTCGCATAGTAGTGTTTCTTTGATCTCAAAATATCATCGAATGCAATGTAAAGTGGAAAACCAAACATGAGAATGTCAGGACAAACAAAAGCTTCAATTTTTTCATCCCAACAGTATTGGATTTTGGCCGTGAGCTATTGAAATAGATTAAAAAGGCTATTGATTGGCGTACAACAATGAACGAAACAAAGACCGCGAGCGATCGACATTCAGCTGCGAGAGAGATTTGGCGAACGTAGACAACGAACAAAGAGCTTACTTAGTATAGAGGCTGATTATCAAATCACTCGTACACTGTTTTAGGAATAGCTAGATTTCCACACGTCAACTTTTACAAGTAACTTTAGAAAGCTTCTGAGCTGAGTTGATTTCATGTTATTTCGTGTTTACAACACTTTATTAATTGAAATTGATATTTTTTCTTCTACCTTGGCTTCCTATAAAAAACAACTTGCTTTAAAATTATTTTCTTTCAATACTACTGTTATTAATTAATTACAAATGCAGTGACTTGATCTTTTTTCTTAATTTCATATTTTTATATAATTTATAAGTAACAATTGCACTTTTTTTTTTTTGAGATTGTTTCGTTTTTCTTGCTTCAAAGTGACCAATGTTATTAGAGTTCTCACATTAACAAATTGTATTATGATAAGGGGAACTACAGGTCTGTTTATTTTATATATGTTATTTACATAGTCTGACTTTGTGACTGTTTGTTTCTTAAATAAAATAAAATATAAATAAAATGTTAGTTCCAGCTTAAAAGTCGTTTGAACTACCTACGCTTGAACCGAAAGGGTGAAGTAAGTAGTTTATTGGTGTTGTGAGATACTTATTCGTTTTTTATTTTAATCAGTTTAGAAACACAGTCAATCAAGATAAAATAAGAGTCTTTGGGGAATATTTAGACATGAAACTTTTATCTTTACGAAACGAAGGTCTGAAGCCATCTGAAGCCTCAGCAATATTTACTGTATACATGATTATATGTCAATCAAAATACTTACCTATCGTCTCAACATCATTACTAGCGATTTAAAAATTAAGCTAGCTTGCATTTGCTAGCAAGCTAGTCTTTAGCATCTTGACTGCAATACCTGCTATCGATCCAAATCCAAGTCTCCTTAAAGGCGTGAGTACTTCTATACCTGTGTAATAAATAGGTAGCCTTAGGTAGCCAAGTTCCTTACCTATCATTAACTCAGTGGCACCTAACCTTTATTATTTTAAGTCATACAGAGAAACGCACAACAGTATAACAAATTCAGTCCACTTGTACAGTAAATACTTCCTCAATTACAGGGAAAAGTAAACAAACCGCTCGCATTGTGCAGACCAGGTACCAGGCGAGCAGACGGCGGAAGGAGCTGTCACTGGTATTGTCAAAGAGTCGACGTGGTCTGTAGAACGGTTATCATAAGTAATTGCGTGAAAGCTAACGGTCACGCGCGAAGTTCGCAGGTGAGCAATAGTTTAGCTACCGTTTGAACTGAATTGTTCTTTAAAAGTGTCTACTGTTTGAGAGTAACGGGGCTTAACATTTTATGTGGGTTACAGTATTTACTTTGCAACATAGGTCCCGGAGCTCTGCCTTCAATCCTGCTCTTGATTCTTCTACTTCCTTGAAAAGTTGAATTCCTTACAAGACTTCCGCAAACTTTTGTATGAAATTCTTGTGTATACCGCTCACATTTTAGTGACAACGTTTTTGCCACTTCCATTTACCTTTTCTCTATAGATGAAAGCTGTTCTCTCTCGCAGTCTCCTCTTTTCCATTTAGTCAAGCGATATGTTTATTTATTTATTTTATTTTATTTTATTTTATTTTATTTTATTTTATTTTATTTTATTTTATTTTATTTTATTTTATTTTATTTTATTTTATTTTATTTTATTTAAGAAACAAACAGTCACAAAGTTAGACTATGTAAATAACATATATAAAATAAACAGACCTGTAGTTCCCCTTATCATATACAATTTGTTAATGTGAGAACTCTAATAACATTGGTCACTTTGAAGCAAGAAAAACGAGACAATCTCAAGTGCAATTGTTACTTATAAATTATATAAAAATATGAAATTAAGAAAAAAAAAAGATAAAGTCACTGCATTTGTAATTAATTAATAACAGTAGTATTGAAAGAAAATAATGTTATGTTAATGTTATGTTGTGTTATGTTTGTGTGAATAATGTTATTTAATTATTGTAACTAATATACTTCTTAAAGTATTTTCTCCTCAACCACCAATGGAACTCTTATGAGCATCTCATAAAAAGACCAATGCTGAACAAGGAACTCTTTTCAGACTATTACTAATTAATTACTACTAATTACTAACTACTACTACTACCACTAACTAATACTACTACTACTACTTACTAATTACTTATTATTACTAACTAATTTAGGAAGGTGTGCTTGCCGCTTAACTTTTTTTTTTAGTTTTACAAGTGAGCAAACGAGCAGGTGGGCCACCTGATGGTAAGTGGTCACCACCGCCCATAACACCTACTGTCTTATAATTGGCATATTTTGAAACTAATAAGACAGCTAAACGCGTTGCTCACTTTGAGAACTAAGATGAAATGTCTCATGTACCGGTAATTTCGCTGGCTCCCTTGCCCTTCAAACCGAAACACAGCAGTGCAAACACTGCTGCTTCACGGCAGAAAAAAGCAATGGGGTGGTACTTCCCCAGACGGACCTTGCACAAAATCCCTACCATCTTCAAACTATTAACTCTACCTGCATTGCTAAATAAAACCAGCTACTTTTTAGTAAGAATATTAAAACTCCCGTGATAACAAATAACATAGTAAAACGACTAATTTTAATATTAATAATAGGTCTTTACCTATGAAATTGCCGAAATTTTCTTACAGATTAATGAGATCGTAATTCCTATAATTCTAATGATATTTTTTTCATTTGTCTTATATTTGAAAGTTGACTTCAAGTTTATCAATTAACGCATAAAATAAAGTTTTTATTTTTAGTTTGATATATAAAATTAAAGGTTCGAAAATGGTTCGTCTTAAATGTCGTCCGATTTCATAATTAGATTTGTTATATTTTTTTACAGATAATATTTTTCGAAAATTAAATTTAAGCTTCTGTTAGCTTAATGTCTTCCCAATAATGTTTGAAAAAATTAAAAAAATTGGTTTTTAATTCCTAAGAAAAATGCAAAAATGTTAGTACTGAAAATTGAGTTTACCTAAAATTCTCCATACAAAACGGCAATTTCATAGGTAAAGACCTAATAATAGGTCTTTAACTATGAAATTGCCGAAATTTTCGTACAGATTAATGAGATCATAATTCCTATAATTCGAAAGCAATTTTTTTCATTTGTCTTATATTTGAATGTTGACTTCAAGGTTATCAATTTACGCATAAAATTAAGTTTTTATTTTTAGTTTTATATATTTAATTAAAGGTTCGAAAATTGTTCGTCTTAAATGTCGTCCGATTCCATCATTACAATTGTTATATTTTTTTAAAGATAATATTTTTTGAAAATTAAATTTGAGCTTCTGTAAGGTTAATGTCTTCCCGATAATGCTTTAAAAAAAAATAGATTTTAATTCCTAAAAAATGCAAGATTGTTAGTTCTGAAAATAAAATAGGGTTTAAAATTCGCCAAAACTCTCTGTTTTTTCACATAGTGCTTATTGCCAAACCATTCGCTGCTTCAATAAACTTCCAACGTCGTTGAAATCTGTCACCAGAGTAACATCATTCAAAAGAATTCTATACGCCTTATTACTCGAAAGATGTTTTTATTCAGTGAACGAATTTATGACATTTAAATTTGATTCTTAAATACTAAATACCTAATTTCCATTTGTTTGTGTTGCTGTTGTTTGTTTTTTTTAATTTTTTTCTTGGACATATTAATTGTTATTCCAAATAATGTACCTAGATTAAGTTATATTCAATGCAATATGTATTTTGCTCAGAATAAAGAATAAATAAAATAAATCGCCATACAAAACGGTAATTTCATAGTTCACTTATTAGTTTATATTAATGCATTGGTCGGTCGAGTGAAATGAGGCTTGAAGCACGTAAAGAGGCTATCGGATGACCGATTGTGTTCTAATCGAGCAAAAACCACACAATAGATCTTGTCAAGGGCACGTAAACATGAAAAAAAAAACTGTACTTATAAGAAACGGCAAAACCACAATATACGATTTAGAATGAAGTTTAGTGAAGATTGAAATGAGAAGAAATACTAAACAAAATTACTTACATTAATAAAGGACTCTGCGGGCTCCGACCGCGCAAAGACCTATCAATAATCTATGCAAAATTCTAAGCGCAAAAGTTTTCAATTTCAAACCGTTTTATGACATGTGACTGACTGTGACATGACTTGACCAATTGACGGCGGTTTAACTTGCCTTCCGAAGCGCGGATAACACTTCAACCCGTCCTGGTTCAGCTTTGCTTAACAGTCGTGATCGGAAAGAAAGAGAAACCTCCATGAAGCCGCAAGCGATGCAGACCCGTTTCTTTTTAGGGTTCCGATACCAAAATGGTAAAAAAAAGGAACCCTTATGGTGCGACTTTGTCTGTCTGTCCGTCTGTCTGTCTGTCCATCTGTCCGTCCGTCTGTCTGTCCGTCTGTCCGTCTGTCTGTCTGTCACACCTCTATATCTCAGCAACCACTCATGCTATCGACTTGAAATTTGAAATAGTTTTAGAATACGGTTGCCCAACTTAATTGCATATGAAAGAATAAAAAAAATTCTGATTATTACTGTAAAGAGGGCCCAAATAGGGGGGGCAAAATTTCAAATTGTTATAACTAAGTCGAGTGAGGTATCATATGAAAGGGCTTTACGTGTTCATTCTAAAATATATCTTTGTATTTTTTTAAGACTTAGTTTTCAAGTTGTGATGAAAAATGTCAAAAAAAATACCATTACCCCCCCCCCCCCTTATCTCCGAAGTTTGTGAAAGGAAAAATCTTAATTAATTACAGTCGATAAAAGTGTATGTATATATTACAGCAAAAATAAAACGATCTTTCTAAATTGCACATTTTTAAAAAAATCTGCAAAAAACCTTTACAAACAAATCTAGTCTTGAGGACAGAGATGAGGTCGACGATGGAACAAGCTTGCGCAGAAGATGCATATTCACTCGCGACTTGAATAGGTTCGGGTTATATAAACTCAGGAACACAAATGCAGGCAGAGAATTACACTCTATAGCCGTGTCTTACTACTATCACTATTCTGTGCTAAAATACCATTTTACTAAATCTGACACGTGGGCCACCCTGGTTGTTGTCTTGTTAGATAGATAGATAAATTCTTTATTGTCACACAAAAACAAAACAATACACAGGAGACTCTCAAAACTAGTTGCTAGTGCTTGTTGTATGATACTAGTACACCACTCCAGCGAGTCCATTGACTGCCCCGAGTGGATCACTTTCGATTACACCACCTATATCAACAGTCTCTTCTCAACAAGGAATTTTTTATTTTCGAAATTATTTCGATAAAAACAAAAAGAGAACATTGCTACATTGCAAGAGTAATGTCAAATACCTAGTAAGTACATGTTTTTGTTTCAACAAATTATTATGAAGCGCATCACCCGTCCGCACTGAGCAAGGCACTACGTTACGTATATCATGTCTGCATGAATTTTATCAAAATTCTTAATATTGTTATCTTTTTCTCTCTTCGTTATAAAATTAACTGAAATATTATAATGAACAAAAGTAACCTATTATGAAGGCAATAAATGAATACCCATCGACTTTAGGGGTTAGTTAATTGAAACCGGCTCTGTCGTGCTAAACTAGTAATCCTACAAGAATGCGCTTGCGAACCGCTATGCACTCCAAAAACCAAAAAACCCTGACCTGTGAAACACCCCGGATTAACCCTTCTTCTGCTAGAGTGCAAGGAAAGACCGCTCGCGTAGGTAGAGCTCGAGGTCAGTTCAAACTGGTGATTATAATACCGTCTAATGCGCAGAGCTATTCCAATTACGGGCGTGTGCGCGCGGTGTGCCCTCCGTGTTTCGTCGGCTAATCCCGCGACAAAGCTACCGCCGCCCGCGCCCAAACCACTCTAATTGAAATTTTATTGCGATTTATTTTGGACAGTCACTTGCTAATAAATTTATGCACCTACACTTGAAACTACTTAAAAGTGGCTACTATACAATGTTTCCACTACTCGTTTACTCACTAACATACAGAAAAAAAGTGCAAAAGCTTTACAAGTAACCACTAAAAGTAATCTGTGGCTCTTCATAAAATCTTTTGTAGTTTTCTGTAATAGTTTACACGAAAAATAAGGACGTTTACAAAATTTTATCTTTCATTTAATAATAGCAATAAAAATGTTTTATGCCGATTCACGAGTGTTAATAAGCAAGTTCCTTCGATGACTGCGCGGAGCGTTGCGGCCTATCCAAACACTCGCATATGTCGGTTACTGTCGGTTCCGCGAAGGGACCTCGTTCAGATAACACTTCAGTGTAATTATGCTCTTCACCCCTCACACTACAGCCGTATTATCAACTGAATGACGTGATTAACACAAATAAGGACAAATAAAATGTGGTATCTTATTTTGGCAATTAATTTAGCAGAGCCGTTTCCATTCCTATAACGTCAAATATTGTAAAGCTAATTGCTTTTAAATACATTAGAAAGTGTGCGTTATCATAGCTTTTAATATCTTCTTTATCCAAGTGAAAAATATACTATCTTACTGTGTGTGTGTGTGTAGTCTAGGTTTAATGCGATTTTTTATTTAAGCTTCTGATATAATTCACTAGTAAAAGAAATGTTTTAAACTCAAATCCTATTAGGTAACAGCTTTACCCGAACCAGCAAAAAATAACAATGACAAATCAACTGCTCCCGATTTCTTGAATGGGATAGTCTTTTGTGCTCTCGAGGAAACGTTAACAGACTCTCGGGGTGTGAATGAGGTGACAGCGCCACCTTTGTGCGCGATCAAATGTATAATAATAGACAGGAGATGATGTCACAACATGCGACGCGCAGTACTCGTATGCGACAATACACGACCGGGCCTCCATGGGCTCGGAAGGGTTAAATAAAACGCCCACTAATTATAACAAGAAACTTTAAAATATTTTAATTTTAAATTACAGTAAGTAATAGTTATGTATGAATGGATACTAAATGGTGTTAGAGCACGCCTACTGTTTTGTTGCCGCTTTATGCTATTGTATTTTAACATTATTTGTTTGAATGGTACCTATTTTAACTGTAAGTTCTTTAAATGTATCTAAAGAGAGAGTAAATACTGCTTGATACGGAAGTAACTCAGTGAATACAGAGTAAATACCAGGTGACTAAAAAAAAATGTAAGCACGTTAGACCGTGACACCCATGTGACACCGGACGTAACTAGGTCGAAATACGAAAACAAAAAACTTCCTATTGAAACTACACCAGCTGATTTTGCATTTTGTGTAGGAGGTAAAAAAAAAATTCGTATGATCTTTAGTGAAAGTTGTTCAGTTTCATGGTCTAAGTAACAGGCTAAAATAGGGCTTACTAATTTTTTTACAACTCATATAGTGTAATCATGTTTTTAGACCTTTATCTTGAAAGTTTTTAGTGCGAACAGTATAAAAATACCCTCTGACCAAAGAAAGAAAAAGACATATCGCGATATTCCCCTGTCTGCCTGCAGCCCAAGAATTGCAGACTGAGGAGTGGCATGATAACCACGTAATAGAGTAAGCGAGAGTAGTACCCTATCAGATCCACAGTACGTTGGTCTGTCAACCTACCTGGTAGGTTCGGTACAGTCGTAGAGAAAAGTAGTTACGACACAGAGTACATGAATGACATTACTTACTACGAATACATTTCGTTCGACTATACTGAACCTGCCAGGTTGCGTATTAGCAGAACAACGTAATGTGGATCTAATAGGTCACTATACTCTCAATACAAAATTGCTATTTTATTGTGGTCGATATCTCGATGATGTAGGATAACTTGCAGTTTTCAGTCTATTAATGATTAACCAGCTTAAGGTTAGTGTTGTAAAGTGCTTCTAAAAACTCTTCCTTAGTACTACAATCACAGAACCATCATAGTAATGTCAGCCGAAACACGTCCACTGCTAGACAAAGGCTTCCCCTAAAGATCGATCCCCACGACGACCGATCCTGCGCGCTGCACACATCCAGCGTCTTCCTGCAGCCTTGACCAGATCGTCAGTCTACCTGATGAGGGACCGCCCTATGCTATGTCTTTCGGTTATTCATTCATTCATTCTTTTTGGCTCAGTGAACCAAAGTGGTTCTTGACCTCCGACATTAAAGTACGCCACGCTTCCCTGTTCTGTGCCAATTCCGTCCAGCACTCCCAGCTCTTTAAGATTTTTTTTTTTTATTGAAAATGGGCTTACTCTTGACCTCGATCTAGTCTTGAAGACACGTAGATCCTTGGCGACTTCATCCTTCCAACGGTATCTTGGCTTTCGGTTATTAAATCACTTAAATCTATTTGGTATTTATCACCATCATTATAATTCTTGGTACAATATTAACGAGTTATCACAAACACAAGCACAAATAAATTCGTCAGAGACCTTCAATGCTTTACCCTCTTGCCAAAGCTAAAGCTAACAAATCAATGCAATATCAACCTTAACAATATGCGCTAAGAGTCTTAATTCATACTTGCAATGTTACTTCTAGTGATTGATAAAGAATTAACAACCTTATCAATAGACCATGAGAGAGTGTTATTCCCTGAAGGAATGGAAGAAAAGCTTCGTGGTGTGAACCGTAGTGACGGGAACAACGATACTATGGAGCTGCTACATAAATACTCGATACTTTGTTATACTGTTACAGTTGATAACTAGTATAATCCATAAATATTAATTTATCAGCGAACTTATTAAATATTGATGCTTAAACTTACAGTTCCAAAACAAATCATGTCAAAGTACTTTTTAACATTTTGTTTTTCTAGAATTAATTTTATATGTAATTAACTGAGTAAGCACGCTACATCTTTAACCCCATCATCACTTACCACCATATGCAATCGGCGTCAAAATATGCTCACCTTTATCACATTTGTCAACTTTATATTAGATAAAGTAATAAAATATTTATATATTGCACATACAGCTGTACTGTTATAATGAATACATGATTGATAAGAAAGCTAGTCAAGTGCGAGACGGACTCGAGCGCCTAGGGTGCCTTACCACTAAGGTAAAAATACCGTCTTAGGTACGGACGCTTTGTCACGTAGAAGTGTATTAAATGCCGGCGAGTCCGACACGTATTTTACTAGTTTTAATTATTTGTTGTTATTTTGTAGCGTATAGAATTTTCACGCTTGTAAGTGTTCCAGTTTTTACTATAGAGCTAAAACAAAAAGTCGAGCAAATTTTTCCTAAAAACACGTTTGTAGTAGGGACCCTCTACTTAATTTTTGTTTCATTATTGGTTGGTAAAGCGGCAACGTAAATACCTACATAATCAGTGAAAATTTCAACTTTCTGCCTATCATGAGATAAAGCCCGCTGATAGACAGACAGACGGATGGACGGACATCGGAGGCATGTTAATAGGGTCCCGTTTTTCGACCTTTGGGTAAACCCTGAAAGTGAAGACTCTACCTTGATCACCTGCAATATTTTTTTTTATGTTACAAGTGAGCAAACGAGCAGGTGGGCCACCTGATGGTAAGTGGTCACCACCGCCCATAGCACCCACTGTCCTATTAATGGCATATTTGACAATAATAAGACAGCAAAGCGCGTTGCTCACTTAGAGAACTAAGATGGTATGTCTCATGTGCCGGTAATTTTACTGGCTCCCTAGCCTTTCAAACCTAAAAACAGCAGTGCAAACACTGCTACTTCACGGCAGAAAAAAGCAAGAGGGTGGTGCTTCCCCAGACGGACTTTCCACAAAAGCCCTACCATCTACAAATGGCTAGCTAATAATAGCTTATCAAATTAAGATAACAGGTAATTTCAAAACGTTAAATACAGGGAGCGTTAAATAGTAATAATATAATTATGAAGTAGGTGAAATGTTTTTGTTAAACAAATAGATACTCAAACGAAGTTAGTAGAATACTTATAATAATAGAGCATCCCTAGTTGATTCAATAGCGGCCTGTTTGTTTCTGGCAATGATATTATATATGTTACTAGCGTTTCTGGCTCGCTTTCTGAGAAGAGCATTACCATTTTACCCTGACCTCTATGCGGAAGCATAATAATAATAAACATAGCTCCATCTACACCAGTCATATCTCACCCGACACCACAGAATTCATAATAGTACTACCGACACCTGGGTATGTGTCCTAAAAAAAAAATACCACATAATAATAGCTTTTAATAGCAAAAATTAAAAATCTGAAAAATAAAAGATGTTTTACCTTTTTGTGTGTCAAAGTGTCCTACAAAATAAATCTATTGAAATTTACTGATTCCCGATTTGTTTGGGTTGTGTGGTGCCGGCTAAGAATAGTACACCCCATTTCTACCCGAGGGTGTCGTATAAGGCGACTAAGTATAGCGACACACCTGCGCAAATTCCGACTCGGACAGTCCCGCGACCGACAAGTTCTAACGAGTATGACATCAGCAGAAGTTCCGCCAAATGGAAAAAAAAATGTGTCATCATAGATAACCTAAAAACCACTGCGAGTGCGGAACTGTCCCCCCTTGCAATCTATCCCGCACCCCCGCGCGCAACCGTGCGTGAGATTCTCGTGGTCCTTCTGAGGGTCTTTTGTACTGAATATACGAGCCTACGGGACTTTCCTATTTCTAATTCGCGCTCGATGTATGTAGTGTCTGTGGTGTGGCCGGAGGATGTTCAGCAGCGTCTTTCTGCATACCGTACCATCTTACACAATGCGATCACCAACCATTGAAGTCCATGGTGCCAGCCGCAACGCTAACAAGCATGGGACTACAAAATATACTGAGTTCCTGGGAACTGGTTCAGCAGTGTACCTTTTAATGGTACGACTATGTTATGACGCATATCCCAAAAAACCATTTGGGTGCATTTTAAGGAAAGAACGTGTTCTTTGCAAAGACTTTGGTTCTTTGTCCATCAATCCTCGCTCTAGAGTTTCACAAATATGTCGTAATTAGGGTTTTCCCGCGAGGCCCGCGGGGTAGGAGGGGTACTAGGTGAAGGGGGAAGGCTGGGGGGGTATCGGCTGAACGTGGCGTGTATCGGTGGAAGCGGAAGGCCGGTTGGCGCTCATTAACTCATTAAATGCCTATAGTGACTCGAGTGAACGGATTCAACGGATCCAGAAATCTACAGTGCAAAGTGGCACACCTGGAGCGTCGTTATTAAGTTTTTCACTTAGCATCAATTAATCCTATTCGTTTTGAAAATTCTTTTTTCGTTTTTCTAGAATTGATTAAGTACTTTTAATTATTTTTAATATTTTCAGAAACTAAATCATGTTCTTAGTTAAACGTTATCACTAATAATATGTTAGCTTAAAATATACAGAAATTTTTACTTGACCTTGCACTAAATACAACGCGACAATAAGGTGCAATAAAGAACATATGATTAAAAATTATTTAATTTTTGCACTTCCTCCGTTCGGACAAAACTATAAATAGAAAATCACAAAATTTTACAAACACAGGTAGGATTCGATTTCGTAGGATGCCTAGTTGGTTAAGCGTCTCCGGTACTGACTGACGGAGAAGACGAAGGTTCGAATCCTGCTTGTGGTTGTGAAATTTTGCAATTATCTACTTTGTAGAACATAAAATTAACTTAACTGTTCCAATTTTATTGATATCTGACTGTCTGAGGCTTAGTTTTGGATTTATCCCTAGACTTGTCCCAAGCAAGAATTTTCTGTCGTATAAAAGTCGAGACAACGTATCTTATTCCACCGCCAATTTTGTATTGAAGTCATATGCACGTGAAAATTACGCTTATACTATGACGCGATTTGGGCACAATTTATATGGCTATTTAGTTCCATAAAAGATATGTAACCGTTGAATAAGACGCTAGAATGTCATATAAAAAGCACGTTGTTGCGATAATATGACTTATCTATTCTGTCCTAGTAATTTATATGACAATACTAGCACTAGTTAATCATAAGAATGAAATTTATTCGTCTTTTACAGCGCTGAATAACTTTTTAGCAGCGATATAAACCACTATTTAGTCCTTGATTTGATTCAGTGTGTCAAGCACAAGCGTCCTAGAAGCAAGTGTGTGTAGTGCATTGTGGTGTACGAATATTATTATAGATAAATAGGAATATATCAGCCATTATTAAATAAAGTATTAAAATATCTAATGTAAACAGGTGAAAGTTTGTGTATTTAATACAAAATCATGCTGCGGGCTCCACTATCCCGATAAACTACCTATGGGTTTATGATAAAAATATTGTGCGCCGTTGAAATAATGTATATTTATAATGTTTAATTATTAAAATAATGATTACAAAATAAATAATTTACTCTTCATTCAACTAATCAGCAAAACAGATTTATTCGTTGCATTAATACGCTGATTCAGTCATATAGTGGCCACTTATATCTCCATCGTTTGCCGTCATGATTGATGTTTAGGGATCCCTAGTAACTATGGTGGACTATCTTGAACACAATTAATTTTTGTAATCTTTTGCACTCGTCTACGAAAACCTCCACTGCTTTTGAGGTTTTTCATATGTTCGTGAACGTGTTAGTAACAAACAACAATCAAATCAAAATGACAACAACAACGTCACGTGACTAGTAAAATCATCCTATTGTAGTTACTTATACAGCTAAACAGGCATATACCGGCCAAAATTCGGCATAATTTCACTGTTTTCCGGTGGCCTTTATATGACTTCCTCGCCATATATACTGCTACTATGTAACCAATTTTTTAAGCGATAAATTTACTATAATAATAATAATTTTCTTTACTTCATTACAAATCGTTTGAACAGTTATACACGTAGTATTTTGAAAGTAATTATTTAGCAATATAATAAATTCTTTTTAAATTTTTATGATTTGACACATAAGTTGTTATTATATAAGAAGAAGGGTCATCTAATAGTAGTTTATGCAACTGTCATTTAATACCATATTATATGCAGTTATGTATACTACTTTATCTTCACTCATGCAATAGGTTTCTTTACTTATAAAAATGATAAAAATTAAACAAAAGTAAGTAAACAACAATAGTAACTTATATTATGTATATTACAGTTCTGATATGAGTCTGAAGAAGCCACCTTAATATATCCGCTAGGTCTTCTTTGAAATATACAAGCAGAACATTTTCTTAACAAGACATGGTTTTCTTTTCGATTTTCATTCTTTCCCAATTCATTGTAGGTTATGTCATAAAATGTCCTAGACTAATATGGGAGAAGATCATAAGTTATTGAGTATCTTCTGGTGTAACTGCAGTATCCTGACTGCACCACTTTAATAAACTTTCACATTACTTTCACGGGCACAAAAAACTTGAAAAAGGTAAATATTTGAAAATGGCGGCAAATCTAATATCTATTTCCTTCTAATTTCAGGCTGCGCGCGCATATTTTCCACTACAGATAAAATAATTGTAACTATAGTAACTGCTACTGTAACGGCTCCAAAATAATAGGTTGTTTATAAGGCACACTTTGTAAATATGCTACTAATATTTGACAGCTACTAAGAAAAACTGTTATATTTATAACCGTCTCTCTAAAAGACCTTATATTCAGTCTTCTTTAAAAAGGTTTAGGTTCAAAAAGAATTTTATCCAAGTGTTATGTTATGATTAAAAAGTTAAATTACGTAACACCTTTGCAAAATTTTCATACAAAAATCGTTACGTAATGGTAACTCTTTAATTTTTTATGCATACTATGCGTAATATTCAGCCTTATGTACCAACTTTTTGAATCATAATTCAAAGATTACGACATGAGTGTAGATAAATATAATTTATAAAGCTTAAGAGTCAGAAGCATGACATATAAGCAACAAATTCACAGCCATTTTTATATATCTAATATGTCGTAAAATTCAGCCATATAAACGTGTCTCTCACTTTTCTTATATGACCTTATGTGACATCATGTCGCTGCTAAATGATCACCCAGTTACATGTCCCTCACGTTGTAGAATAAAATGATATTACAAATACAAATATATTTTTTTTTTATTTCAAGATTCAGTTTTTACAATAGTTGAATTGACCATGGTCCCCACACTAGGCAAGCCTGTATCGTGGGGTGAAGTGATATTATTGTGCTTAACACGTTTCTCATGTGACATTAAGTTAATTTAGTCGCTTGTATTAGACCGATAGGTTATAAGACCAATACGGTCTATAATAAGGTTATATTGACGTGATCTACACGTTCCTAATACCACTTGTGTTACATTAGTTGCTAATATATGACAAATTAGTTACATGACCAAAACGTTGTATAATGAGGTCATATAAACGTGCGGAGCACGTTTCCTTATATGACTTTATGTTTCATTAGTTGCTAATATATGACTGATCAGTCACATGACCGACTGGTCGTAAAATATGGTCGTATAAACGTGTACATGAGTTAATTATACGACTAAAATGCATTTTAGCTAAAATTATATATAAGATGCCCTTATATGACGTCATGTCATAAAACTTTCTCTCATACGACCATTATACGACTCTACAGACCTATAAGAGTAATATTATATGACTAAATTGCTCATTGGGGCGCGACCTATATGGTCTTCATCCAGTAACGAATGGATTCAGGTTGTTATTACTGGTAATTATTATTTGTATTATTAGTATAATGTTTCCTTGGTTACTGTAATACTATGCGATACGATAAAATAATACTGGTAAATATAAAATGCATTTTTCAGTGTGCTCCCAGCTTAACTCTGAAGCGGTTCTCAACAGTCGGGTTTGGAAAACTAATTAACAAAGCAGCCGCCGCTCGAGCTGCGCGCCCGCGGGCGCTGGCGCTTCCGTCGCGCGCCGCATTTTAACACCCTTTATCACGCCTACACAAGCGATCCCAAGACGACCAAAAGACCCACTTTCAATGCCGTTTTGATGGCAGCGAGGTGGCGGGAGAGAAAACGTTATTATTTAATAACTCGGCACTGATTGAAGGAAAAGTCGATTTAGTTATACTTTTCAACATTGCTTGCATCGCAATTTACTGTATCTATAAGCGATGATGGAATCTGAATTTAAATTAACACGAGATTATTTCCTTAACCACCAAAGCTCTTTTGGTTTTTTTGTGAATTTTTCTGATCAAAAACCTTATAGTGATATTTTTATACGAGTAAACTGGAAACAAGGAATCTCTTGACCTCCAAATCGAGCGCTGCCGTTGAAATTTTTTATGAATTATAATAATTTTTTATGCTTTATCGCACTCAGTTGCATACACAATATGTTTTTTTTTCGGTTACTGGTTACAAAAGGGCAACTGATGTTTGTTGGCGGCTGACCTGGAATGGAAGTCTCTGAATAGACTTCAGACCCAGGTTGGCTTTAGTAATCGGTGTTATAAAAACAATGACCCACCAAACATCATGACCTCGTCCCCTTCCACCTGCATTCAGCAAGAGTTAATGGACGCTACACAAAATGCAGTCTATGTAGCCAAATTTTGGTCGAAAGAAATATGATGATTGCCATTGACAAGCATTGAGGAAGAAAGGATTAAAACCTTATCATTAGTTCAAAAATGTTAACAAACGAATTACAGATCGCTCAACAAAACGGAGTCTCGACCGTGAAGCTCGTGATCAACTAATTACAAATAGCACAGAGTAATTAAGCAATTAAGAGGCAGCAGTGGAAGGAACGCTCTTGTCCGTTCGCGATGACAGCGGCAGCGGGACAATTTACAAGGAATTCTTTCTCCCCGTAAAGAAGACATATATTTCGGGGACTGAGACTTAATTAACTTTAACTCGGGGTGAAAAGTGAGAGATTAAAACGGGTTTAAAATGTTTTAAGCAAGTAATTAAAAATTTTCCAGTCCAAATGAGATTTTACTACAGAGGATGCAGTTGGATGAATGGAAAATTTTTGACAAAATGAAAAATTATGCAGTCTTATTCACGTTAAGCAAACGTGCAATAAATTAAACGTCATTTAAATATATTTATATATGTATATTAAACAAACATTTTACAGCGTACAAAATTTTACCTTTTATTTTTGCTCTATGTCACCACTCTGCAACTAAGCGACCAAATCAAATAACGATTCTTGCTGACTGAAAGTACTGCCGTGTCTCGACTTGTCTTTTTGTCAGCTTTAATAGGTCAATGCAGATTTTTTTATAGACCTCGGTTATATGTAGTTTGAGTCGCTTATATTCATAGTCACTTAGCCACTAAGATAAAATAATATCCAGCCTTATTGAGTACGACGCGCAGCTATGTTCAAACTTCTTTGAGTATGACTGTTTCTTATGGTTGGATAACAACATAAGTAAATAGGAGGGCGCTATTAAAGTAACCTGCCACGACGAGAGCGCCGCTGAATGGTGCAGGACCACCATGCTGGGTAGATCGTTGGGGCCAGTCAAAGGACTACGAGGATGCCAAGGCGTTCAGGCCTATTAGTCTATCGTCATTTATTCCCAAGGCACTCGAGAAACTAGTGGACAGGCATATAGGAGAGGGACCATTAAAAAGGAGACCTCTTCATGGACTCCAATGTGCTTATCAGCCGGGAAAATCAACAGAGACAGCATTACACTTAGTAACAAGTCGAGTGGAAGCTGCCTTAGATGCTCAAGAAATTTGTATAGGGGCATTTCTCGATGTAGAAGGAGCTTTTGACAAGAGCACTTTTGCATCAATTAAGGAGGCCTCATTAGAGCATAGCATCGAGCCTACTCTACGGAGGTGGATCAATGGCATGCTCAAAGGAAGAGTAATAACCTCGACGCTCATGGGAGACACAATCCATGCTAGGACAACCAAAGGTTGCCCACAAGGGGGGGTTCTGTCTCCAATGTTGTGGTGCCTGGTTATAGACTCTCTTATGAAGGAACTCAACACAGGACCATACTACACCGTTGGATACGCGGATGACCTGTTCATATTGGTGAGGGGCAAAGTAGTGAGAACTGTTTCGGAGCTCATGCGAGAAGCCCTCAATAAGGTGGAAAGGTGGTGCACACGACATCACTTGTCCATCAACCCTGGAAAAACTGTTGTGATACTATTTACAAAGAAGAGGAAACTAGAGACCTTAGGCCAGCTCTCTCTATACGGGACGCAACTAAAATGTGCCACGGAGGTAAAATATCTAGGAGTTACACTAGACAAGGAACTATCGTGGAAAACACATGTAGACAACACTGTAAGAAAAGCTCAAAGAGTCTTTGGAATTTGTAGATCTACCTATGGCAAGACATGGGGGCTTAAGCCCAAAATATTACATTGGCTGTACACCATGGTGATCCGACCGATCATCACATATGGCAGTATAGCCTGGTGGCCCAGAACAAAGCAAATTGGGTGCAGACAGGGATTGGCTAAATTCCAAAGAACTGTCTGCATATCTGGAGCTTTCAGGACCACCCCCACGGCAGCGCTGGAAAACATTCTTGGTTTGACACCGCTGCATATAGTCGTGGAATTGGAGGCAAGAAGTGCACTCCATAGGTTAAAAACCCATGGACTGTGGAATGACTCGTTGCCAAAAACACGACACACAAAATTTTACACAGATAAAGAACTTGACACTATTACATCCATGGGCTGCGATAAAACACAGCCTAGATTCATGTTCAAGAGACTCTATGAGATCCACATACCCTCGAGAGAGGATTGGAATAAAGGATTGAATCCCTCAAGAAAGAACAATCTGACATGGTACACTGACGGGTCAAAAATGAAGTCAGGTACAGGGGCGGGTGTTTATACCAAAGGATATGAACACAGTCAAAGCATGGGTATATATGCAACAGTCTTTCAGGCTGAAACATATGCATTAATTACCTGTGCAAAAGAGAACCTAGACAGAGGCACTACCGGCCAAAATATCTACATTCTCAGTGACAGCCAAGCGGCACTAAAGGCTCTCACATCCTACAAAGTAGACTCCAAAATAGTCCTTGATGCCATCCAAACCCTTAACAGGTTAGGTAGGCACAACACATTACGACTGATTTGGGTCCCAGGACACGTAGGAGTAGAGGGCAATGAAGCGGCTGACAGACTAGCCAGGGAGGGATCAGAGAAACACTTCTGCGGACCTGAACCTTTTATTGAATTATCAGGGAGTACCATCAGAAGCACACTCAAGGATCATGCCCAGAGAAGGCACTGCACTGAGTGGGCAAACACTGTTGGACTTACTCATTCGAAAAAATTTCTAGGGACCACAAAAGTAGGTTACTTTAAACATCTAAGAAACCTAAGCAGGCACCAGACCCGTAATAAGTATTGTAGGTGCTTTCACCGGCCACTTGGGCACTAGAGAGCATCTACACAAAATGGGTCTGTCGGATACAACTACCTGCAGAGCATGTGGTGAAGAAAGCGAACGCATGGAGCACCTTATGTGCACATTCGACGCTTTGGCTAACAAGCGAATGAAGATTCTGGGTCAGGCTTATCCGACACCAGAAGACTACAGGCTCCTTCCGCTGAAATCTACATCGAAGCTCATAACGAGCATATTCGGAGACAGCGGAAGATCACAGGAGCAATAAGGCAGGGGAAGCACAAAAGATCCCATAGGGTCGAAGTGCTCTGAGGTCCAACAAGGATCTCAGCCCCACGTAATAAGATAAGATAAGATAAATAACCAATCACCTCGAAAAGGAAAATCAACAGCAGGTGCTGAGTACTTAAAGATACTTATACTCACTAGCTTTTAGCCAGAAATTCTTCTAGATGAAAGTCTTATTCGTATGAGCCTTTATTGAAATCTGTTGTTTACTCTTGACCTTGATCTATACTTGAGGACAGAGATAAGGTCGACGATGGGACGAGCTGGCCCAGAAGAAGCCTATTCGCTCGCGACTTGAATACATTCGGGTTATAAAAACTTGGGAACACAGACGCGGGCAGAGAATTCATTCGTTTTAGAAGAGTCTTTGTCTTAGATGTAAGTTCCCCGGCTGGGAATTGAATCTGGAGCTTTTGCCACCACAATCACTAGTGTCTTCTCTGTTAGCCCGAGAGGCGAGCGACCTAAAACTGCAAGCATTTTCTAAAAGCTATTTTTTTATATTACGTCACATTAGTGGAATATAGAAATAGCCTCCCGTCAGTCAGCTGGATTCGTTAGCGTTTGGCCTGTATAGTATTTTTTTTAATAAAAGATGGAGGGATGAGCTCGACACTTGCGCCAATAACTGGAAGGAGTTGGCCCAGGAAAGGGAAAAGTGGAAAGGTTGGAGAGAGGCCTTTGCCCTACAGTGGGACACAACAGGCTCCTAATAATAATAATAATAGCCTATAATGTCCCTCTGCTCGGCAAAGGCCTCTCTCTCGTCCCTCCATTGATATTTTTTTGAAAAATCGAAGCCAAAGCCCTTCGCCAAACGCTAACGAATCCAGCTGACTACCAGGGGCCTATTCCTATACTCAACTAATTTGACACCACATGAAAGAAAAACAGCTTTTAGAAAATACTTGCAGTTTTAGGTCGCTCCCCTCTCGGGCTACGAACCAAACAAATCATCTTTAAATTGTGTTTATTTTCTCCCAAAAACTTAATTTACAACTTTTGTAGGCGCAATATATTATTATAACACCAATAAACTTTCCATTCCTAAGGTTGTTCTCTTAACCTCCAACATCGTTTAGTCCATTCCTAACACCGAATTACGCAATTCACCTCTCGACAAGAGCTCTCGAAAACAAAAGCAGAACACGTATTGTATTGTCCATCGGGCGAGCGGGGGTTGGGGTACACTGGAGTGGGGGGGGGAGAGCTAAATGCTAATCCGGAACATTTGCCCGCGAGGGGGGAGGGTGCTTCCGGTTGGGATACTTCAGGTTGGTTCTCGTTTGCTCGTTGATGTCTTTTGTTCCAAACACTGCTAAGTATGTATAAGTTCTATAACACCTACTACTTACTGCTGCCAAACAGAAGTCAATCTGCAAATTATTGATTTTAGAGTTCCGTAGCAAATTTTAAACCGTAGCTACAGCGAAGCTGATTGAATATTTCACGCAATGTCTTATTAAGGCGGACAAATAACCTAACAATATATGATTATACAGGGTGTAAGGGACGGTGTACCGAAAACTAAAAGGGTGTGCTCAGTCAACGAAACTGAACAACTTTCCCAAAGAAACATATGTTGGGAAATGAAAAAAAAAATTACGTCTCCATACAAACTGTTCGACCAGAGTAGGCAATTTGTATGAAGAGGTCAAATTTTTTTTTCATTTCCCAACATATGTTTCTTTGGGAAAGTTGTTCAGTTTCGATGACTAAGCACGCTCTTTCAGTTTTCGGTACACCGTCCCTTACACCCTTTATTTAGTGCATAAGCTATAGTACGAGTATAACAGCAAATAATAATAAATACGTAGTGCGAGTTGGACTCAAAACAAATCCGGCACCTACTAACGAACCTACTTCTATCATAATCATGTCGTGTGGGGTAAGGTCAATGTCCGACCTCGCAAGCCCTGGTGAGAGTTGTTGAGCCGCCAAAGGCCTCTAACATGGCTCGGTAATGTGTAGCTTGGAACAACGGTGAAGCTTGGAGCAACGGCTTAACATGCCTTCCGAAGCACTTAATCCTCTTACTTTTTGGACAATCAGATGATTCATCCTACAATATCATAACCAAACTGGAGAACTCGCACAAATGAATTTTGTTTGACCATGTCCCACCGGGAATCGAACCCAGAAATTGCGTATCGAGCCAAACTCTCCAACCACTATACTTCGGGGACTTTTATCACTATAAAAAGTTGGTCTATAAAAAGTACGATTAGGTGTGGTGAAAGCGGGAAGAACCCACGACAAACGGATCCTAATGGAGTTTTTTAAGAAACGTAGAATAACCGTTGGGAGAAGGAAATTAAGCCATCTCGGGTTAAAAACTCCGAATCTGGAGTGTAGGGCGCGCGGGGGTGAGGCACGGTCGCAGGGGGACGGAGGGAAGAGGTATAGATTTTTTTGGGGCGCGTTTTGTTGTCGCGAAAACAAGAGTTTAGGAGCGATACCCGCGACATAGGGCCGTGCTATTTATAGTACTTCTTTTCATTAACGCCTCGATAAATTTAGACGTATTTTTAACAGTACCTGGGCGACCGAGCTTCGCTCCGTAATAGCCGCCTCAACATTAAAATATAATCAAGTGAGGAAGATACGCTACTCGCCAACAGATGGCGCTGTATGCTTCTGTCTAAAACGCAAATGCTTAAAAACACGGGGAAAACGAATTTTCCCAGACATGGGACCTATATAGGTAGATCGATTTTTCGCCCCCGAAAACCCCCGTATGGTAAGTTTCATCGAAATCGTTAGAGCCGTTTTCGAGAAACCGATTACAAATATATATATATATATACAAATATTGATCAGTCAACGTAACTGAACAACTTTCAGTAAATAAACTTTCAGGATATGGAAAAAAACGGCCTCTACATATAGCGTGACTTTTAATTAGTTCATAATAGAAAAAGGTATGCATGTGCTCATGATACTGAACAACTTTCCCCAAGGAATAGGTCGAAATACGAAAATCAATTTTTGACCTCCCATAGAAACTGCATCAGCTGATAGCGCATTTTGTATGGCAGGCCAAATTCGGTTTTTCGTATTTTGACGTATTCCTTGGGAAAAGTTATTCAGTATCATGAGTACAGTCAAGAGCTCTTAAAGCTTGACACATTGGACTTAGTACCGTTCTTATTTCCATAGACGTACGGGCTAGAGTCGCACTGCGAGTGTCAAGCTTGACCTGTCATTGCCTACTTAAAAGTCACCCGATTGGACAGTTTGTATGCAGGGGCCTCTTTTTAAATTATTCCTGAAAGTTTTATTCACTGAAAGTTGTTCAGTTACGTTGACTGATCATGCACTTTCAGTTTTCGAAAACCAACCTGTCCCTTACACATAGGTGTGCGGTAAAGGTATTTTTACAGTTGAGTAAAATAACTTTAAATAAATAAACAAACTGTGAAAAAAATAGAGGTCAGGAGGTTTTACCCTCCAGGCGCTTCACTACTTCTTGAGCAAAAACTACTTTTTTCAAGTATAAATATGTTTTTTTATGTTTAATACACTATATTAGCGATGTAGAATCACCCCTCAGAAGTGGCATCGTACTATTTGTTACAATCTGTATAACAAAACCATCACATTCAAATAGTTAGGGTGCTGGCTGCAATTTGGGTATATGATATGCTCATGATTCATATTAATAGGGATGATAGATCAGCTCAATACGAATCGATTTGGTCCTTACAAATTTTTCTGTGCGTCACTGCGTTTTTGATTTAAAGCAAAAAAAAATAAAAAAAGATACAAAATAATATTTTTTTGTCTGCCTTTGTGGCTCCTGTTTAAAACACTTCTGAAGATGTAGAAAATCGAAGAGGCAGACATGCAGGGCTCTGCATTTGCATGGGACGAAGTAATGAATTTCTGCATTGTGAAGCGCTGTAACTTAACGACGCATGGCTATTATGGTGGCAGACCATTTTTCTAGGGTTTTAATCAGGTAGAGTTTGCGCTAGAAAAAAACCTTAAATTCGTAAATAGCATGTACAAAATGAAACCGAATGAAAAGTGGACCTGGCAATCACCAAATGCTCTATATCGCAACGAAATAGATTATATACTAGCGAATAATCACAAAGACATACAAAGTTTCGACATAATAAAGAATCTCAACTTTAATACTGACCATCGTATGATAAGATGTAAAATACACCTATCATTAACAAAAAAGAGAAAGTTCTTTAAACAAAGGATAACATGCACGAAAAATCTACCTGCACTTACGAGAGAGAGCGGAAATCACCTAGAAAATAGGTTTATAAAGACTTTAGAGAAAACGTCCGATGTTCAAATACAATACAATTACTTCCAAGAGGAAATGCGGAATCTCATGAATGAAATACCAAAAACACAGGGAGACCAAAAAGACCGGAAAAATACCAACCTAAAGCTAATGTTAGATGAACGAAAACAACTCTACAAGGAAAAAAGAACAAAATTGGTACGGGACAAAATAACCCAAATTAGTAAACAAATAAATAGAGAAATTTCAAAAAACAAAATGGAGCACAGGAAAAACGTCTTCGTGAAGTTTATAAACAAGTCAGGAGCAATAAAACAAGCCTTCAAAGAACTACAGATGACATCAAAATGGGCCACTAACATGAAAGACAAAAAAGGAAATATTTTAACGAAACGTTTGGATATAATAAACGAAGCAACAGAATTTTATAAAAGTCTCTACTCATCGGATGCTTCATCAGAGTTTAAAGATTACATTGAGAATTACATAATAACAGACGGAAACATTCCTGAGAAAATTCCTGAGATATTAATATCTGAGATCGATTTTGCCATGAAAACTCAGAAAAACAACAAAACACCCGGAGAAGACCAGATTACTAACGAAATATTAAAATCAATTTCGGAACCATTACAACGACCTCTACAGACTATGTTTAATAACATATTACAAAAAAAGGTGACGCCTATCCAATGGTCACAATCTACCACGACTCTACTTTACAAAAAAGGAGACAGAGCGGATCTTGACAACTACAGACCCATAAGCATCATGACAAACATATACAAAATTTTCTCAAAAATTTTATTAAACCGATTATCGAAAAATCTAGACGAAAACCAGCCGAGAGAGCAAGCAGGATTCCGGAAAAAATTTTCGACGATAGACCACATACATGTTGTAACACAATTGATAGAGAAAACAAAAGAATATGGCAAGACTCTATATATTTGCTTCATAGATTTTACCAAAGCATTTGATTCCTTGCAGTTTGATGCGATCTGGAACGCTCTACTAAGTCAAGGCATAGACGTAAAGTATGTAGAGCTACTCCACAACATATACTCTAAGAATACGGCTAAAATTAAACTAGAGAGAGAAGGACCGGAATTTCCTATACGAAAAGGTGTCCGACAAGGTGACCCACAATCGCCGAAGATATTTTCATCAGTTCTAGAAATGATATTTAGAAACCTAGAGTGGGACAGACAAGGCATTAAAATTGATGGAGAATATCTAAGTCATCTACGTTTTGCCGACGATATTGCGGTATTTGCTGAAGATCCTCTACAACTACAAACAATGATACAAGACCTGGCAAAAGAAAGTAAGAAAATTGGACTAACATTAAATGCCTCAAAAACTAAAATTATGACAAACAGCGATGAAGATATGATCATAGTAGAAGGGGAAATCATAGAATACACAAAAGAATACATATACCTAGGACAAACTATCTCGTTCGAAGATCTAACTGAGAAAGAAGTAAACAGAAGAATCGCCTTGTCATGGAGAAAATATTGGAGTTACAAAGAAATAATGAAAAACAAGAACATTAGCATAAAAGTGAAAAGCAAATTGTATGAGACTACAATTCTACCGTGTCTAACATACGGATGCCAATCATGGGCACTAAGAGTGCAAGAAGAGAAAAAACTAGCGATACATCAGAGAAAAATGGAAAGAAGTATGTTAGGCATAAGATTAAATGACCGAATCACAAACGAAGATATACGAAAAAAGACTAAAATAACAGACATACGACAACAAATTAGAACTCTAAAATGGAACTGGGCTGGACACGTCATGAGAATGGATAACGGAAGATGGACGAAAAAGATCACCGACTGGCTAACAAGAGAAGGGAAAAGAAAAAGAGGACGACCGAGAAAGAGATGGGAAGACATATTTAAAGAAAGATGTGGACCGGACTGGAGGAGACAAGCCACTGACAGAGAAAAATGGAGAACTATGGGGGAGGCCTACGCCAAAGAGGCGACTTCCATAATTTAGTAATAGCATGCTTTTATAAATTAAATATCTATATTTTAATAATATCTAGTAATATTTCTGGAAGAGTGACGAATTTACGACATGAATTAATATATTGACTTGAATTTAAAATAACTAAAATGAAGTATTAATGATATTGACAAGCATGAAAAAAAACAAATTCCAAATGTATTCATTATTATGGTAGAATAAAGGCTATTTTTATTTTTATTTTATTTTATTTTATTAATCAGATAGTCATAGTCTGCCAGGTGTACGTTTCATTGTCAAATTTCAAAATAGTTAAAACTTAATTACTCAAAAACGCAGGGGTGTGGATATCCGCCAATATTTTTTTATCTTTTAGAGGATGCTTCTTATCATTAGTCAAAGAGGCAGACATTAGCAAATCATATAGAAATTTGTCCTTTATCACCCTTACTAAAATATTCACGCGAAATTAGTGCTCCAGTGCTGTTCCCTCCTCTTTATCACATTATTATTATAATTGTAAGTAGAGTAAGTACAGCTCCATTGTCGGCCATTACACAATGAAAACTCCAATAATCCACAGTTTTGGCACTCATTCTATTAACCTTTCTCTTTTTATCTTTAGCAATCCTCATATACTCCATCTCTTTTCCTTCTGATTCCATGTCGTAATATGAAAATCAGCTGAATACAAATTGGGCGTTTATTTTGAATGAGTTATTTAATTCTTGGCTTATGGTGATTTTATTTTGGGATCTGTTCATTGCCGCCTAGTGATGCCATTAAGAATGAATTGTGATAGTAATTCCGCAATGGATGACTAAGTTTTTGTTCGCAATGGTGTCGTAAATAAGTTCAAATGTGGTGTCTTATACTTTCAGACAGTATGTATAGAAATTATGGAATTTTCGTTAAATAGCATGAAAATACTTTTAATACAACTATTAAAAAAAACCGGCCAAGTGCGAGTCGGACTCGCACCCTAAGGGTTCCGTACCTATTCTAAATATATAAAAGAGCATGTCCTGACTGACTGACTGACTGATTCATCAACGCCGAGCCGTAACCGCTATAGATACAGATCTGAAATTTTGTACACAGGTTCTATGCACGTCAAAACCATCCACTAAGAAAGGATTTTAGGATTTTAGGAAAAATTCATCTACCAAGGGGGTGAAATAAGGGATGAAAGTTTGTATGAAAGTCCTTTGTTTCTTGAGCTAGATGCACACAAATTTGAATTTAAGCTTCTGGTAAAAAATAAAGAAACACGTGTTTAAGCATATCTTAAAAATCACCCTTCAAGGGGGTAAAAAGGGGATGACTTTTTATCCGTATGTTGGTCTATAAGTCTTTCATTTTTAAAGGTAGAATTATAGAAATTTGGTTCCGAGTTCATGGTAAAAATTTAAAAAGTACGTCTTTAAGAATTTTTCAACGTTCATCCCCTAAGGGGGTGAAATAAGGGATGAAAGTTTGTATGAAAGTCCTTTGCTTCTTGATTTAGATTCACACAAATTTAATTTTAAACTATTAGTAAAAAACAAAGAAGCAAGTGTTTAAGCATTTCTTAAAAATCACCCTCAAAGGGGGTGAAAAAGGGGATGATATTTTTTCCGTATGTTGGTCTATAAGTCTGTATTATTATTAAAGGTAAAATTATAGAAATTTGTGTTTGAGCTTTTGGTAAAAAATAAAAAAGAACGAGTTTTAGAATTTTTCAAAATTCATCCCCTGAGGGAAAATAAGGGATGAAAGTTTGTATGAAAGTCCGTCAGTTTTAAAGTTAGGATCTTCAAAATTTGTATTTTAATATATATAATATAATTTGTAAATTAAGTTTTCGTGTCTCAGGGTTTTTGTAAATTCTACACCCTAAGGGGTGAAAAGGGGGATGAAGTTGAAACTCCTTCATTTCAAAGTAATATCCACTAAATTTATTATTTAGGCATTAGGATTGTAATTCTGTGGAACATACATCACTTATATTGAAATTCCACCCCAAATTAAACCCCTTAAAATGGGAAATGGGGTGAAATAGTCTAAAAACCAATATGGTTATCGTTTGTATGGTTTATCGTGTCGCTGATTACGAAAACTAAAACAATTTTGAAATACAATGTGGTGGACGTGAAATACCATCATTCCCTGGGGATGGGGTTGGAGTGCGATAGGGTTGATATGTCTAAAAATCAATATGTGCCGTTTGTATGGTTTATCGGATCGTTGATTACGAAAACTACAACAATTTTGAAATCTAGGTGGTGGACGTGAAATACCATCATCCCCTGGGGATGGCGTTGGGATGTTAAAATGTCTAAAAATCAATATGGGTGTCGTTTCTATGTATATATAAGGATAAGGATAGCGGTTAAGATGGCGTTAAGGATAGGAGTAGGGGTAGGCTTAGGGGCAGGGATAGGGAGAGGGAGAGGGAGAAGGAGAGGGAATGGGATGGAGGTAAAGAGAGAGGGAGTGGGAGAGGGTGAGGGAGGGGGGGAGGAGAGGGAGGGGGATAGGGAGAGGAGGAGGAGGGAGAGACTGCACATTGTCTGAATATCACGCGGGCGAAGCCGCGGGCACAGCTAGTCTACCATATGAGATACTAAAAGCTTTTGCTCTTTGATTTTAAAAACTCCGTGACCGTCCAACTTGACCCCTCTTTTATAGAAAAGTTCTTGAAACAGGAGCTCACCTTAATTGGTTACTATTAGTTGTGAGAAAAATGGAAATATTTAATAATTTTAGACTTTTCCCTTTATTTGTACTGTGAGACCTAGCTTGTTGCCAAATTTCATAATTTTAGGTCAACGGGAAGTACCCTGTAGGTTTTGCTTTTTTGCATAAATGTATGGAGATGAGGACATAAAAAGCCATCTCTTTTGATTGCGTAGTTGAAAAAAATGTAAATTTTCAGATCTTGTGCGGTTTATGGACCTTAATATCCGTTATCAATTTCAACCTGATACCTATTCTCGTTCGTGAGAAAAGGGTCTTGACAGACAGACAGACGGACAACAAAGTGATCCTATAAGGGTTTCGTTTTTTTATTTTGAGGTACGGAACCCCAAAAAATACTTAGTGAGGCGTGAATCGATGTCAATGAGACTGATCGAATTTATAATAAAATACTAGATTGAAATATTAAAAAAAATTCGTCACATAATATTTTGTAGTCCATGATTTCCTTGGCCGCTCACGAATCACGATGGGCCTTATCAGGAACCCAAAGGGATATGGAAAGGGCTATTAGCCAAGGTCTTCTGGTCGTATAGTAGAAGCTTGAAGACCGGCTCCGGAATACCGGCCCAAATAACTTACGGGGCAACAACGGCAACAAACTCAGTCGACATTTGTAATAATTTCTTAAATTATTTCTTATCTGTATATAGACCTACTAGCAGTGATAGTTCAAATCCTCCATTACCTTATGAATCTCAAGGTCCTAATAATTCGTCATCCCTAGGTTCCGTGCACCTTACCACAAAAATGATCCTCACGTATCTAAAGAATGTGAACTGCAACAAAGGACCCGGCGGTGACAACATACCACCTATATTTGTCAAAAGAGCAGCTGAAGTACTGGCATTTCCACTTCTCATTCTATTTAGACGATCATTGTCAGAAGGTTACTTTCCAGAGAAGTGGAAAGAGGCGATAGTCGTGCCGATTCACAAAGGGGGTTCTCGAACAAAGGTTGAACAGTATAGGCCGATATCCATACTGTCGGTTTTCAGTAAAATATTTGAGAAAGTAATTTATGATCAGCTGTATCCATTTGTAGTTCCTTTCATTCCGGAAGAGCAACATGGTTTCATGCGCCACCGGTCAGTTGTTACCAATTTGGCAGTCTTTACAGACGATGTACTTAAAACCATGGATTCCGGTTTACAAGTTGATGTCATCTATACCGATTACTCTAAATGTTTTGATCGGTTAGACCATAAAACGCTATTAAAAAAATTAACAGTGCTTGGAATCCATGGTGATCTTCTTAGGTGGGTTAGCTCTTATCTAGACAATCGCAGCCAAACTGTCAGAATAGGGACGCACTACTCCGATAAGGGCCTCATACCATCTGGAGTGCCCCAAGGGTCCCACCTAGGCCCGTTATTTTTCAATATTTACGTCTCTGATATAACTACCTGCTTTCATTATGCACAATTTTCAATGTATGCAGATGACAAAAAAATATACATGCCCATACTGTCTGTCGAAGATTGTATAAAACTCCAGGAGGATTTAACCAGATTGGAACACTACTGTAATGAAAATATGCTGGATCTTAATGTGGGTAAATGTCAAGTAATCACATTCACAAGAAAGGTTAAAAAGATCACCTACAGGTACCAATTACATAATTCAGATATAACTAGAGTAGAATGCATAAAAGACCTTGGCGTTATACTAGATTCCAAAATGACATTTACCCATCATTATGAACACATAGTACAAAAAGCTTACAAAATGATGGGATTTCTAATCAGGGCTACAAAGCCGTTTAAGCAAGAGGAGTCAATTAAAATCTTATATTACGCTTATGTTAGGAGTGTCCTAGAATTTGCATCGCAAATATGGTCCCCTTGTTACACAACACACATAAAGAGAATTGAAGCAATTCAGCGTAAATTTGAATACCTTCTTCAGAGACGTAACCTTGAAGCCGCTGATGGCGGCTCTAATACTGACACCCCTGTGATCCTTGAAAAACGTAGAATTATTGCGGACATTATGTTTATGTACAACGTGTTGAATAACGTCATAGATAGTCCACAGCTGATCGCTCGGGTAGGACTGTGCACACCTGCAGTTCGCACTCGTCATACCCGTTTATTCTATGAACCGTCTGTGCAAACCAACTACGCACAGAATTCTATTGTAATCAGATGCGTACATGAGCTCAACCTTTACTGCAAAGATCTTGACATATTCAATACCAAAAAGGATGCATTTCGTAGGAAATTAATGGACGTAGTTTATGGTTCTGGGCGCGACAGTACTTCATAAAATATTAAGTTACCATATATCTCTTGATTTGACAAAATGGCTTATTTATCAATGTTCTATTATAAAAGACATACACACACACATTTACACCAACACACTATTCCACACACTGACACAAGTATGTTTATATATATATTTGCAACCTATTTAGTTTGTTCTTTTTTAAATTTTGGTTTCATTGTGTAGAAATTTTATAACTTTCTTACCATTTTGTACCAATTGTAATTTTAATAAGTGAAGATCTCTTAATTTGGCATACAAATTTTAATTTGTAACTAGAAATAATCATTCACAGTCACTAGAAATAACCAAAAAGTCTACTGCGCGTTCGTGGATTTGGAAAAGGCCTATGACCGAGTGGTGAGGAATGAATTGTGGTCAGCATTGTCTATGTATGGGGTGAACGGTCATCTGATTCAAGCACTGAAATCTCTCTATGAGGATTCCAGTGCTTGTGTCAGAATAAACGGGGCGTACACTGAATGGTTTAGCATCGAAAAAGGTGTTAGGCAGGGATGTGTAGCGTCACCTTGGCTGTTTAACCTGTTCATGGATAATTGTTTGATTGATCTGAAAGAGAGTATGTGTGGACTGAGAATGAATGAGTTACTCATCAAATGTCTTCTCTACGCTGATGACCAAGTTGTACTTGCGTCATCTGCTGACGAGTTGCAGGAGATGGTAACAATGATGAATGTGGCTTTGGAAAGGAAAGGAATGAAAGTAAATGTAAGCAAGATTAAAGTAATGGTACTTGAAAGAGAAGAATGTATGACAGAGTGTACTATATTAATAGATGGTGAACAAGTCGAACAAGTGAAGGAGTTTGTGTATCTGGGCTCAAAGTTTACGAGAGATGTGTTTACGATGGATTATATATTTTATTATTTAAACTCAAAATTATGATTTTAGTAGTATATTTCAAGTTTATACAAAAATGTAAAAAGATGATGCTTATTAATCAACGTTCGGCGTAGCATTGGTCCATTGAATATGGCCGGTCGCCGGTCCGCCGTCGTTCCCCGCGCGTCCCTCGCCCCGCGCCTGGGTCGCCTTAGAGCTATTCTCGACATCTTCCCCCCCCTCGAAGTCCTTGGGCTCTCGAGCAGTAGAAGGATCGTCGTCATCAGAATGCAGGAGAGGAACAAGCTTATTCAGCGCTCGACGAAAGATCCCCTTCTTAGTGGTTACATCTGCCACTCTTGAAACTCCGTCAGAGCCAGGGTATAGTTTGGTAATACGCCCCATCTGCCATTTGAGAGGAGGCAAATTTGTATCCTTAAGAACAACCATATCTCCTACTTGCAGTCCTTTCTGGTTCACCTTCCATTTTGTCCTTTGCTGTATTTCGCTCAGGTACTCATGACGCCAGCGTTGCCAAAATACTTGTCGCATCTTCTCGATGAATTCGTAGCGGGTTACGTTCTTGACGTGCATTAAGGCTGGAGATGGTAATGAAGTCAGAGCTCTGCCAATGAGGAAGTGGCCAGGAGTTAAAGGATCAAAATCATTTGGATCTGTGGAGAGAGGAGTCAAGGGTCTGGAGTTGAGGATGGCTTCAATTTGAGTAAATAACGTGGACAGTTCCTCGAATGTTAGGTGTTGATTACCTAGAATCCTAGTAATATGGAATTTGGCGGCCTTCACGCCAGCTTCCCAAAGACCTCCAAAATTAGGGGCGTAAGCGGGTGAAAACCTGAAATTTATGCCTTCATTGGCGCTGAAAGAAGAAATGTCTTCATTGCTTGACTTTAAAAAGTTTGCGATTTCATTATTTGCGCCTACAAAATTCGTACCATTGTCGCAGTACAACTCGCTAGGTTTTCCTCTGCGTAAGATAAAACGCCGTAAGCAAAGCATAAAAACATTAGTAGAGAGATCACTAGCGAGCTCTAAGTGCAAGGCTTTAGTAGCCAAGCAAACAAAAAGGCACAAGTAACACTTAGTAATACGACATCCACGACCTTTTCGGTCGGTAATATAAAAGGGACCAGCAAAATCGACGCCGCTTACCTGGAATGGAAGATTCGGAGTCACTCGAGGAGCCGGTAAGTTTCCCATTATTGGGTTTACATTATTAGCCTTTAAAATTTTGCACTTAATGCAGTTGTTGACTGTCTTTTTTGCTAAAATTTTTCCTCTTAGGGGCCAGTAACGTTCTCGTAAATTGCTTAAAATTAACTGCGGTCCGCCATGTAAAAGAGCATTGTGTTCATGCAAGAAAAGCAATTTGGTAAAATTGTGATTAGACTCTAATATTGCAGGATGTTTCTTTGAGAAGTTTTCAGGAGAATTTTGAATTCGACCACCTACACGGAGTACGCCGAGTTCATCAACAAATGGATTTAAAGACAAGATATGAGATTTATTTGGTAAGCTTTTTCCGTTTGATAATGTTGTGATCTCATTAGGAAAACATTCCATTTGATGTAGTTTAATTAAGTGATTTAATGACGTTTCCATTTCTTTACAAGTTAGAGGGCCAGTCTCTTTGGCATTTGGATGACGCAAATTCTGCGCGAAACGCAGAACATAAGCAAAAGTTCTTTGTAAGGTAAGTAACTTTGAGTATTTTTCAAAATTAATAATCAGACTTTGATTTGTTGTTGTAGAATTAGCGTTTGGGATTTTAGTTTGTGTAGTGCATGTTGTAGTTGTGTTAAGTGTAGTAGTTTTAGGTGTAGGTTTAGGATAAGTTTTCCTTTCAGGTACATCATCAATTGGAGTGAAACTCTTTGGCCAGTGTTCTGAATCAAGTTCCAAAAAATCAGGCCCATTCCACCAAAGTGTGGCCTTGTTCATGTTTTTTGGATCTAAGCCTCTTGAAGCCATGTCAGCCGGATTTTCCTGGCCTGGTACATGCCTCCATGAGTTTGCTGCAGAAAGGCTTTGTATTTCGCTAACTCTATTAGCTACAAATGTTTGGAGCTCACAGGGCTGAGTGGACAACCAGCTTAATACGACTGTAGAATCAGTCCAATATACAATCTTTGAAATATCACAGCGAAGGGCTTTAGTTACTTTCGAACATAATCGAGCTGCTAATAGAGCAGCGCAAAGCTCTAAACGCGGAATTGATACAGACTTTAATGGAGCCACCTTTGTTTTTGCACAAAGAAGTCTGACCAAAATGTTACCGGTTATGTCAGTTGAACGTATATAAGTACAAGCTGCATATGCAACCTGTGATGCATCTGAAAATGAATGAATCTCTATAGCAATTGGGTTATCTACGATGACACATCTTGGTACTTGAATGTTAGCAAGTGTGTTTAAACTCAAGACAAAATTATTCCACATCTTTTCTACCTCAGGTTGGATAAAGTCATCCCATTCTAACTTTGTGAGCCACAGTTTTTGAAGAATAATTTTGGGAGTAATTGTGCATAAACCGAGCAATCCTAAAGGGTCAAACAACTTAGCTGAGCTTGATAGGATTGATCTCTTTGTTACGCGAGATGGAGATTCGATTTTAACTGGAAATTCAAAGACATCCTCTGTAGGATGCCACTTCAAACCTAACGCACTTGATTGTGAACATAAATCGAGATCCTTTGGTGCTAAAATTGCATCATTATCTTTGAATATTGAAGGTGCGTTAGTACGAAATTTACGTAATGGAAAGCAAGCTGAATTTAATATATTTGTAACTGAAGCCACTATATGATGTAGTTCCTTCTTAGATTGAGCTCCAGTTAAAAAATCATCGACATAGAAATCTTCTTTAATACACTGTGCAATTTCAGGATCAGTACAATCCTTTGACAGCTGTAGCAAACATCTAGTGCTTAGAAAAGGCGCTGATGCCGTACCGTACGTAACGGTGTTTAATTGAAATATTTTATTGGACGAAGATTCTTCGTCACGCCAAAGAATCATTTGCAAATGGCGTTGCATCGGATCTACTAGTATCTGACGATACATTTTTTCTACGTCAGCCGAAACAACGTATTTATGCTGTCTGAATCTAGTTAAGATTGAAAACAGGTCGTCTTGTACGACTGGACCTACGTATTGGATGTCATTGAAACTTTTACCGGATGTCGTTTGCGCTGACGCGTCAAAAACGACCCTTAATCTTGTTGTGTCGCTTTGTTCTCGAATTACTGCGTGGTGTGCTAAATAGCAGCCAAATCCAGGTCTAGGTACCTCACTTGAATGTCCTAAAGATTCATATTCATTGATAAACTTAGTATATTCTTGTTTTAAAATAGGATCACGTTTCATTTTCCTTTCGATTTGAAGCAATCGTTTTTCAGCCAAATTATAAGAATCACCGAGAGCGTACGGTGTTTCCCGAAGAGGAATCTGAACGCAAAACCTACCATTTTCATCGCGGCGAGTAGTGTCAGTAAACAGTTTCTCGCAGAAATCATTATCTTTGGACTCAAATTTAGTAGGAGGCAAATCATCTAGCTCCCAGAATTTGGTCAATTGTTGTTTGATTTCTTGACTAAAATTGCATTGTATTTTTTCTGGCTGAATGTTGGTGTTCCCCCCCATCGGACCACACACGACCCAACCTAATTCGGTTTCTTGTAAAATTGGTTTGCTGAACCCTAATTTGTATCTACCTGTACCAATCAAGTCCCAAAATATGTCAGCTCCTAAGAGCAAATCAATTTCGCCTGGCTGATAAAATTCAGGATCAGCTAATTTAACATTGCTTGGAATATTCAATTCATTGATAGGAATGTACGTATGGGGTAATTTGTCAGTGATGTGGGGTAAAATGAAACATTTCACAGAGGTGCTGAATGCTTTACATAATGATCCTAATTTTAAATTGCAATGTTCAGTAATATTTATTGTATTGTTGTTTAAACCAGACACACACTGAATAGTGTTACGCAATTTGGCACACCCAATTCGTTTTTGAGCTGCTTCACTAATAAACGATGACTGGCTACCACTGTCCAGTAACGCCCGCAGAGTGAAATGATTACCGTTGCTCTTTACTTCGACTAACGCTGTAGAAAGAAGAGCATGATATGAAGAAGCAGCAGACATTGTTGTAGATGGTAAAGGAATTTCATTTGAATTCACTTCCATTTTAGTTTCATTTTGCATAGGATATGATGTAAATAAAGCAGTAGAGTTAGTTTGTTGTTGTTGTTGTTGATGTATAGGTTGTTGTCGTCGCTGTACAGGTTGTTGTTGTTGTTGTACAGGTTGTTGTTGTTGTTTTACATGTTGTTGTTGTTGTTGTACAGGTTGTTGTTGTTGTACAGGTGGTTGTTGTTGATGTACAAATGGTTGTAGTTGTACAGATGGTTGTTGTTGTACAAATTGTTGTTGTAGTGACGTTTGTTGTGGTGACGGCTGTTGTAGTAATGGTAGTTGCAGTAATGGTTGTTGAGAATTCGATTTATGTAATAAAGTGCTGTGTTTTCTGTTACAGATTCTGCAACCACTCAATCTACATTGGTAAGACTGATGCCCACCACGTAAGCAATTACCACACAGCTTCCAATGGTTAACTTTAGCATTACGTTCTTCTAAAGGTAAAGATTGAAATTTTAAACATTCGTGTAACTTGTGATCCATTGAACAATAAATACAATTTTTTTTAGTAGGATAGGTGGCGTTTCCGGTAGCAGCAACAAAAGAACTTGATTTAGACAAACTTTGTCGTTTTTCATTTCTATTATTATTATTTGAAGATGAAGATGTTTTACCTGCGCTGACTGTTTCTAAAACATCTGCCCTAAGACGCAAAAAAGAGTAAAATTCTTCCAGTGAAGGTGAATCCTCGTTGCTCCGAAACTCTTCCCACTTTCCCAAGGTCACGGCATCCAACTTTGCTGATGCTATGTAAATAATGAGAGTATCCCACTCATCAGTTTTCTCACCTAGACCTTTTAACGCACTTAAGTTCTTTGACAAAGTATCAATCAAGTTACGAATACCCGTATCTGACTCCTTATTCATTTTATCAATTGAAAATAAGCACTTTAGATGTTCATTGATAAGTAGACGTTTTTTGTCATATCTTTCACACAATAAACTCCAAGCAATTGGATAATTTTTTTTCGTAACGGCGACGGAACTGATGACGTGTTTTGCTGTACCTTGAAGGTAAGTTTTTAAGTAATGTAATTTATTTACGTCATCAATATCATCGCTGTTATGAATTAACGATAAAAACATGTCACGAAATTCCAGCCATTTGTTTGGGTTGCCGTCAAACGGAGGAATCTGAATGGGAGGTAATTTTAAGTTGCAGTTGGAACTTTTAGGAATTTCTTCCCTGTTTTTAGGAACCTTCCAGGAATCAAGAAGTTCCTGCGCTTGAGCAGACAGAAGAAATAATTTATTTTCCGTAGCTTCTCTTTCGTTAAGTTGTTCCTCAATTTTAATTTCCTCTAACTGCTCAATCTTTGCCTGAATTTCATCAAAGGAATAAGATATTTCTTGTAATTTGTTTACACGTAATTTTAATTCATTAAACTGAAGGTTTGTGACCGTATCCGGCGGTACTTTCAATAAAGGTGTTAAATATTTCTCGAATAATGTTAAACGGCCACGCACTGTACCTCTTTGCTTGGTTAGCTCACTAAAATCACTCATTTTATATGTGTTTTATAAGCGCAAACAATTTACAACACGTAACAATACGATATATAATCAATAACGCACTAATAAAAATCAAGCAATGAATACAACCTGATACCACGTTGCGACGGAAAACATTCCAATAAGGCCGGTATTTATTCTTTGAGCGCAGCGGGCAACCGCGCGGTAGCTGCCGTGACTCACTAGTACTCGACACGTCGGTCGGCACCGGCCGTCGGTCAATTCCGCTCCGCTTATGAACAAGTTTCACCCGCTTGACGCGGAAATTTAGTGGGAATTACTGGAAATTAGGAAAACAAGCAAAATTATAATAAAACTATTAAATTATATTCGTGTAACTATGATCTTAAAGTTAATATGATGGGTTTTGCTTGATAAAATATAAAGTACCTCCCGATGTTCGTGACAGAGACGTCTTTTTTTTTATGAAAGGACGTGGAAATACATAAAATGGGCTATTGGATGTTTGTATATTTATTGTGTAGATAAAATTTAAATATAAAATTTATGGAAATATGTAAAAATACGAAAAATTTATGATTTTTTACAATTTGCAAGGTAGGTATTTTTAACACTTTGCGACAACTGTCCACTTTATCAACGCAAATTAAAGCTGGAAAAAAGGAAATATGAAGAAAAAGGATTTGGCGCACTTCCCTGTATGTTGTTGCAGCGTTGTTTCAGCCTTTCCCGCAGGATTGATAGGGATCAAGTACGTCATCCAAAGGTTCCTTTGTTCTGAAGGTTGCTTTGTTATTTCTTCGGTATAATCTCGTCGTGGTCTCCACAATGTTTACGATGGATTATATATTTTATTATTTAAACTCAAAATTATGATTTTAGTAGTATATTTCAAGTTTATACAAAAATGTAAAAAGATGATGCTTATTAATCAACGTTCGGCGTAGCATTGGTCCATTGAATATGGCCGGTCGCCGGTCCGCCGTCGTTCCCCGCGCGTCCCTCGCCCCGCGCCTGGGTCGCCTTAGAGCTATTCTCGACAAGATGGAAAGTGTGAAAGTGATATTGAAAGAAGAGTGAATGCTGGAAACATGGTGAATGGTGCCCTGCACGCCTTTATGAGGAGTCAAAAAGTGTCTCACAAGGCTCGTTTGGCTGTTCATGGGGGAGTTTTGGTACCAACACTGATGTATGGCAGTGAAAGCTGGGTATGGCAGAAGAAGCATGAAAGTAGAATTAATGCAGTGGAAATGAGAGCGCTAAGGAGTATGATTGGTGTTAAATTGAGTGACAGGATTAGAAATAGTGTGATAAGAGAACGGTGTGGCGTAAAAGAGGACGTAGTGACCAAAATCGAGAAAAGAATGCTGAGATGGTTTGGTCATGTAGAGAGGATGAATGAACGAAGATTGACGAAAGAGATCTACCAGGCGAGAGTGAATGGAAACGTTGGAAGGGGAAGGCCTAGGCGAACGTACCAGGACCAAATTCAGGACGTTCTGAATAAAGGCCAGGTTAAAAGTACCCTAAACCGACGAGCATGTATGAAAGGATTGATGAAAGTACAGGAAGCAAGGGAAGTATGTCAAGATCGTAGCAGGTGGAGGACTGTGGTCTCTGCCTACCCCAACGGGAAAGAGGCGTGATGTTATGTATGTATGTATGTATGTAAATAATCATTTATAAGCTGTGAGATTTTTCCCTGAAATAAATAAAAAAAAAAAAATATATGCTCGTAGTCTCTCTGCGGGATCTAATCAGAAAATGAGGAGATCCGTAAAAGAACTAAAGTAACTGACATAGCACTCAGAATCGCTAAAGTGGCAGTGGGCAGGGCACATCGCAAGGAGAACCGATGGCCGATGGGGCGGCGTTAAGGTTCTAGAGTGGCGACCACGTACCGGAAGACGAAGCGTTGGCCCCCCACAAGGTGGACCGACGATCTGGTCAAGGCCGTGGGAAGCCGCTGGATGCGAGCAGCGTAGGAAGTCTAAGGGAGACCTATGTCCAGATGTGGGCGTCTTTCGCCTGATATGATGATGATATCCTTAGATGTATGTGTTTTTATTAATTTTTTTTAGATTCAGATTTTTTTACTCCACAAGATTAGCAATTATGGCAATAATTTCCACCATCGATAACCTTTAGCCTTCAATTTGATCCCCAATTATTAAACGTGTTAAATAAATTAAAAAAACACTAGCCTGCGGGAACCACCGCGAGTGAAGAGTACTCTATTATTGTTGACCCAAAACCATTAAAAACCTAACCTTACTACTTACACAACAAAGTCTAAATTCAGTCTGAAGCTAACTTCTACATTTCAGGCTAATTAGACCTTAGAGAGGAGGGTTTTCTTCCACCAAGCGAATTTCAACCCAAGCCGTCACTTAATAAGTCATAATTTACCCTAACACAAGTAAGAGAGTTCTTTCACTACAACGAAAAAATGTTCGTTCGCGTGTTATGAATTAGTGTCTACTGAAAATAAACTTGGAAAAATTTGTATGCCTTTCTATCGTATACCTAAGAGTTGGGCTTTCGGTACTTAGGTTTTCTTGTAAAATCACTAGTTCATAATTTTGGAATTCCACTGTAAGTAACTTTGTCTATTTCCTTTTTTTTTCTAGCTGGTTATTTTCAACTATAGTCTGACAACAATGCGCGCGACGGTCTTTTGCGCAAAAAGATGCCGGACTATTAGTATGTATAGGTATATCCTTTTTTCTGTATTTAAAAATCATATTTTTTTATACAAGATCCCTCGGTACGGGTCACCTGATGATTATAAGATTCTGCAACTACAAAGCAGTAGTTCCGCTATCCTGAATTACAAAATTTTCATGAATGATTCTTCGAGCTCCAAAGATACTTCTACATTACCACCGCAAAAACTACTTTTACTGTACTATTATACTGACCTTTTCCTTCAATGAAACTTACTTAAATACATACATAACATCACGCCTCTTTCCCGTCGGGGTAGGCAGAGACCACAGTCCTCCACCTGCTACAATCTTGACATACTTCCCTCGCTTCCTGTACTTTCATCATTCCTTTCATACATGCTCGTCGGAAACTTACAACGTGAAATAGTGTACTAAGCAAACCCACTCGCTCTCGCTAGTAGTATGAAACTAGCTATTAGCGGGCGCGGCTTTGTTCGGAGGTGTCGGAGCTGACGACTCCCTCATCACGCTATACTCCTAGTACTTACACTATGGTACAGACAGCAACATGTTTGGCTTTATCACTCACGTCGTAAGCTTACGAGTTACGACTTTACGCGCCTTTTATGACTATACCGTAACCAAGAACTACGGTTTTCGCAGTATGAAGCTTGATGTACACTTGACTGTAGTCACGTCGCGTTTCGTGAATAGATATTGCGGTCATACTGTACTCATGTGCTGCTACTCAAACATCCTTGGTACTCATAGTCATGGCAAAACATTTGAAAATCGAACACTTATGAAACGGCCAGAGAAAAAAGTTATAGTAGTTTAAGATGCAAGTTCCGTAAGTAGGGTTATTAGTTTAGTTTTAGTTGGGTTAGAGTTTGTCATAGCCCTTACGGACGTGTATCTTATGACGTTTTTCAATACATTTGTGAGAAAAAGAGGTATAAGTAATACACTTGGTAAAGGAACAAACCATGGGTACTGTCAGCCTCTTGTCGATTTATGTTCTCCTGGTACTCTCCATTTTATTTTAAATATAGGTAGTCAGTCGTCACCCAAGTAAAAAGTCACCTCTGTAGTATTTTTACAAAATAATTTTATGATCAGAGTGTAAAAACTCCTTGGTATTATACTTTTTTTACTTACCGCACTAGTTCGGTAAGTAACTACTTACGAGCAATGTTTACGTCCTTGTAAGTACGATTTTCGAGCAACTGTATTGAAAAGTAATTAACGTATACCTGAATCCTTTACAAATCTGTCACAGTACTGCAATAAGGTTACACTACCGTCGAAATAATGTAGCTAGATCACCCTAATCAAGCCACATTAATTTGACTGTAGTGACTATTTGAAAGTGTACTCCAACAAACAAACATAAAGCAGTCAAGGAGAGATTTATCTTCAATTAAATAAGGCACACATTTGGTAAAAACAAATACACGTTCCACATGAAAACCTTTCGACAATCGTTTACCAAGTAACCAGTCAGAAGTATCTACATTTTTATATTAGTTTAGTAAAAAAAATTGATTATTTGATTGACTTTAATGGAAGCTGTAAGAGTGCCGAAATCCCCTAATCATGAATGCTCCTGTGACAAAGAAGGTCATGTGACTAAGTAAACAAGTGATGCTACGGCGTTGTTATGTCCTATATTATTAACTTCCACAGATTGATGTACAGTTTGGCAAAGAATAATTAAAAAGAAGAAAAATAATATTAATCCGAACATGATAAAATAATATCATTCTTATTACTTTTATTTTTTTAGCTGACTGTACAAACAACGCATTATGCGGTTTTAGGGTTCCGTAGTATACAAGTAACCCCTTATAGTTTTGTCATGTCCGTCTGTGTGTCTGTCCGCGGCTTAGCTCAGAGACCTTTAGTATTAGAAAGTTTTAATTTTGTATGAGTATTAGCCACGCCAACAAGGTGGTAAAATAAAATATGGAAAATAAAATTTTCTTGGGGAAGGGAGGCATCCCTTAGACGTGTAATGGGGATTATTGTTTTTCTCATCTACCCCATAATATGTGATGTCGTTCGATAGGTCTTTTAAAAATATGGAAAGTATTCTAAGAACATTATTTTATTTAGGGATTCGTTTTCGAAATATTTAGCTTAAGGTGATCTGTGATGCCGGCAAAGAATAGTACCAACCCATACATACCCGTGGGTGTCGTAAGAGGCGACTAAGGGTTAACTGGAGGATGGGCAGCAGCATCCTCCTTTGTATCTAACATCTTACTTACTGCGGTCACCTACAACCGCGGTCCATAGTGCCAGCCGTAACGCTAACAAGCGAGGTGACTATGGTACTTCCCCTCCACATTTTTCCAGCAAAAGCTAGAATTCTGGAGGGAGCTCCCTGTCCTGTAGTGGACGTTCATGGGATGTTATGATGATGATGATGATGATCTGTGACGGCCAGCTTAGCCCCGAACGCAACTAGATGGAGCCACTGCTGCAAATATAAGGTTTTATTTTTTAATGCAATAAGTACCAACTATATATGTGCAAAAAGTTGATTCGCGTAAATTTCATCGTGCAACTTCAACGCCTAACAACAATTTCGATAAGAAAAATATCTCCATATGTCCACTAAAGTCAATTACTCTCGTCAGTCCGTGTTTACAATGTTTACATGAGTACGATCACTCACACATGCACACAAAGCACAACCGTACAGTTTTAACCGCACGCCCACAATCGTAATATTGAACAAAAAATTGAGAACAAAAATAGTACTTTCAGTACATTAACTGTACTTTTGTATTAATTAGCGAAAAAATTAACTAAAAATAGCAGTATTCGTTCGTTTTTCAACAGAATTTTATGTCCCGCGTAAGAATGCAAGTCATTTGAATTTTTGTATGGAAAACGGATCACCTTAAAAGCGCATTTTTTTGTTAGAGTCAAGTGTCCCCCCTCCCCCCTCTGCCAGCTAAAAAGTAAATATCGGAAACGTGAAAAAATTCACTGTGGTAGTATATAGTATATGATGACTTCAAAAGAAACAATATCAAAGCTAAGTAGACTTTACAGGTTACCGAGTACTAGTCAAAATAAAGGGAATAATAGAAATAGCAATATCAATCGGGAGCTAGTCCTCGTTGTTCGTTGAGGAGCGAAAATGATTATGAAAAAATCTATATTTGATTAACAATAATGATTTCTGAGGCAACTACGGAACCCTACACAGCACGAGGCCCGACACGTACTTGACCGTTGTTTTTTTTATTTAAATAGCTTTACTTTCTATTTTACACATATATTTTCTGCCATAGAAAAAAAAAATCAATTTCAGATAGGTATTCCGAGTAATATACCTTCTGTAATTTTATAAAGAGCATTCGGCATCTTTGAAAATCCCTTTAAAAATTCTTTTATTTTCTTGGATATTTGCATAAATAAAATTTGTCATACTTGAAACCCGATAGTAGTGGGCAGTTGTACAGTCGGCCACACAGCAGGCAGTTGTACAGTCGACAACACAACAGGCATAGTGCGGTGAGTGAGTATGGAGTGGTCGCAACGCGAGTGCAGCTCACACCTCGCACAAACAGGCGGAATGAGGGGTAAGTCACAGGCTATAGCGAGTATGTTTCACTTTATAAATTCTCCTTATAATAGTTAGGTACCGTTAGGCTTTTAGCCCTTTGGTCGAAAATTTTCAGATCACTAAATATGGCGTTTCCGAGACCAATCCTCAAACAAACATGTTTCCTGAATATCTTGAGAAAACTTAAACCTTGGAGGTACTTTAAACTTTGGATAATAATAATTTTCAGATAATAATGGTACCGACCATTATTATCTGAAAATTAAGATCAATTTTTAATTTTATTTTTTTGGCCTTTGCCCAGCAGTGGGTCATAAACTTTTTAGTGTTCTGTACCCAAGGGGTGAAAAACGGGACCCTATTAATACTAAAAACAAAAAATTAAGGTAGGCTCCCCAACTAAAAACGTGTTTTTTTTTGGCGTTTCTTGCTAGATTTTTGTTATAGCTCTATCGTAAAAACGGGAACACTTACAAGCGTGAAAATTGGTGTGTATAATGTGCGCGTTTCTAATACAGTTCTATGAGACGGCGCGTCCATAACTAAGACGGTATTTTGACCTTAATGGTACGGAACCCTCGGTGCGCGAGTCCGACTCACACTTGGCAGGTTTTTTTTTATTTTTCAGTTCGTGTTATTTAATGTCAATAAATCGAATTTAATTAACAAAAATATGAATTATTTCATGAAAACGACACCTGTGATTGTAAATTAAATAAAATAGCACCAAAGACGTTCAAAAAGTAATCCCTAGGCCCATCTTACAAGAACTATAGTGTGCCGCTTCATTTATTTGTAGTGTGCCGCGTTGCCTTTATTGATTATCTAAAAAGTCAATTTCTACAACCCAAAACGTCCAAGATTTTTACCGAAAACACTTCAAAATAATAAAGGATGACATTTCACTTCCAGTTATCTTCTTTTCCAGAAATTCACACAGTCGTTTGGTATGATTTTCTTTTCAGAAGTCAAGCGTAAAGATAACCAAATAATACCATACAACCGTGGTGCTACTGACTTAGCGCTTTTTAACCGACTTCAAATAAGGAGGAGGTTCTATGTTCCACTGTACCTACGAGTATGTATGTTTTTTTGTTTGAGTAGTTTTAACGTGACAGAAGCTAACTGCAACTGACGATGAATAAAAACCGCTGAATGCCCTAACTTGCGCCACACATCGCGAACTGGTTCTTATTGGAAGGGTTAACGGCACCCACACACGCTCGTGTGATGTATGACTCGCGTCTGTGTAATGGCGAATGTGTGTATGTGTGCTACGACCGATAACCAACCCCTGTGCCGTAAAGATGTGAGTTTACTGCTGAGACCCGTGGCTGAGACGAATGAAGTTTCTTAAAAAACTAGCAGTGTGTCCAAATTTCCATACAAAAATCCCACTTTTCATCCCTTTGCTGTGCCTTTTGGAAACCAAATCTTCAAAAACTCTCCTTCGGTTCAAGATCGGTGCTTAGAATTATGGATATTTGACTGAAAAAGATAAAGGCTATCAATAAAAGGAGCAACACAATATTCAATATGTGCAAAAAACTTAAAAAAAACAGACCAATCGCGAGTCGGACTTGTGCACCGAGGGTTCCGTACCACTAAGGTAAATATACCGCCTTAGATATGGACGTGTATTAAAAACGCGCTAGTCCGACACTCACTTAACCAGTTTTTATTATTCGTGGTTAGCTTATGCACTATAAAAATACCAATTTTCACGCTTGTAAGTGCTGCCGTTTTTAACACAGAGCTAAAACAAAAATCGAGGAAAAATCGCCTAATACACACGTTTTTAGTTGGGTGCCATTTTAATTTTTAGTATGTGTTGTAATAGCGGCAACAAAAATACATAATGTGTAAAAATTTCAACTGTCTATGTATTACGGTTCATGAGATAAAGTTCGCTGACAGACAAACAGACGTCGGAGGCATATTAATGGGGTCCCGTTTCTTCACCCTTTGGGTACGGGACCCTAAAACTTATAGCGGAAAACGGTCAGATTTGTTATTTTACTATGCTTGTGAAATGTGATTTTGTTTCCAAGTGGAAACACACAAAATGACACAAAACACAAATTACACAAAATTTATGATGAAATGAGATGTCATTGGTAAATTTATAATTCCTTAGGTACAAATTTTTATTCATAGTTTTCCGTAAAAAGTAGTTAGATCTTCCCGGGTTATAATTTCTATTACAGCAATAAAGCAATGACTTTTATTTTGAAAATTAAATGCATCCAATAATATACACGATGATTTTGTAGCACAGAGGAATAATCCGTGTAGAGTCTTAAACTCCCAAGAGACCGGCTTGCGATCGTCGGTCGCGGGTTCGATCCCGGTCAACTCACGAAACGCTTGAGGAAAAAAATAGTCATAGCTCTCATCGAATAACTGCTATACATTATAATTTTCGGTAGGCTTTGAAATTGATCAACTTTGGTGTTCAAACTCTGCTTAACGATTGCAATTACGGTGTTAAGGGCTCAAATTTTGCAAATGCCTTGACTTGGGAATGAGCGTTATATATTTCACCGTGTGTGCAATGATGTTAACAGTCGAGGGTTCCGCGGGTGTGTGGGGGACGGAGAGGGATGTTACTGCTAATAACCGTGCTGTTTGCTAATGTGTTGTCTAATTCGTTCCGCATTCCGTTGCGATCGATACTGAACCCTCTCTGACCCATATTATCACAACACTTAGCTCCTGCTGGATTTAAGACTAATGCATGTGATTTTTTTACAAATTGAAGTAAGTATTGGTGTTTGTAAGTAATGTTTAAAATTTTTGAGATGATGTACTTACCAGTTGATGATGTTAATCTAAGAAGTTAGATCTTTCCGAGAAAATCCAGAAATTTTCACGCTTTATCTTTTTTATATAAGCGTTTAATCAACTTTCCATCATCGTAACATCCCACTACTGGACTAAGACCACCCTCCAGAACTTGTTAACAGTAAAAATAATATGCATGAGAAAACACTTTATCACCTTTTACAACACCCACAGGCATAGTTTGATGGTCTATTCTTAGTCAGCAGCACACGGACCTTCTGGTCTTTTAGTGTTAATTTTATTTAAAAACTGACTTTTGCACGCAGATTTCGACCAGTAAATCTAACTCTTTCGAGCTAGAGAGAAAACAATTTTGAGTAACTGGACGAAGTACCTGAAGCTGCCGTTATTCATAGAAATCTAAGAAGTACCTATACCAGTGACAAGTGCTGTGTTTGTCTCTCATACAAAAGCCTAACAGAGACCCACTTATCCTTCATTATTTTGACCTTCACACCCAAAACCGAATCCTTTTCGAATTGGAATAATAAATGCTCGAGAATCCCTCCGAGCACATGTCAAACAATTCACGACACCTCCACAAAAACCACTACAACTGTAGTTGCGTTGCTTTTGTACCTCTTGTCTCGTTCCTCACACCTGCATAATAGCTCTTTTGTGGTCCACAATGAGGATTCAATATAAAGAAGATTTGTTCGAGATTTTGTCAGTTTGATAAAGGGTTGGATATCGCCTTCAATGGGCAAATTAGTGGTCATTCGTGGAGTGTATTCTCAGCGTCAGGTATTATTGTTTCTCGCTCGGCTTCAAATTACTTGCGTGTTTTGATAACGTCCTATTCTTCTGGTGGAGAGTCTTTATCTTCATTTGGATAAACATTTACTTTGTCTATAGAACGTCACAGTTCATTTTTTATTAGTGTTGGTCATAGTTTAACATTAGTTTCTACACTTTTGGGGAGTTTATTTTGTTCTTCTTTTCTCTGCCCATCTTCTTACCGAGTCAGTTTTGCCAACAAACATTTGGACCATGAATGAATACTCTGCCAAACTGACAGAATTTTCGTGCATTGCAATGAATGATCTTAACAATAAATAGATATAGAAAACACATATGATATAGTGTTTTCTTCTTTTTGATGCTTCATTCATTATTTTATTATAATCTATATAAAAGTCAATCTACCTATTGTACTATAATCTATATACTCGTAATAATCATGTAAAAAAATTTAACTCGGTCTATGTGACACATTTGCGGAAATTCCGTTGCGGAAAGATTTGCTCATTACACTCGCAACCATTTTTAGGTCATCTAGGAGTCCTATGACACATCTAGCGGAACTTCCGCTGGTGTCGTAATTGACAGATTTTTCGGTCGCGGAATTTTCCGCGTAGAAATATGGAGTAGTACGAAGCAACAACTAGTCTTACAACAAAATCAAAGGTATGAAGCCTTGACCAAAATTGGTTAAGACTAGTATTGCAGCAGTAAATCTGATTTTCATTCACAAGATAGTCTCAAAAACACTTTAGTACTTAAATCTAGCAGTGCATAATAATAATACGAGTAACATTCAGAGTGGCACGCACGGCGCAATGCTCTTGCGCAGCGCATTGTGTTGTATGGAGTGAGTATTGTCTTGCACCGGGCGCCATTTGCAAATCAGCGCGCGCACATCGACAGATGCTAATTATTATCCAACACAAAGGGAAATGAGCGCACCACACATTGCTCTAGCGAGTTTTAGCAAAGCATTTGCTGGGACAAGGCGACACGATAATGTTTCCATTAAAGGCGATATCACGAGGTCAAATAAATGGACGAATAGTCCCTCTACACTCTCGTAAAGAGGTCGAGTAATTTCGAAGAAAATAAGGGACGCGCTTATTTAAGTGCTTCACGGGTGCATTAGAAAGATGTTTTAGATGTTACACATTACATAATTTTATGAAGTCGCGTTATTGCACATATACAACACAGATCAACTCACGTTTTATATTGACGGCATATCTACTATTGTGCTCCATGACGGCATAGGACCGATAAATTGAAACTGCCGACTTCCCTGAAGTAGATTTACAAAATAGTTGTTGTTAAAACGTGAGTTGATCCGTGTTGTATAATATAATTATGTGTAACCCTCACGAGTGATTCGCGTTATTGCACTTCTTGCTATTAGAATTTCGTTCTGGTAATCCCAGATTTGCAAATTACCTAAAGGTCGAGTTAAGGCTGATCAATTATTTGGATACGGAAGGTTATCAATCGCAATAAATTTAAGTAATTTATTTATTTTGTATTAATGGTTTACCTACCATAGGTTCAGAAACGCTTGTGACGGTGTGGTAGTAGCTCTTTCTTTCCGATCAAGAAAGTTAAGCAACGTTGGCCGCGGTCACAACCCAGATGGGTCACCGCTAGTGGCACAACAAGCGTTTTCATGCGGAAGCCACGTTAAGCCGTTGGTCTTGGCTACAGGCAATGATAGTAATCGCTAAAGCCACGATCACACCTAGCTGGATTCAAAGACTAATTCGGCATACATTGCTCGTTGAAGTAACGATATTGCAATTAACATAACCAAGCCTCCCAGCAATGTATGCTGAATTAGTTTTTGAATTCAGCTAGATGTGATCGTGGTTTAAGCCAAGTCAGATCCTATGTGGGGGGTTGAAAAATCTGATAGCCTACAAACCTCACAAAGCCTAATCCAGGATTGGGTTTAATATGCCCTCTGGGTTGCCGAGGTCAGATGACGCTCTGTGTAAAACTTAGTGCCCTCGTCAAATCCTATAGGTTAGATAGCTGACTCGGTAAAAACCATTGATAAAAACGGAATAAGGCTAAGGCAATCTAAATACAAAGTATTGATTCCAATTAAGGTAAAATACTAAAACAGAATAAATTGGAAATTGTCTAATAGATTAGGTCTACTTGTTAGTTTCATTTCTTATTATTGGTTTTTAATTTTATTTCATTATACATATTGACTTTCTTTCTTCAATAGGACGAGTTGTACCTACACTTATGTCAGCTTTATAAATTACAAGAATGGTTAAACTTTGAAGGCTTAAACTATTTAAGTATGAAACGTTTGTAACGCTTATAATACACGTTGATCTTTTAATAATAGTGACGACCGAGCTTCGCTCTATAATAGCCACCACAAAGCCACCTTAGCTATGCTACCCACCAACAGATGGCGCTGCAGGTTTCTGTCTTGAACGCGATATTTAAAAAAAAATCTTAAATTTATTTTTAATTTATCCAGACATGAGACCTAGCTAGATCGATTTTTCTCCCCCAAAAGCCCCGTATGGTAAATTTCATCGAAATCGTTAGAACCGTTTTTAAGAAATCGATTACAAATAATATACCTACAACCCTTGCTCGTTTAATAGTAGTATAAAGAACAGGTTGGTAAATACTGATATACGGCATGATCAGTAAAAATTAAGCTTTCAGAAAATTAACCCTATGCAAACTTATTGTTCGGAATGGACAGAAGGAACGTATTTACCACATAAAGTAAGGCGATGTGGGAGCTCTATTCCCATTCTTATTGACCATACCATATAAACAAATTCGGGACATTTTATATTATTCACCGAGGTCCGCAAAATGTCAAATGCTGGGTGGGAAATATATTGCTTTTTCCCAATTAAGGGTTAAAAAATCGCCCTCCATACAAAATGAAAAACTTGATTGAACAGTTTTTATAGAGAGGCCAATTTTTGTTTCGTTTTCTGAAAGTTTTATTTCCTGAAAGTTGTTCAGTTACGTTGACTGATCATGCCCTTTCAGTATTTGCCAGCCTGTCCCCTACACCCTGTATTTTCTCATCACATTCGCAAAAAAAGTTTGCATGCTGTTTGCCGTCCGACGGTAGTCGCAAGACTCAAAAGAGAAAGTAAGTTTTGATCTCTTTGAAATTATGAATTTGTGGCAGTGACGACATAATATTATTCATATTCATAAAACTAATATTTTTTTAAATGTTCTATTTTTAAAGTTGCTGTGTTTACCAATGTTTAAGTATTTTTAGAAATTAACAAATTGAGGACGCAACGGTGGTAACGGTGTGTTTTTTTTTATATGTATTAGTTACTTGTGATTTGAATACTTATGTTTAATGAATTTTATGTCAGGTTTCATAATTTTAAAATCTATTGGAGATTTTGTGAATGAAGTTGTTTTACCTTAAAAAAAAATATTAATAAAAATCATCGTAATTTTCTACCTTGTTTTACTTTACTTTTACTGTTTAGTGATAATAAAGTAAAAAGGTCTCTACATTAGCATTTAGCACATTTGTTTTCCAAATGTTCTTATCTCTTAAATATATTTGGATAGTTTTTGTAGAGGCCAAATTTTTGTATCATTTCCTGAAAGTTTTATTCGCTGTAAGTTGTTCAGTTACGACGCCGTAAAGTTTGAGTGTTGCCATCAACACAATAGAAAAAGAATAACATCTACATCATATTTAGTTTAGTAAATTTGATACAGATTCATCTCGGCAAACTTTTAACTAAAATATTTAACTGTACGAGAAACTATAGGTAGTAGGACTTGGCGGGATCTTATTTATTTTTGTACCAATCCTTTTATCCTTACTCCTTGAAAATACGATCTTATGAAAAGAAGGATGAGCAAATTAATAAGCTGTTGATTGACAAAAGCCTTATTAAGAGTAGTTCACACTGACGCGACGGTAACCCGATCCGCCCGGCGGCGCGGCGTAAAGCGGCGGCCATTGTTTCACGCTAATTATAAAGAAAAAAACGCTAATTAAACGTTTAGTTCGGAACATGACAGACAATACGACACGTCGACACTCTACGCCTCTACAGTTGAGAGGTTATTGTAGGATGATAAAAGGCTCTTATAGCTTTTTATAAGAATAAGGAAAAAAAAGTAGTTACGTTATTGTTAGACTTATTAATTTGAAATTTTGTATTAATTTCAAAAGTTACTTTAGGGCAATATTGTCATGGTACGCTAAAAATCGCTACTTTGTTAGTTACGCCTTTTCGTGATTCGACCGACGTTACCTATGTCTTTTACTACCCAAAAGTGCTCATAAGGAAATTAGGTAGTCAATCACGTTCATAATATGATCTCCAAGTAAGAAACCGATATTTTTAATTATTCTTAAATTCTTAATATGCTAAATGTAGTCTAAATGAATACGACGACTTCTTGCAACTTGCATACTACGCTACGACACATAAGTTCCCAAATGAATGGATATAACAATCAGTAGGGTTGACGAGGATAGGTACTTGGAGCATCCGATCTGCCCAAAATAGGAGGCAGGGTACTCACCAGGAGGAGGATGCAGCAAGGGCGGTCCTGGCAGGAAGGCGGCGGCGACCGCGGCCTGGGCGTTGAAGGCAGCCGCATACGCCACTCGACTGGCCATCGACGCCGGTATCGGGAACTGTGGCGCGTAGGGGTTACGAGGCTCGCGACTTTCAGACAGGTTGAGTACGCGGTCGTTGTCTCGCGAGCTCTCAAAGTAACGTTCCCTGGACTCTCGGCTGTCTGACAGGCCCAGCAGCTCTTGTATCGCGAACGGGGAGCGTTGGGGCGCCCGCGGCGCGCTCGTATTCGCGCTCATCGCTTGCATTTTTACTGCCTCAGTCTGAATGCAGCTTTATAATTTTACATCACTCCGTCTTTATCTTTTTCTTATTAGAAAATATCACAAGTTAATTAGGTTGCGTTTTTTTTTGTATGAATGTCTCTACTTTTTTTGAACACTCTTAAGTCCTTAATTCCACTATTTTTCAAAATAAATAAGGCTTTCAGTTTTAGGCCTGAATTTGAAAAATCGCGATGTTTTCCGAGACGGCAGAAAATTCGCGAGGTTGTCAAAAATGTCGAGTCGAGCGCTCGGCGCGACGTCGGGAGCGCGTCTGCCCGCTCGCCGCCACCGGGCTTCACGTAAAAACTGGAATATCCCCCTCGCCGCCGCTCACACCGCACTCACTGTCGAACCGGCCTAATTCACCACCCTCCGCGCACACTTACTACCTTATTCCACTCAACCCTGTGCTCCTATTCCAAGGACAAAAAGGCGTAACATCCGCGCGCGTAGTTCTCAACGTGGCCGTTTTTGAGCTGAACGACTGCCCCCCCAGCGGGCGCGGGCGGGGCTTGCTAATAGCCAATACGGATATTTTGTTACCGCACTCTATTGGCCAGATTTCTTCGCAGAGCCACGCCTCCCGGTCTGACTGCCGGCTGAAATCCGACCGTAGAATCGAGACGTAGATTTGAGATTAGTTCGGTGTGATTGGAGTTGATTTAATTTTGATTAATTGTAAGAAATGAATAGGTCCGCGGTCTCGCGGGGGTGCGGGGGAGGAGGGCCGGTTGAGGGGGGTTGGGGGGGCTACTTGTCGCCGGCAGGTGGACGGCCTGGTCGTGGAAATTCGAAGACTCACTGTGAGACGGATTAATTTACACGTCCGCCTCTTTCACTGTAATGTACCTCCATTATATTAATCAGAGCACTTACAACCTGTAATGGCTGAAGAAATTAATTCTTCTCATTTGTACTTTTTAATTTTAAAACATTAAAAGAAAAAATATGGCTGAAATAATAGTTGTATAAAGATCAATATTTCGATAAGAAACGATAGATGGCGCTACTACATCCAATATTAAGAAAACGTAATTAACTTAGAAACTAATAACGAAATTAGGTATATTTTTAATGTATGAAAATAATTAATCATTGTTTACTTATCTGAAATTTCAAAGGCCCAGTTCTTGACAGGCACTCGATATTTAAAAAATTGCCTAAGAATAACCACAGAACACCTATGAAAGAAGGAAGCATAGCTCAATAATAATTGGAGGACACTATTATTAACAAAAAAATACAAAACTAAATTTTTGCATAAAGGCGAATTGAATATCTTTACCACAATCTAGTCCTGGGGCTATAGATTCTCACCCAGAAGAAGCCTATTCACGAACGACTTGAATAAGGTAGGTAGGTACATGAACTTGGGAACACTTTAAACGTGGAATTAATATCAAACAAGTGGTGGTGATAGCCTGCAGTGCGTCTGGATTCCAGATGGAAGAAGGGGCATGGCGACATTATAATCTGTAAAATAGTGAGAAAAAAACGTTTAGTTTCCACCAGTTTACTTCTTGGTTCTGCATTCAGCCGAGTCAAGTGTGGCTAGTTGGTATTCGGCTGAATCTTTCCACAGGTGACAGCCATACTCCATGCCGGATCAGACCTTTGCTTTAAGAATAAAAGCTGTCCAGACGTGAACTATTGCTTAACTATCTTTACTTTTAAGTATTTCATGAGTACCTATATCTGAACTTTTTACAGCTGTTTGTCGCAATTTCAGCGTTCCCTTCGATGTAAGCGACGAAGTTCTGGTTTGCACTCAACTTTATGCCAGAAGCTTGGCTAAAAAGTACCTACTTAAGACAAGAAAGTATACCTAAGGGAAAGTGAAAGTCAGGTCGAAAGCACTCCTTTTGGTAGTGAACAGACACGGTTTTGTTTTGTAAATGTTGTAGTTAAGTTAACATTTTATCTTTTATTTGTTTGTTCAAAAGTTAACAATTAAATTTCTCAACGAAAATTATTTTTTGTGCAAATAGCAGGTGATAAGTACAATCAAAATCAGTATAAATAGAACCAGCTCTATACCAAAATTTTTTTAGCATGGCAACAGCTTACCAACACATTTTGCAGCTATATCAAGGCTGTTGTGCTCCATGATTAATAGTAATCAGCTAAAGCTGTCAGAAAGAACAAGTTTGTAAAACAATGTTCTTTTTTCGGTCAAATATACTCTGGTTCGTCTGGTTCGTGGTAGTTTGTCTGGTTCTATGGCTGCTGAATGTGTTGGTAAGCGTTTGCCATGCTAAAAATTTTTAGGTACAGGGTACAGCTAAAACCCTTGCAAATGTACCGTAATTTTTCCTGTGCAGTAGTGGGCATTTCATAGGATGTTATGATGATGATGATGCAGGCATCAATGATTTAGCTGCTTTAATTAGTTTCAAGTGAAATAGAAACTAGTCTGGTAGTTCTAGCAGTTATGTCTTAAGTTTACGTTTTGGCACCTGTCCACGAGCACAAGGAAGGCTTTGTAATAATTATTAACCGTCTCAAAAAACAAGTATAATTAGCTTGAAAACGCCTAATCAAAATCCGCAATATTCTATGGTTTAACGAATAGAAAAATCATTGGAATTGTTCAAGATGTGGTGTTGGAGGAGGATGGAAAACATGGACGGTGACACTCAAGAATGGTCCCTCTGATTTTCTCCATCCTCCTCGCCTGCAGTACGTTTAACCAAATCTTGAGTCATAGAGCTTGATTCATTGAGTTGGGCATCAAAATAGCAAAACATGATTTTTTTATAAATATCTTCAATATAGTAGAGAAGGGATCATCATCATCATATCAACCGAAAACCATCCACTGCTGGACATAGGCCTCCCCTAAAGATCTCCATGATGACCGGTCCTATGCACTTCGCATCCAGCGGCTTCCCGCAACCTTGACCAGATCGTCGGTCCACCTTGTGGGGGGCCTGCCAACGCTTCGTCTTCCGGTACGTGGTCTCCACTCTAGAACTCTCACGCCCCATCGGCCATCGGTTCTTCTTGCGATGTGCCCTGCCCACTGCCACTTTAGTTTAGCGATTGTCAGGGGAGAAGGGATACAATATTAAATTATAATCAGGGCTTACACATCACCTCTTTCTAGTGGAGGTACATCGAGACAGTCCTCCACATGCTACGATCTTCTCACACCCCACCCGCTCCCTCTACTTTATTGAACCCTTTCATACACGCTCGTAGGTTCAGGTTACTTTTAACCTGGCGTTATACAGAACATCTAGAATTTTGTCCTAGTTTGTTCGCCGAGGCCTTCCCCGTCCAACGTTTCCGTTCACTCTCGCCTGGTGTCTCTACATGAACAAACCATCTCAGCATTCCTTTCTCAATTTTAGTCACTACATCTCTTTTTACGCCACAACGTTCTAATACCCCGCACAAGTCAGAAACTAAGTAATTCGTCCGGCTGTCGCACGTAGAGTCCCTCAAAATGGATGCAGGGGAAGAGCGCGCACTCACAGTCACACCACTCTGAAGTCAGTTGCTATTCAAATAATCTCTCGTCTTTACAAGAACCACACTCACCACCCGGAAGTTTACCCGATTTGAAAATGATTTTATTTTAACACTTCCTGTGTTCGGATAAATCTACAAAGTAGAAAAATCTGTCTGCAATGATGGACTAGTTGAGCTAGTACAGCAAAAATGCTTGCTAGGTGGCAGCACAAACGCAACGTTGGAATGCGTATAGAGGTCGCTAAATTTCACAACATCGGGCAGGACCACAGTAGCCTAGTTGGTAAAGCGTCTGCGGTACTTACGCAGAAGACGCAGGTTCGAATCCTGCCTGTGGTTGTGAAATTTTGCCATTTTCTACTTTGTAGATTTACCCGATTTGTATGTTTTTGTCTAAAGTCAAAGCCAAATAAAAATTTTGCTTCGTTTAAGCAAATTGTTATTTGGCGCGAATGCCTTGTACTAAAACTCAAGCAACCGAAGAATTCTAAGATTAAGCCACGAGCGAAGAGTGATTCAGAAGAATCCTGAGCGTAGCGGAGGTTTCATCAAGGCACGAGACTTTTCACCTCATTACAGCGAGGTACCTAAATGCTAACGATAAGCGCCAGTACCTTGTACCTTAATTCATTCATCATCATAACATCCCATGAAACGTCCACTACAGGACAGGCAGCTCCCTCCAGAATTCTAGCTTTTGCTGAAAAAATGTGGAGGGGAAGTACCATAGTAACCTCGCTCGTTAGCGTTATGGCTGACACCATGAACTGCGGTTGTAAGTGACCGCAGTAAGTAAGATGTAATATACAAAGGAGGATGCTGCTGCCCATCCTCCAGCGTATAACCCTTAGTCGCCTCTTACGACACCCACCACGGGTATGTATGGGTTGGTAGGAACTGTTCTTTGCCGGCACCACACGGGACTTAATTCATTATCACGTTCTAATTTCCACGCAAGCGACCAAAAACGACTTTTGCATGCAGATTTCGACCGATAAAGCAAAATTTTCCGAACTTATGAGGTACCAACATATATTTCTCCCCCACACAAAACGCGTTATCAGCTGATGCAGTTTCTATGGAATGTTGAATTTCTTCATATTTTGTCCTATTTTTCTTAGTTTTATGATGCGAGGGCCATACTGGGAACGCACTTGATTACAAAGTTTGCTTGTACGGTCAACCGCAAGTCAGTGGAAACATTTTCAACTCTACTACTATGCCATAAAGTCCAAAGTGGGTGTAGTTTCTGTACAATCCCAAACTCTACGCGAACGAAGTGGTAGGAACTGCAAATTTATTTTTAGCTGTCTATTGACAGCTTTGTTAGTATTGATAACTTAATACTTCTCAAAGATTTCTATTGCTCTGTAAACACTATTCTTATCAAAAATTGAGAGCAAAAGCTTTAAATCTAGCAGATGTCATTTCAATACGGAATTTAATTTGACGCTCGCCCTATCGCTCATTGTAGTGTAGGCGTTTATTTGGGAGCTTGGACAAAGACCATCGTATTATTTGTGGTGTGAAGTGTAGACGCGCACAATACGAGCTGTCACAACACAAGCGGCGTGGCGTTTTTGCGCGGTGCTGCTGTAACGCGAGACGTCTGCCTGAGACTGGACGCAGGCGCAGGTAGCCGCGAGGAGCGACCAGACGCCGCGTGGGAACCTTGCGCCCGCGTCGATTATCATGTGAACACGTATGGACAGTAAAAATAAAGGGGCGTGGTTGGTGTGCTAAGGTTGACACCTTGAGTTTGAACATCGGGATGGAATAAATCGAATTTTGCAATAGGCATTTAAAAATTAACAATTATAGAGACTCGACTGAAAATTATGATACCGACGATTATCTTGCTTTCGTCTAGGCAGGTATTTAGCAATGTAATATGCCCTCCGGCGCGATCGGTCCATTTTCACATTCGGTCCACTTTCCCGTTCGGTCCAATTTCCAAAATGGTCAACTAGTTTTTCGATATGCAACTATGTAATCAAAATCTTATTGATCAAAAATATGAAGGATATATGAAATTGCCGTAAATAGTTCCTACTTTACAATCTAAGTATATGCCAAGAAAACAAATCTATGACTTAGGTAGGTACCCCTAAAGCTTAGTTTGCCTTCCGAAGCACAGAACGTTGTAGTTATTGTAACTTTGTAGTCGGTATTGAACTTTTATGTCCGGAAAATAGGAACATTTGCCTCCTCAATTCACGAACGACGCTTTCAATTAAGATAACAAAATAAAATATATGCTTAGGGACAGATGGTTTTCTATTATATTAGCTTAGCTTAGCATTGTTTAACTTGCATTAGATTCAGGTAATATGATTAGATTAGTTTTGGATTGACATTAGCTGTCATGCAACATTTTGTTAGCTAAGGTCAATAGCTCATACATTTTTATTTTATTATATCCTACTATCGTCACTATCACTACATCACTACATATTTATAAAAGAAAGTCCCCCGAAACGTTTTTCTGTCGTCATCCATCCATCATGTCTGTCTGTGATCGCTAAACTCAGGAACTACTATATTGATTTCGATCCGGTTTTCACTAATAGATAGTTTAAATCATTAAAAAAACCGGTCAAGAGCGAGTTGGACTCGCGCGCCGAGGGTTCCGATATACCTTTAGTATTTTTGGAAGCAATAAAGTCCATTTATAGGACCGCAAAACTAAATTTGTTTGTAAAGGTTTTTTGCAGATTTCTAAAAAACTGTGCAACTTAGAAAGATTGTTTTATTTTTGCTGTAATATTTACATAAATGTCTATCAACTGTAATTCAGATTTTTCCTACGACAAACTTCGGAGATAAGGGGGGGGGGGGGAATGGTTTTTTTTTGAAATTTTTCATCATAACTTGAAAACTAAGAGTTGTAAAAAAGTACAAAAATATATTTGAGAATGTGCAAGTAAAGCCCCTTTATACGATACCCCACTAAACCTAGAAGCAACAATTTGAAATTTGCCCTCCCCTATTTGGGCCCCCTTTACATCAATAATCTTATTTTTTTTATACTTACTGTTTCATGTGAAATTTTGTTGGGCAACCATATTCTACAACTATTCCAAATTTCAAGTTGATAGCGTGAGTGGTTGCCGAGATATACAGGTGTGACAGACAGACGGACAGACAGACCGACAAAGTCGCACCATAAGGGTTCCTTTTTTGTACCATTTTGGTATCGGAACCCTAAAAATGAATATATTGAGTGCAAATTAACTGAACTGTGATGATGTTTGTCGATCTCTTGAGAGCTTTCTGGGCGTGCGCTGCGTAAATGGGCCTAGTCTAAGGGCCTTGGCCTGCATGTTTCCAATAAGGTCACCCTACCTTATATAAATATCTATGTTTTTTGTTTATTCCAATCCAATTTATAAATTTTGCAGCCATGACACTAAAACTAGAGTATTTTGACGGAAAGAATAACATTGTTTTACAAACTTGTTTTTTCTGACAGCTTAAGCCGATTGCTTTTGACATAGGTAGCTGCAAAATGTGTGTAATAAATGAATAGAAATGGATCATAAATATTTTTTCACCTCCAAAGCTCGGAAACATTTGTTTTGTCGGTTAAATTCTACGGCCAAAAGCGATTTTTGGCCCCTAGCGGGCAAAAGGTTTTTCTGCGGCCAAAAACGATTTTTGGCCGCTAGCGGGCAAAAGGTTTTTGAAATTCGAACGTGATGCAGTATGGCAGACCTCCACGCTGCGGTACTGGCTGCTTCCTCGCTTTAATACTGAGGTGAAAAATTTTGTGTTTCGCTCGGCAGCAAAGTTATTTTCAAATTCAAATTCAAATAATTTATTTCAGATATAGATCCATAAAGTGTTAGTAACAATAACTTATACTATGGTTAGTAAAAACATACACTAAAATGTTTGGTGTATGTGGAGGCTCACCCAGTGTCGTAGCAGAGGGGAGTCCCACCTGTCAGCGAACACCTTCAGGAGGCTGCTAGAGCTGGCACGGAGCCTGGTTAACATGGAGGCGCACCGTTTCCTCATTATGGCATAAAAGTCGTCCGTGTGCGCCTCAGCAAACATTCCGGACGCGCTACAGCATCGCGCCAGCCCCAACAGAATCCTGAAGGCGTTATTATATTGGACCCGGAGGCTACTGTATGCCCGCTGCGAGTAACTGGTCCAAAGGCTGCAGGTGTAGAAGGACTGGCAAAATGCCTTAAAAAGTGTAACCTTCACTGATTTTGTACACCGTGCAAACCGTTTGCGTTTGCGTTTCGTGCCTTGAAACCTTCGCTATGCTCAGGATTCTAGAATCCTTCGCTTGCTCAGGTTTCAATACAAGGCACTCACGCCAAATAACGCTTTTGCTGCCTTGCATAACAAATAACTATTGACTGATTGGGACAGCTAACCATGTCTTCTATATGTAATTTTGTATTTTTTGTTCAATTTTGTTTCAAATACTGGCGAAGCTACCACGAAGTTAATGATTTTAATTTAAACTTAATACTTATCACCAAATGATGCGCAAGAGTTACCAAATTTTGATGGTAGTACTGGATTGGAAAGAAACCTATGCTTGTTTGACGACTCTACGGGGTATAAGGGACGGTGTAGAAAACTGAACGGACGTGTTCAGTCAAAGAAACTGAAAAGCTTTCATCATTTATGGGAAATAAAAAAATAATAGACTTCTCCATACAAACTGTTCAATCAGAATAATCAGTTTGTATAGAGACGCCAAATTTTTATTTCTGTTCCCAAAAATGTTTCTTTGGGAAAGTGGTTCTGTTTCGTTGGCTAAGCTTTTGCCTTTTTAGTTTTCGGTACACCGTCACACTCTGTATAAAAGCGAATTTGATTAGGTTATTGGTTACAACTGAAAAGCGTGGTGACTATGGTACTTCCGCTCCAAAATGTACCACGCAATATTACAGTGAATTTCAAGAGGTATCTGCCTGTCTAGCAGTGAGTAAAATTTACTCGTTTACGTTTTGTTGGCAGTGTTTCGGACTTAACCGTCGAAATGATGACAGCACAAAACCCAAACTTCCAGCAGTTGATTCGCAATACAGCTGCCGTATTCCAAAGTTTGTTTACTTTGTACGATAGATCTCTTTTCTTTAACCCTTTCAAGTACCCTTTCATTTGACACCATTTTTGTCCAGCTTATACCTTCCATCCTTTGCCAACACCACATCTCAAACGCCTCCAGCCTCTCTCTGTCTCTTTATATCATCGTCCACGTTTCTCCCCCATAGAGTGCGATAGTCCAGATATATGATTTATTTAAACCTTTTTCTAATTTTCAGTGATATCTTTTTAGATTTAAGTATATGTTTCTTCCGGTTGAAGGCTTGTTTGGCTATTGCAATTCTGGCTATTATGTCTTGTATGTATCGAGAGTCATTATTTATTATCCTTCAAAGATATTTAAAACTATTCACTTGCTCTATTATGTTATTACCCAGTTAGTGGCTTTTTGGATGCTGTCATTATTTTAGTTTTGTTGGCATTTATCTTTATTTGATATTTTTCAAATATAGAATCCATGGTGCTAATCAGATTTTGTAGCTGTATATCAGTATCTGCTAATGCAGCAATATCATCTGCAAAACGTATAAATTTAATATTTTCTCCATTAATTTTGACTCCCCCCCCCTTTAGCATTCTCTTTAATTTCCTTAATTGCACACTCTATGAAAATGTTGAATATCAACGGTGAAAGAGGACAACCCTGTCTAACTCCTTGTCGAATCCTTGCTGTTCCTTTTTCTTCGCCAACCTCAATTATTGTTTCCTTCTCCTTGTACAATTCCATTATAATCCTTCTATCCCTGTAGTCCACTCCAATATCCTTAAGTGCTGTCATCATCAACCTCCAGTCCACCCTGTCAAATGCCTTCTCTAAATCGATGAATGATATATGCGTGTTTAGCCCTAGATCCATCCTCCTGTCAATTATCATCCGGAGTGCCAGTATACCTTCTCTAGTACCCTTTTGCTGTCTGAACCCATATTGGTTATCTCCCACCACTTCCTCTACTTTAGGCCTTAATCTGTTCTGTATTATTTTCAAGATAATTTTTGAAGCCTGTGATATGAGACTCAAAGTTCTGTGCTCCTCGCATTTGAGGGTGTTCTGTTTTTTAGGTAGTGTTACAGTTTTAGTTACTTTGAAGTCTTTTGGCACTTTCCCATCTATATGTTATAGGCAAACTCCGAAGCTCCGGCGCTCCTAGGTTGGACTGGTCAATCCTCAGGTCAGACTGAATGACTTAGTCAAAGCCCAAACAAATGTAAATTTTCGGCCTTTGACTAAACAATTTTCGTCAAACCTGGGAGAGACTAATTTGGTCAGGCAAACGTCAAAACACAATTTTATTAAATCGGGGTTTGACGAGTCAAACTCCGATATAGGTATGAAGTGTCTTATCTTCGTATATTTGGAAGCATTTTATCATTTAAGCAGCTTTCAAGTCTTAAGAACCGCTTAACTCTGCCAGTTCTGACACCTGATTGGTCAGCTTACGTGATTTTCACTTTTATATTTGAGATGCTTTGAGAGAATGCCGTGTGGCATTAGGCCCGCCTTTTGTACGATGTGCAATAAAGTATAACCTAACCTAACCTAAAGAGACATTATGAACCTGTTTAAACATGTTCAGATCAACGTTTGACCGAGTTTTGCAGTCGCTTCTAGGATTGACTAGGCCAAAACCGAAACAGAATAATTTACTTTCGACGTTTGACTGAAAAGTTAGGAGCTCCTGGGTTTGACTAAAAATACTTCAGGCAAAGGGCGAAATTGAAATGTATTTCGGGGATTGCCTGATGGCTTTGGCCAAACCTAGGATAAACCAGTCCTTCCGCGAAGAGACTGTGTATCGGACTTTGACTATAACATATATACATAAGTTGTGTAATTTCAAACAGTTCGTCAAGTATTGCTGGGCATGCAGTATATTTTATAAGTTCAATGTAGATACCATCTGCTCCTGCTGCTTTTCCGTTTTGTATACTATTTATAGCTTCGTCAAATTCCTTTCTTAGTATTGTTGATCCTAATTTCTCATGTTCTATCTCTTGTTCTTTCTCTATATCTTCATCCCAAATAGAGGTTTTATTAATGTTATAATAATATTGCGCCTACAAAAGTTGTAAATTAAGTTTTTGGGAGAAAATAAACACAATTTTTATTTTTATTATTTTTATCTGTCAATCCTGCTCCTTCGTAAAGTTTTTCCATGTATCTCTTAAAACGCTCCAAGATGTTTTTGTTTTCTATTTCTATGTGTCCCGATTCATTCAGTATAGCGGTACTCTTTGTATTATGCCCTTTATCTAATGTCTTTATTATGTTATATGCTTTGTCCATTTACCCTTTCTTCATGTATGTATCTATTTTATTACAGTCATTTTTCAGGTCTTTTTCTCTGTATTCTCTGCATTTTAAAGTTATTCTATTTGTTAGCCTATTATATTCCTTTATACTTTTATCATCTGTCTTATTTCTGAAATTTCTTCTTTCTATCATTATATCTATTATTTCTTCATTTAACCATTTCTTTCTAGGTACTATTTTCTCCTTCCTTAGGCATTCCTCTGCAATGGTTTTTATTATATCTCTTATATTGATCCATCTTCCATCTATGTCGTTTTCAATATACTTTCTATCTTCCTTACTTAATGTTAACTTATCTACTATTTTATTACTATATTGCACTCTGTTATTGCCTTTAAGTTTATTGAGATCTAATTTCTTTGGTTTATTTTTCCTTCTGTGTTTCTTCACCTCACCACACCACATCTAGTCTCTTCATTTCCGACGTCAATTCTTCAAGGTTTCCTTCTGGTAACATTGTACGTACATTCCATGTACCGATGAGGCAAGGGTTACGCATGATGACGACCGGTGTAGCCTTGCTTCTACTCCTGCCGGACTCAGACCACCGCGGCATGTTACATCGCGGCAGCCCGTTGTCAAGAACCATATTACTCATTTTTGTCATTGTCCATACTCCATAAATGGGGCTTTTTGAACGGTGGTTGCCCCAATCGCCTTCCGTTCCGCAGTTTACCGATTATTTCTCGATCGATGATGATGGCGTTCCAGTCTAGAGCCCTACCAGAATCCATTTCCACGGCTCTATCCAGTACTGTTACCGCTGCTGCCCGGCACCAGGGGGGGGGGGACACGACGCTTTAGAGTAGCGGCGCTTACTCGCTACGTCACAAGATCGTCATAGAACTAATGCAGCATTTTATAGGTTAGCCCATCCCGATGTGCTACCCACTACGTTCTGCTGTCTAATCCTGTCGCTGTTTGGTCGGGGACTGCTTATTTGTATATTCGCAGCTAGCCATCATATCTGATGGCCATTCCACTATCCGCCACCTGTGGACCCCGTAGATAGCCTACAGCTCAGCCACTACCATAAAATACATACTACCATAAAACTTAGGCCATCATATTTAGAAACGTATAAAAAATGAGGTTAAATTCAACAGCCAGTCAGCCAATCCAGAAAGCAACTTGAAAATTGAGAAAAATTAAAATTTAGAATAGAATAGAATAGAAATAACATTTATTCATTGTAATTCATAATACATAAAACGATTAGCTACCATGAACATTATTTATAGTCAAGAGTTTACAAAAATAAATATATGGCAACTATGTCGTGATGTGTATTATGTGCGACAGTGAAAAGGCGCTGGCTCAGCATATTGTCGCAGCAAGCTACGACGCTGGTGATTCTGCCAGAAACCTAAGTGAGTCGACATAAGCGACACAGAAAAGGATCGATAAATTAAAGAATTTGTAAAAAACGTAAAGTGCGAATAAAAAGTAGTGTGTGCGTGTATGTGTGTGTGTGTGTATGTGTGTGTGTGTGTGTGGGGGGGGTTAATTTCGATTCATCATTTCACCAAGCCGAGTTTGAACAAGTTAACCACTCTTCCCACTATCAATATTTGACTGATAGTTGTATACTCATAGTAACTACTAGGTAGTTGTTCCCTATTTCTGTTGCCGCCATAACAACAAATAATAAAAATCAAAATAAGGGGGGATTCTTTACTAAAAACCTGTTTTTAGGCGATTTTTGCTCGATTTTTCAGTTTAGCTCTATCGTGAAAACGGGAGCACTTACAAGCATTAAAATTGTTATGTTTATAGTGCATAGGTAAGCTATAGAATAACAATGTATAATAAAAACTGGTTAAGTGCGTATCGGTTTCAAAGTTAACGATGTAGGAAAGATGGACAGTAATTTATTTATTTTTTGGTATCCATTAATTGTCCCATTGTTGGTCAAAGGCCTCCCCTCTTAGCTCTAGGCTCTCCCTCCATCGAGTGCGATCTTAGGCCACTCTTTGCCCTAGGTAACGAGTTCGACTCTCCAACACTTCTGGGGTCTTCCTCGACCACGTCGGCTATTCTTTGGTACACAATCCATAGCCATCTTAGCCCACCTGTTGGAGTGCATCCTACTGACATGGCTTGCTCAATCCCATTTCAGCTAGGCAGCTTTTTTGGCCCACATCCTTAATAAGTGTTTTGCATAGTAGAGTTTCGGACCTTGTCTATTCTTTTGACACCGAGTATGCTGGGCTCCATTGCTCTTTGGCACACCGCGAGCTTGGACGTCAGTGCGTCAGTCTGGAGTAGGGATTAGATTAGTAGGTAGGTACTATACGTACTGGAGCACCGTAGGATAGCACGGGCAGTATGCACATGTCAACGAGTTTTCGTTTTAAAATGAGAGGAAGATCTCGTTTCTTAAAAAAAAATTGAGTATAAATGACTTAAGATTGACAAAAATATTGGGGACATTAATTAAAAAGGTCAGCCTCTTGTTGTTTCGTGGTCTTGTGGTTAGAGAGTTCGGCTCTCGAACCGGAGGTTCTGGGTTCGACTCTAAGTACCTACTTTGTAAGACTTCCACAGTTTGATTAGGATATTGCAGGATGAATCACCTGATTGTCCGTTTCATGGATAGAGAACACATTTTATGTGACCAAACTGAAGCTAGAGCAATCTGAACTCAATCGCAGGTTCTTCAAGTGGGCAGTGGTTGTTTCAATGTATAATATACCTAATTACCACGCACACAGAGCCACAGTGAAATTTCTTTTTGTTACTTTCATTGTTATTATTATTTCATAGTAATAGGTAGGCAGAATTCTTATCTCAAGTCAGAAGGTTTTAGAAATCAAATTATCATCTTAAAATTCTAAAAGCAGACAGTTATACAGTAGCAAAAATGTGATTTTGATTATGTAGCGGCTCGATAAAGGGAAACATTTACTTAGCAAGAACAGGGAAACATATTCCATACCACAGAACCTCAGTCCACAAAATACTTAGATTAGACTTTCCTTTTTCCAAATTGAAGATATATCATACCTATGCAATGTCTGTAAAAATTCATAATAAGCTCCCTCAAATAATAAAAGATGAATGTGATCCCCAGTTATTTAAAAGATCTTTGAAAAGGTTTCTTACTGATAAAAGTTACTACTCAGTAGAAGAATTTTTATGCGAAAACGTATAATATGCATGTAAATTAAAGAATATTAGTAGGTATATTAGGATTAATAGTAGTAGGTGGTTTTAGTTTAATTAAGCTCAAAAATGTTTCGTTTTTAATGTAAGTATGTGTTCCCTTGAACATGAACCTTTAGGTACTTTTAAATAAGAACTATTGTGAACCATGGATGCAAGAAAGATTTGAAACTTGAAAATTTACGTTGCTGAATACACAAACAGCACATTGTAAACAGAACCAACAGGATACCTGTACATAAGGATCTAAAATCTATAGATGAAATGCATATTGACGTGCTTTAGCTTTAAATAATTATGAATTCTACCTGAAACCTTACAAAATATACGTAACCCTATCAATAGTTAGGCCGTGCACGTATTACGGTGTACCCACACCTCAATATAACTACCAACTACACCTATGCATGTGTGCGGGCACTCCATTATGCGGAATAGTAATGACAGAGGGCGGTTGATTAAAAAACCTAAGTAGCGGGGCGGGGCTGCCCCCTCCGGCTTCCTGCTTCCCGCCCTACGGACCTTAGGGCTGCCACCACCGGGGGTCGCATGGTGAACTATGTGTGGTGCTTCATAAATTTCATTAATTATTTACTAAAGCTACGAAAATAGTGGAGTGAAACCGATCACTCTAAATATTTATTAAAAATTTATTGATGAAAAATTTAATTAGAAGCGCTTTGGCTGAGTGCAATCTTCTTTCTGTTCACGTAAAGGAAGCAACGTTTACCTCCGTCTTAACCTAGATTGGTGGAAGCCACTGGTAAAATCACTCGACCGTTTTCCGTGCTTCGTTAAGCTGCTGGTCCAGGCTACTGTCACTTAAAGTCGTTAAGCTAAGTCAGAGCAATGAATAAATATACAGTTATACTAACGTACAGTCAGATAACTATTTTTATGTAATTTTTATTAAAAAACTATGTTAAGTTGCGAACACTAACCCAGCAAAGCTTATACGTATACTTATACCTACTATAAGCCTTATAAAATTGGGCCTAGTTTGCTTTTTGGTTGCGGAGTTCAAATAGTAATCGTTCTATGTAAAAATCAGTTCTTTCATCAAATCCTGCAGGTTAAGGAACTGACTCCATAAAACGAATTTAATGCTACTCAAGGCAATGATTACCTATGATGCAAAATTTAATTAATAAATTTAAAAACACGTAACTATTCATTCGTTAAATCTGTTTTGTGGCTCTGTTTCCACTTTTTATAAACGTAGCTACGAGTACCAATTGTCATTTTACATAAACTATCAAAGTTCATTGAAGTGATGTTTCCACCAAAAAAGAGTTATACTATTAATAATAACAATATGAAGCAACTTACCACAAGGTATCCAATATTCTGGGTTTTATCCTTATTCGTCGTATTTGCTCGAAACCTGAATCTTGTGGAAGAATTTATAAGAGTCGCTATTTCTCGTCTCGGCGTCTTACTGCCAGTAGCAGATGATTGTTTATTTTATCATTAAAAGTTATCTTATCTTAAATAGCCCTTAATTGTCATTAAAACTACTTCACTGAAAAATATATTTACGCCAAATGATAATTTTCATAGAGAGTTCAGTTTTGCTTGCCTCGTTTTTTTTAACTGGTAATACACACTGCATTAACAATATACGCAATCCCGCAAAAAAAAACCGGTCAAGTGCGAGTCGGACTCGCGCGCCGAGGGTTCCGATATACCTATAGTATTTTCGGAAGCAATAAAGTCCATTTTCAGGACCGCAAAACTAAATTTGTTTGTAAAGGTTTTTTGCAGATTTCTGAAAAACTGTGCAACTTAGAAAGATCGTTTTATTTTTGCTGTAAAGTTTACATAAACCTCTGTCAACTGTAATTAATTCAGATTTTCCCTTACTCAAACTTCGGAGATAAGGGGGGGGGAATGGTATTTTTTTTGACATTTTTCATCATAACTTGAAAACTAAGAAACTTAAAAAAATACAAAAATATATTTTAAAATGTACAAGTAAAGCCCTTTCATATGATACCCCACTCGACCTAGTAGCGACAATTTGAAATTTGGCCCCCCCTATTTTGGCCCCCTTTACATTAATAATCATACTTTTTTCAAAAAATTTTCATGTGCAATTAAGTTGGGCAACTATATTCTAAAACTATTCCAAATTTCAGCTCGATAGCGTAAGTGGTTGCTGAGATATAGAGGTGTGACAGACAGACGGACAGACAGAGCGGCACCATAAGGGTTCCTTTTTTTTACCATTTTGGTATCGGAACCCTAAAAAGTTACATAATTACGCGCAAACATGCCTGGCCCCCGTCGGGTATTGTAGGTACCGTCGTCGTAGGTACCAATCGTACGTACCGGTGATCCAGGTCCGATACAGGTATGAGCGGCTTTATTACAATTACACAAGTCGTCACTTCATTCACAATTTGAGAAATATCCATTGATTTGATTAGACAGACCGAAGTTTCCTTAAGAAACCTTTTAATTAGGTAGTGAAAATAGAACGACCAACAAACCGCGAACTACCGTTGCAACTGGTCGCTAATAACCCGAAAAACCATAAACTCTCACTTTCCACACGTCAGCCATGTTCCAATTTCGAACGGCGCTATTGTTTTACAACGGCCAATAATTAGGCGCGGTGGCGACCGGCGGCCAATCGCAACGACGCCCGATTAGCACGCTCTGAGTTCGCGTCGGCCATTGGCCCAAATTCAAACCGGAACTGGAAATACAGCGCGGGCGACGCTAATTAAGTAAGTCTACTGATTGGGCATTGAGCGGAGCTCTTCACCCATCGATTGTTTAATTAAGGCCCCGAGTGAACAGTGACTTCAATGTCCCCTAATTCTCAATGAGAGTCCTGATTCCGAATCGAAAATTGACTTTGATTTGCTAATTTCAATTTTGTTCTGCTTTCACTCACAATCGAATGAATTTAGTTGAAGCCATCCTTAATTTATGACAGATTATACAAAAGCATCGAATTGAATTGTATTAATTTAGATAAAAAAAAATATATGTTAGTGCTCTTGTATTTCTGACAATGACTAAATATCAAACGGACTATCTATTACTTGACCAGTTGGGCCACAAAACTTAGGTACTGCATTTTCTCTTTCTATAATAGGCAATTTTCTATGACGTTTGTTAACTACGCTTTTTTAAGTGTCGATAGGTGGCACGCTCATCACTGCTGGTAATTTATTTATTTATTTATTTAGATATACACAACAGATCACCATCATTTTAAGTATCAAAATTTGAGTAACATTGGTTTTGTTCTAGACAGAAATCCAAAATAGTGTACATACAGCATGATTTTTGTTAGTGGAACAAATTGTAGGTATCTAATTAAATGTACTTATAACTAATTGAAATAATAGTACTTATCTTTACTCTATCCAGCAGTTAGTAATAAAAGGAAAAAAGATAGACTATTGCATGTAACTAATAATACATGTAATTTCTTCTTTTTATGGCTTTTTAAAACGAATGTAATCTTTTTAGAAGAAAAAATATTACAGATATTTGACAGTAGCAATAAAACTAACTTAATCATTTTCATACTGGGTGTTTCCATTTTCCCAACGATGATCAGCACCATCCAGTTGAACTTTCAAAAAGTGCTGGTAAACACCCTATTACAGCTTAGCGCTGCGAAGAATTTAGAAAAAAATAACTGATATTTATTTATTTATTTATTTATTTATTCTACAAAAACGTAACTTACAGACTAGCCAAAACGTTACATTTTATCAAAGGTAAAAATTGGTAAATACAATTATTACATAAATCAACGCATAATAGAGAAAATTTCATATCAATTGCCTTCACAAATGTTCAAAACATTCCTTTTTAAATTAGACCAATCATCCACAAACACATCCAATTGAGGTTGACAGATGAGGAGCTCATTCAGAGTTTTGATGGCTCGACTGACTGGAGAGTATTGTCTCGCAACGGTGCGGGCATTAGGTGCAGCAAACAGGCGCAGAGATCCCAAACGAAATCTAGTATATTTATCCGGCACATGGAAACGGCATACTTGGTTATGCAGTTCCGGTGATATTAAATGGGCAGGCGGAAAAGTCCGAGTTACCTAGTTATGTGAAAATCAGTAAGAAGGTATCAATATCACCGTAACAGAATTACAAATAAACCGGCCAACCGAGTCGGACTCGCGCACCGATAGTAAAGCCGTCCGTCCGTATACCTACCTTATTTCTTAGTTATCAGTCAGGTACCTAGGTACGTGGGACACTCAGAAATATTTGCGACACTAAAAAAAATTGTTCTACAGGTACATATATTTTTATTAAATCTTTTCAAAGTACTCTCCACCAGCCTCTATACAAAGATTCATGCGTCTGAACCAGTTTTCAAAACACTTTTTCCAGTCCGCCGTAGACACCTCGTTTACAGCCTGCTCGAACGCAGCCAGCGCATCTTCCGGCGACGAAAATTGTATCCCCTTGAGCTGATTTTTTATTTTTGGAAATAACAAGAAGTCACACGGTGCTAGATCAGGGCTGTAAGGAGGGTGACCCAGGAGTTTGACTGGTGTGCTGTCCAGGAAGTCCCTCGTTTTGAGCGCGGTGTGTGCAGGCGCATTGTCGTGGTGGAGCAGTAGTCCGCGGAGCCCTGTGTTTGGTCGCTTGTTGCTCACAACAGAAAAAACTTCTGGTAAACATTTGGTAGTATACCATTCGGCGTTGATGCTTCTTTGATCTCGTAAGGGAATTGAGGCCAAGTGGCCAGTCAAATTAAAAAAGCTGGCGATCAAAATCTTCCCCCCGCTTCGAGATCGCTTCACTTTGGTAGGCGTTGGTTCATTTTGAAACACCCAAACTGTCGACTGGCGCTTGGTTTCTGGATCGTATTGATAAATCCAGGACTCATCACCTGTTACGATGTCGTAAACACGCCGAGACGAGCCTGCTTCAAATTTGTTCAGCATATCACGGCACCATTCCACCCGGGCCTGCTTCTGAGCGTCGGTGAGGTAGTGCGGCACCCAGCGCGATACTATCCTCCTCACGCGAAGATGCCCGTGTAGAATCTCGTGAACGCTTCCCGATCCAATCTTTAATATGTGCTGAATCTCCTGATATGTAATTCGCCTATTATATTGGATTAAATTTTTCACTGCTAGCACGTTTTCTTCCGTAATAGCCGTCAAAGGGCGACCGCTTCTTTCTTCATCCCCCAAGGTTGGTCGACCGCGCCTAAATTCGTTATACCAACGATACACGGTTGCCTTGGAGGGGCCTTCATCCATAAATGCCATTTGAAGTCTATCGAACGATTCATCCGGTTTCAGGCGACACTTGAAATCGTAAAAAATCATAGCTCTAAAATGTTCCCGGCGCAGATCCATTTTTCAGTAAGACACGATACTTTGAATTGGCTCGCAAAAAATGTGGAGGGAAATTTTGAAAATGGAACACACATATTTTTACTTACAAGTAATCATATTTTCGAAAAAGATTCTGACCGGCCAGTCTCCCATATATAAAAACTATTTTTCGCAATACTTTCTGAGTGGCCTGGTATATTGAATTTGCGCGAGTCCGACATGCACTTGACCAGTTTTTATTATTTATTATTATTTTTAGCTTATGCACCATAAGTAAGTACCTAGGTATACCAGTTTTCAAGTTTGTAAGTGGTTCCGGTTTTACGATAGAGCTAAAACAAGATATCAAGCAAAAATCGCCAAAAAATCATGTTTTTAGCATGGAAGCCCCCTTAACTTTTATTTTTATTATTTATTGTTGTAGCGGCAACAGAAATACATAACCTGTGAAAATTTCAACTGTCTACCTATTATGGTTCATGATACCTACTCGTATATACCTACAGCCCGCCTGAGAGACAGACAGAGAGACATCGGATGCATATTAATAGGGTCCCGTTTTGAACCTTTGGGTACGGAACCGTAAAAAAGTCTACTAAGACTTCAAAAAAATAAGAATCATATTCCGTGCTTAAAAAACTTACATTAATTAGAATGTCAAGAAAACGAACTATAATTTTTGGGTCAAATTGGCCAATAAAATATTTAAACCAGCTGCCGTATTCCGAAGTGAAACTACGATAATATCGCGCCGATAATTAGTCTATGGTGAGGCCTTTGACAAAAAAATTCCCATACAAAGTAAATTTCCGAACGTAATTGTTGTTGTCAATCTGATAATATCGGAGCTCCGATAAAACTTCGGAATACGCACCCAGTACTCATAGTACAGTTTGCACAAAATAGCCAAAAAGTAAAATTTAGTACCTGGTCGACCGTAGCCGCCTCAACATTAAAATATCATCAGGTGAGCAAGCTATGCTACCCGCCAACAGATGGCTCTGTAGGTTTTTGTCTAAAACGCGGTATTTTGTAAAAAAAACTTAAAAACACCGAAAAGACTAATTTTCTCAGACGAAAGACCTAGCCAGATCGATTTTTTGCACCTGAACAAATTTAATGGTAATGGTAAATTTCATCGTTTTTGAGAAACCGGATACAAATATAGGTACAAATATGTATACAAATATTGCTCGTTTAATAGTATAGGATAGAATAAAGTAAATTTTTTGCTCTTAGGTACGCAGCTCCGAAAGAGCGAAAGCCAGATGCGTGTATCCATGTTGCTTCTTTTTATTTGAAACGAACTAAGTAAAACTAGGTAAGTAAGGTAAGGTAGGTGATCTTGGGTAGCCCAATTTTAAAACACTGGCTGGGTGTTGTGTAAACAGTTTCATTAAATAAATTAATTTAATTTAAATTTAATTTTATCTGAATAATAATTTTTAATTTTTCAATCAGTTTATAAATTTTATTATTAATCAAATCAAATAAAATTTATATTATTATTCAAATTGTATACTAACATAGAATAAGCGTTTACTAACATCTTTATGGACTCTGTCTGAAATAAATAAATAAATAAAATAATTACATTAGTATATAATTCACGTTTTTCACCAAGTAATTAGAATGTAACTAAAAGAAAATTCTTGCCAAATTATGAAAATCGAAGACCTTAGACGGTATCGTGTGTACTTGTGAAGTTAGATACATTGTGGAAAATGTCAAAATGTTAATAGGCGCAATGAACTGCGGCCCGGGGTGTGGGGGTGCGTTGGGAAGGGGGGAAGTGACGTCATTATCCGCTAACGAGCGCAATCGGTATCGACACCGGCAATCATTGCACAGGGTGTGACTGAACGCAATCGCAAAACGGATTCTAATCCGAATCCATCGACACAAAGCGTAGAGAGTCTAAGAAATAAATTTAAAGTGATTAACATTTTGACTTTTGTGTCGCAATACATTTATAAAAATTTAGTGTATGTCAAACGAAATACAATACAATACAATATTCTTTATTGCACACGAAATATATTTTTTTTTGTCAAAAATATTGACAGGGACAGTGTCATCACAAGAAACAAGTACCTACCTATCAACTTGATTCTCATGTTAGCCGTGTTCACAAGATTAGTAAATCTTATAAATGTCAATTCAAATTCAAATTCTTTATTTCAGACATATTGTTAGTAACCTACTTAGAACTATGTTAGTAAAATTAAATTAAATCAAAATATCTTGTCCTCTAAAACATAATAATAATTAAATAACTGAACACACTGGATCTACTTTGAGGCACGTGACAGAGGCATTATATGCATCGTGGTCCAGTGTGTCAAAATAGGTCAATCTGTCCGCTCAGCTACGGTGATCAGGAGGCTGTTGGCGCTACCCCGCACTCGCGCCATCAGGGAGGCAACCCGCTTGCGCATGATCGCGTGGAAGCCGTCCACGTGCCACTCGGCGAACATTCCCGACGCGCTGCAGTAGCGCGGCAGTCCCAACAACCTCCTAAACGCATTATTGTATTGGACTCGCAATAAATACGCTTCTATAACACGCTTATGTAACAGTGTAACAATGTTACCAATAAATTATTTCATTTCATTTCATTTCATTATGAAGAATTCATTACGAAGATGCTGTCGCCGACTTAACAGAAACCGTAGCTAGAAAACTTGATGAACATTACAAATGCTTTGGTATATTTCTTGATCTGTCCAAAGCTTTTGATACAGTTTCTATTCCAATACTTATTTCTAAGTTGCAAAATATAGGAATACGAGGAATCACTTTGGACATTTTTAAAGACTACCTTTCACAGCGCTCCCAAAGAGTTAAAATAGAATCATATATTAGTGAAGATGAACAACTCAGTTTTGGGGTTCCACAGGGAAGCATCCTGGGCCCTACATTATTTCTGATTTACATCAATGATCTTTGCCTACTACCCTTAGAAAACTGTCGTATTTTCACTTACGCCGATGATACTGCTTTACTGATATACGATGAAGATTGGGCAAAAGCAAAAATCCGCGCCGAGCATGCGCTAAAGCTAGTTATGGAATGGCTATCCACAAATCTACTTACTCTTAACTCAGGAAAAACCAAACTACTTCGCTTTAATATATCCAACACATGCCCTCCCCCCCATTGCAGTAAGATCTATGCACACACTTGTAGCTCTAACTTAACGAACTGTGATTGCTCTTGTCTTCCCATTTCCACTTCCGTGCGGTACCTGGGTGTCTATGTTGATCAAAAGCTTGACTGGTTCTCACACATAGATGTTCTCTGTGGACGTGTTAGAAAATTAATATTTGTTTTTAAGAACCTACGCAACTGCATTGACACTGAAACTCGCCTTTTGGCATATCAAAGTCTTTGTCAGTCTATTATAGCATATTGTATTGCTATTTGGGGTGGTACATACAAGACTACCTTATTACTTCTTGAACGTGCACAGAGGGCAGTTCTAAAAGTCTTACTTTTTAAACGTAGAGACTACTCTACATTAAGACTTTATAAAGAATCTAAAGTCCTTACAGTGAGGCAGTTATATATTCAACGGTCTGTTCTGCGTCGTCATGCTCATCTACCACTAGACCCAGTATTAGTAAAAGAATCTTCTCTGAGGAGGAGAGCTTTGCCAGTCTGCAAAATCCCTTCCTGTCGCACATCTTTCGCACATAGGCAATTCTACGCCCTAAGTGCTAAAATATATAATAAGATTCACAAACGGCTTCAGATTTATACTCTGACTAAGTATCAAGTCAAAACAAACCTATCCAAATGGTTACAAAAAATATCATATGAGGAGACTGAAAGCCTCCTCTCTAGTACGGCCCAATAATTATATTTAATAATCTATAGTTTTAATATAATTAGTTAGCTAGTTAATTATAGGTATATATATATATACAATCAAATCTATGTAAACACCACACACGTCCGCACTTGACTGCACTACACCTAGCCTCACAATAAAATATTTTAACAAAATTTTTTGGAGATCGGTTCCCTATATCACAGGTTACTTTTGTACTTAGTTTAGGGAATGTAGGGTAAGGTGCTCTAAGAGTGCGCGGTCTGTAAGAGTGCGCGGCTGATATCAGACGGGTTCTGTAAGACATTTTTTTGCTAACTTCAGTTGTGTTTTGGGGCTACAGTGAACGGGTACTCCCTGCCAAAAAATTATCTTAATTCTTGCAAAAACTTAGATTCCAGGTAAACCTATAGATTTTTGCTCGTTTTGATCTTATTTTTATGTGTTTAGCGATTATTGCTATCCAAAAACTATGCAGTAAACAATAATGGAAACTTTCTCAACTCACAAGTTGTTCTATGGTCTTATCGTGAATAAAGAGATAATGGATATGTTTCGCAAGAGATGTCGCCTCCAGTTCTTTATATTGCAGCAGGGTGAGATTACTAAGAGTGCGCGGTGTGGTTGCGCTTAAGAGTGCGCGCGCACTCTTACATACCACTTGATTTCAGTGTTGCGTTTTGTTGAAGCTTTGTTCCAATTACATACTAAATTTAATGACATCTTTATTTAGAGCAGGTTTGGAAAAAAACTATAGGCTAATCAAAAGAACTGTACACACGAAGTACTTAAAGAAGCTTGGAATCTTATAGAAAAGGGACAATCGACATAGGTTGGTAGCTGACGCTCTTGGTATGCCATAATCTTCATTAACAATTTAGCTGAAGAGAGGTGAAATTGATTGATGATTTCATTCTAATTTTCATTCATTCATTAATTAAAGTGGTCAAAGAAGAATTTTGTGAATATATTAAACATATGAAGATGTTCATTGGATTGACAGCAAAACGTTTGAAGGAGTTAGCTTATGATTTCGCCGTACAAGATAACATTAGTTACATTACAACACACAGATTTTATAAAAGGAAAGAAAACTAGCAAGCAAAAGATGGTTAAAAGGATTTTTAAGTTGCGCACTCTTACCAAACCATGCGCGCACTCTTACTCAACCAGTTGGGTAAGAGTGCGCATTTCTCTTTTTTTTTATTTAGCTATTTGTGCCAAAACTGATTGGATTTGCAATGGAATGTTTAAGGTGTTTTGTTATTAGATATATAAAGACTCATAAAACATAGAGTTGATTTTCGTACCCCTAATACTTTTTTTCTTATAACATCTCATTTGAAAAGTGCGCACTCTTGGAGCACCTTACCCTACTTCATAAAATTATGTTATAAGACTCATTATAAACGTACTTTGGGTAATGTGAGAGTGAAGTGGGTGCAGGAGCACAAGGACCTGGCAGAATAACAGCATCGCAGTGCCGCTGCGGTCCATGCTGAGCCAGGCAACCTTTTCGCTCCCACAGTACACCACAAAAATATAATTATAATTTAGACTAAGACTAGTAATAGTATTATTTTGTAACTAGTAATTAATTTGTTTTGTACTGTGTAAGTGAATAAATGATTTTTATTATTTATTTATTATTATTATTATTATAATAAAATAAATAAGGTCATCATAACATCCAATGAAACGTCCACTACAGGACAGCAAGCTCCCTTCAGAATTCTAGCTTTTGCTGGAAAAATGTGGTCGAGGGGAAGTACCGTAGTCACCTCGCTTGTTAGCGTTACGGCTGGCACCATGGACCGCGATTGTAGGTGACCGCAGTAAGTAAGATGTAAGATATAAAGGAGGATGCTGCTGCCCATCCCACAGTTTATAACCGTTAGTCGCCTCTTACGACACCCACGGGTATGTATGGGTTGGTACTATTCTTTGCCGGTACCACACGGGGCATAAAATAAGGTTCTCACATGATTTTGCAATTTTACCGTTAGATAAATTCAACACTCTTATCAAGCAAAAATTGTACAAGAAAGGTTATTATAAAATATCAGAATGAATACTGAGAAGAGAGACATCCATGGAATTAGACCTTGGTTCTAGCAGGCTATTTCAAATTGACTTATGTTTATTGTACAAGACAAGCCCGTTGGTGTGGTAGGTAGTGAGCCTGCCTCTCACGCCGTGAACCGCGGGTTCGATCCCCGCCCAGGGAAAACATTTGTGTGATGAACACAAGTGTTTGTTCTGTGTCTGGGTGTTATTTATCTATTTATGTATGTATATCAGTCTCTGGTACCCATAGTACAGGCTTTGCCTAGTTTGGGATCAGATGACCTTGTGTGAAATGTACCTCATATTTTTTTTTATATACGAGTACGTATTAAGATCTCCGATAAAACGGTGAAATAAAATCTTGAAAATATAATTTTCGTTATGAAACCCGCTCCCCTCCTACTCCTGAAATAAGAATGATTTTAAGGGTTCCGAATCAAAGTGTATGTATGTATGTATATTTATTTAATGGCATCACATCTCATTACAAAACGTTTTTCGTCAAGTGTTAAAAAAGGAACGTTTATGGTGGGAATTCGTCTGTCAGTCTATCTGTTTGTTACGCCTGTGTATCTCAGCAACCATTAATGACTAACGCTACGCTAATGACTTGAAATTTGGAATATTTTTTAAATATGTTTGCGCATTTCTTTTTTATGAACGAGCTTGCAAATATCTTAAAGGCCGGCAGCGCACCTGTGATCCCCCTGGTGTTGCGGGTGTCTATGTGCGTCGGTGATCACTTGCCATCAGGTGACCCGTCTGCTCGTCTACCTCCATCTTCTATAAAAAAAAATATTGCAAAAAAATGAATTAATAAAATATTTTTATTGTAAACGGAGCCTAAATAAGGGAGCAAAATTTCAAAGGTACATTTTTGTCAAAACTTCGCCCATGTGGTACCGGCAAAGAATAATACCAACCTATCTCTACCCGTGGGTGTCGTAAGAGGCGACTAAGGGTTTATCAACCGGAGAATGGGCAGCAGCATCTTTCTGGGGATTTCATACCATCTGACATACTGTGGTCACCAACAACAGTGGTCGCCAGCCACAACCCTTACAAGCGTGGTGTCTATGGTAAATCCCCTCCTAAGTACCACGCGTTTTTGCTGGAGTTCTGTAGGGAGCTCCCTGTCCTGCAGTGGACGTTTTATGAGATGTCATGATGATTATATGAAGGGGCTTTAGTTGTACATTCTATAACAGGCTTTTGTATTTTTTTACGACACTTAGTTTTCAAGTTATGATGAAAAATTTTTAAAAGATACCATCCCCCTCCACCCCCTTATCTTTTGCAGCGACAAAGTATAATAAAAAGATCTCTCTAATGTAAATAGCCCATGAAAAATCTGCATAACACCTTTAAAATCAAACTCAGTTTTGGGATTCTAAAATCTAAAAATACTATGGGTATATCAGAACCTTCGGCGCGTGAGTTTGTTGACTGGGTGTCGTTAGATATGTCTAATTAAGAAGAAAGCGAAGATAAAAATAAATGAAGTAGAAAAAAGCAATTAGAAGTAAATATTTCTTATGCAACTAAGGTCAGTTTTATAAACCAGCAAATCATCCGAAGTAAATAGTAAGTGGAAAAAAATAAAACGGTTTCTCGTACCGATAGCGGATCCTCCTGTAGCTAGAACTGGGTGCGAATTATCGGCATTACCTCTACATTATTGTATAAAATAATTCGGTATTGGCGTGCTATGAGCGTGACGGTAGCGGGGTGAGGGCGGGGAAAGAGAGGGGGTGGTGGTGTAAAGTCACGATCTCACGCACACCACCCGCCGTCGTCGCGCGTCGCCCCGCGGCCATAGCGCCTCCCGGGCTGCTCAGTGCAGGGGTGTCAACTACGACTAAACACTCTTTACTTAAGTCTTCTATTTAATCTTATAGAGGTCGTATGGCGTCCGTCTGGGGAAAAACCACCATTTTGCTTTTTTCTGCCGTGAAGCAGCAGTGTTTGCACTGCAAGGGCAAGGGAGCCAGGGCAATTACTGGCACATGAGACATACCATCTTAGTTCTCAGGGTGGGTAACGCGCTTTGCTGTCTTATTAGTGACAAATTATTTCACTAATAAGACAGTGGGTGTCATGGGCGGTGGTGACCGCTTACCATCAGGTGGCCCACCTGCTCGTTTGTGACATAAAAAAAAAATTAAGTGTCCCCACTTCAGAGACGACACTCAAAATTAGCAAGGAATTTTCTTATGTTTAATAAATAAATTATAAATAAATTCTTTTATTTCAGGCAATAGGACCCATATTTTACAATTCAATTCAAACTTAAATTAAAGTTACAATTTAAATATCTATATAACTATAAATTCAAAGTCAAAAATTGTCAATAATTTTTCATATCAACAATTAAATACAAGTCAGTCTTGAATTATTAATGATAATATCTTAGCCGGCGGGCGCTGCATCACACGGAAAAACATATTGACAAAAGAACTATCAACAAAGTACTTTAGCTTGTTATGGGTAGGCTACCTATACTATAGCATTTTTTATTTATCAAGCTAACATGCTCTTGATTGAACGCTTTGTGGCTTACAGTTTTCCACAGCCTCCCATACAACTTCACTACCGCACGCAATAACCAATCAAACGTTACGGTAAGACATAACTAGGTGTTTTAGGCAAACGTTTTTATTTTGGTAATATCGTTCAAGTTACCACGATTACCCCCCTGCTAATACTATTTATATTTCTTACTATTTAACAAAATCATAAATAAAATCATTTTATTGCAGTTAATTATGTTCATAGAAAAGACATCAACGTCGTCTACTTTCCTACGAAGGAGATTAAACTGTTGGTAATTAATAAATTCATTGCCTCTGTTTGTAGTCGGCTAAAAGAAAAACAAAAGTATTTCTCAAATCCCACTGAAAGCTTTTAAAGGTCATATAAAGAGCCGTGAGTGACATTCGCAATAAATAGGGAGGAATGGAACCGTATTGGGGAGGCCATTGCCCAGCAGTGGGACAGTACAGACTGGAAAAAAAACCAGCCAAGTGCGAGTCGGACTCGCGCCCTAAGGGTTCCGTACCTATCTACCATATGATATACTAAAAGTTTTTGCTCTTTGATTTAAAAAACTCCACGACCATCCAACTTGACCCTTCTTTTATAGAAAAGTTCTTGAAACGGGAGCTCACCTTAATTAGTTACTATTAGTTGTGAGAAAAATTTAAATATTTAATTATTTTAGACTTTTCTGTCATTTGTACTGTGAGACCTAGCTTCTTTCCAAATTTCATAATTTTAAGTCAACGGGAAGTACCCTGTAGGTTTTGCCTTTTTGCATAAATGTATGGAGATGAGGACATAAAAAGCCATATCTTTTATATTTATGAAATTTTCAGATCTTGTGTGGTTCATGGACCTTAACATTCGTTATCAATTTCGATCTAATACCTCTTCTCGTTCGTGAGAAAAAGGGTCTTGACAGACAGACAGAAAAGGCGGTTTGTCAACTTTTATACTCTCGCCTTTTTCTACAGGTACCTAATTTCTTCTCTAGGTAGAGAGTAGATATGTTCCTATCTGATTCTCTTATTTCCCAAACAAAGTGGTCACTACAGCATTATAATGATAATTTATTGCATAACATTCGTTACATGTCATATAAACCTTTTAGTATTAACACTATTCAAAACATTTTAGGTATAAAAAACTATACAATGTACGAATTGTTTAGAAGCATTAAAAATATATGGATCAATTAATTAGTTGATTAACTTTAAAAAATTATCACTAAATCAGGTCACTAAAGACAGGTCTAACATCTCCTTAAATTACTTACAACAACAACAGGAGTTACTTTTAACACTAGTATAACTTTTCTGACTTGTTGCATGTAGCAACCCTTACTAACTAAGTAACGAACACCGAATTAGTTTTTGTTTTACATTGCCCGGGGCGAGTCAATCGGAGGGAGCGACGGTGCGGGGGGAGGGGGTATGACACGAGTTGGGAGAAGTTTTAACGAGTTTGGACAAGTCGCTAATGAGCCTAGTGGCACTGTCACGATTCGAGCTCACCAACCGCGAGGCACGAGCCGGGAGGCGAGCTGACATCTGCTGTGGCCACTTTCATACTTGGTACTGGAAGACGCTTGTTATCTACTTATTGCACATACTGCATTAGGACTACACTTCCAATATGCTTCAAGATGTCCGTAATAAGACCGCATGACCGCATAGTAAAGGGAAATTGAGGCACATCAAATGAGGTGGGAGTATGCTATAGCGCAGACGGTGCAGCGCAAGGCAGAACGAGTCTTCACTCTCGCTTTATTACGAAGAAAACTAAAAGATTGAAATACTGTTCTGTGCTGCGCTGCCTTACCTGCGACCCAGCTTAAGCACACCCATATTATTATGGTCTATTCCATGAAGTTGTTAACTTCGTTTTTTAAGTGTCGATACGCTAATGATCACTGTTGGTTATTTTCTTTTTTTGTAGCTTTGTAAATCACATTAAATTTTTTTAAAAGCAATGTTACTGGCACGAATTGACAGAAGCAATAAATTCACTTAATCATTTTCAAACTGATTACATTTCCTTCCTCATTTGATTACATGGTGATACCATGATAGTTTTTCTTTTACTGGTCTGCAGCGCCATCCAGCTGAACTTTCTGAAGAATTTCTGAAGAATTTCTGAAGAATTTCATCATTGTAGAAGTTGAAATTTCTCCGATTTCACCTGGATAACTGGCTGTCTACCATAGTGTGTTTCAAAACTTGGCACGTACAAACGCACTGTAGAATCAGCTTCCTGAGCAGGTATTTCCGGACGGGTACAACATTACAGAAATAGAAATATAGTGTTAACAAATGAGAGGGAGTTGAGAAATATGTTAAATAAAACACTCGAAGTCTACTTACGTTTTGTAATAAGTTATTCACTTTACACAGTGTTAACATGGGTACATTAACACAATACCATACATATGAAGAAGAGTCTTCATAATTTTACACAATACGTGATTACTCCTTTAAAGGTAGAATCTCCCAGTTTGAAGAACAAAATACGACTGCCTGAGCGAGGCTGGCTCGAACGTTCAAGAGACCTCTCCCACCACAATATTACCCTTTCCATAAAACGCTGGGATTGGTCGAAAAGCCGCCGCGCTCTGACAGTTCGTACAAAGGAGTCAATACAACAACCATTTATAAACAATATCGTAAAGCTATGAAAAGTTAGTAAACACTGGTGACTTAAATATTATAATATTGGAGATCAGAATATCTGTCATGACAACAGTCGGCCATCCGATTGTGATAGGTACGTCCTCGTACCGTCTCTCAAAAACGAATACATGTACAACACTTTTCTTTATAAGTTATAGAGATCCGAATGTTTGCTATAATATGGCACAATATTATTTAACAGTGCTTTTACATTATGTGAAATTGATCAAACACAAGATTTAATTATGATTATGAAGTAATCTGACAGAATTAATAAAGATTGTCAAGAAATATTGACGTTGAATATTACAAGACGTCTCATACAAAATCTAAATAACAAAAAGGTTGGGAACTCGTAGTTCTTTGAAATATAGTTTGTTTACATCAGTTGTTATCACGTAAAGTACGAATTAAGTACAATAGATTCAAAAAGATTTTAGTTATTACATAGGGCAACAATGCCTATATAACATTACTACTTACAATAAAATTATGATAATATTAAGTCTAATACAAGGCAACATGGCAACAAACAAACAATGATAGTAATAAAAATTATGTAGAACTGTAGATAACAAAACCAAAATTTGGCACTAGGGCATGGTTTGGCAACAAGGCCAGGATTTGGCAACAAAGACATGGTTTGGCATCAAGGCCATTATATCTAATCTGAAATAAAAGATTATTATTTATATGACAATGAGTTGAAATATGAAATAAAAGATTGTTACATGGTTTGGTTTGGCATCAAGGCCATGGTTCGGCATCAAGGCCATGGTTTGGCATCAAGGCCATGGTTCGGCATCAAGGCCATGGTTTGGCATCAAGACCAGGGTTTGGCATCAAGGCCATGGTTTGGCATCAAGGCCATTATTTCTAATCTAAAATAAAAGATTATTATTTATATGACAATGAGTTGAAATATGAAATAAAAGATTGTTACATGGTTTGGTTTGGCATCAAGGCCATGGTTCGGCATCAAGGCCATGGTTTGGCATCAAGGCCATGGTTCGGCATCAAGGCCATGGTTTGGCATCAAGACCAGGGTTTGGCATCAAGGCCATGGTTTGGCATCAAGGCCATTATTTCTAATCTGAAATAAAAGATTATTATTTATATGACAATGAGTTGAAATATGAAATAAAAGATTGTTATTTATATGTAAATGAGTTGGACTATAAGACCATAATATGTGAATGAATTGGGCTACACGACCGTATATCAATGAGTTCGGCTACAAGGCCGCATAAGTTACGCAACAAGGCAATAGGTAAGTTCCTAAGTGCAAGGTTAAAGGTTCCAATTTTCATGAAAGCTTTATTTATCGTCACCAAAGGCCTTAAGGTTATGCCCAGTGTAGTAAAAATACTACAAAGTAAAGAGTTTAGGTGTGATTATAAATAATTAGCAAATTATTAATAATAGTCGCATATTTAAGATTTATTCATTCAAATTTTAATCTCAGTGGCCGAAGATAGATGCGAACAATTTATTGAAACGTAGTATCATTGTTTATACAAAACATGCATACTCATAATATGTGAATAAGGGCCTTTTCCTTAATGAAAAGTGTTATGTGCATAGGTACACCCAACTGCACGTCAGTAGGAACACTCTGGACTTTATGGCATGGTAATAGAGTTTCAAAATTACAATTTGGGAACAGTAGAGGTATTAAAATGTTGACACTTAAACTAAAGTAATATTTAGTTAGCCAAATTTATTAAGCTTCTTTAACTGTATTGTTAGTTAGGGATTTGCACAGTGCTAGGTAACTTGCACATCTATTTTGCAATGTATATCACCTTTAGCCTCAATAATTGACTGGAAGAAGTTCCATTTCGAGGTAAGTCCGTATTTTCATGTGTTGTAATGGATCTTAAGTAATACGTCTCAATAAATTGAAGTGCAATAAAGAGCCACCCTACAAAATCACAAAACCTCTGAAGATAAGACAATAGATGAAGCAAAGCAAGCTCTTTACGCCTTAAGGCAATTCTACATAAAGTGCAATACATTTTCCATAAATTCTCAGGGAACTCTATGAAAAATTTACAAAGGGATTATAATTAGTACTTAGGGATTATAATCAATATTTTCCCGTGTCCAATCGAGTATTAAGAACTCTAGAGGATGTTCACACTCGTTTGAAGTGTCATATTTCTTATGATTCTTTCCTTTCTTTCTTATTAATTAATTACAATAACTACACCATCTTTTTGTTTTATTATTATTTTGATGTAGCATGCAAGCATGAAAGGAGGTAAGCCTCGCTAATGCTTGTTCACTCTAGCTTTGAAAAGATTCAGATAAACATAGGGAAAAGTTTTAGTATTTCCTTTGGAAAATGTGTTTTCTTTACTCTTTCGCTAGATCATCGCAGACGAAGTCACGGGTAATAGGTAGTTAAAGATATTCTCGCTTTTATTTCTGCTTAATATAACTGATATTTATCGTTCAATGTATGGAATAATCATATGTATTTTAAATACAGTATTTTTCTAAACCAATATTTTTTATTTTTTGGTTTGACTCAAATTAACGCACACATTGTCAAATCAAAATTGGTGACGTGAAATCGTGATACATGTGTATATATATATTTTTTTATTGATAGTCAAGTTACGTGTAATTTGGGAAAGTTTAACTACATTATAGGTATGGTAATATATAAAAGTATCAGAAACTTGATCTAATGTGATGAGTTGGGCTTTATCAAGTCTTAACTATTAATTAGTGTGCTATCAACCGAACAATTTTCATTTTCTCTCTTCTGTGTACATCACTTCGGTCGATAAAAGTGATATTATAATTATAATTAATCGATAAAAGTGACCGTCTTCGTTGTTTTGATAAGATTTCAAGAGAAGAGCGATTGTATAACGTGATTGGTTAATCAACGAATTTTGAAAAGAAGGTATTTGTCAAAATCATCAAATTTGTTATTTTAAAGTAATTTAAACCTCGCTTACTAAAAGAGTTAATTAAGTAAGGAATACAATTAGTGTGAATTGTGACCAACAGCAACGAAAAATAGTGAAGTGCAGTGTTCACCGACTAGCCAAAATAAATATACTTCAATCGTCAGTTTACCACGGTATATATCAGCAGTTTTTTTTGTAAGTGCAACAATACTTCGTCGTTTATGCTTATGCCGCCGATCATCTCACATACTTTAAGTCGGCCAAAATCACATTCTGACGAATATTGTTTTATTGAAGATTTTAATTAATTATGTTTTACTGGCAGGGCTCACCATATGGGCAGGGCATATCGCAAGACGAACCGATCGCCGAAGAGGCGTAAAGGCACTAGAGTGGCGACTCCCGTACCAGTAGATGAAGCGTAGGCGGGCCTATCAGAAGGTGGACCGACGGTCCGGTCAAGGTCGCGGGAAGCCGCTGGATGCAAGCAGCGCTGGACCGGGCATCAAGAAGATCTCTAGGGAAGACCTATGTTCAACAGCGGACGTCTTTCGGCTGATATGACGATGTTTTAATTACCGACATAGCGCAGATAATACTAACGATATTTAGTGTTCGTGATTATTCTGCTTAAGGGCTTAAATTAACAATAAATAAAATTGTGATTCCTATCGACCAGGCTGTCATTTCGGTCTATTTTCAAAAGTGTCAAGTCTAAACTATTGATATAATTGATCTAAGTATATGTTTTTTTTTTTTTGTAATTCAATAAGCATGTTGAAGAAAGGTTAAAGAGAACTTCCAATATATATATAATTTTTGTTTTTTTTGTTTTACCCAACTACTTATAATGTCATTTTGTCACACCATAAAAAGGGGACTTTGCCATAAAACTACCTAACAAAAGATACCAATAAAACTGAATAAAACACAGATCTATGCGGCATAGAAAAACCACTTAATTCGTATTATTTTTATGTATATAGAATCGAGTGTAAATTTATTGCGAGCATCCACCCAGAGATACAAGAAAGCACACTTGAATAGAGTGTTTTCGACCACATTTTGAAATGTTCACTGGATGGCGCTGCAAATCAGCACGAGGAAAAAAATAATGCCACCGTGTAATCGGTATGAAATTAATTAAAATTTTATATATTTTACTATGATTATAAAGATTAACTACCAACAGATACAGATACCACCCATCGACACCGAAAAAACGCAGTGACAGACGTCAGGCAAAGCTGCTTATTTGATTGATTCGGCAAAACGGTTGGGCGAATGGGGTCTATTCTCAACAATCAGAATAGAGAAACGACCGGAAATCCACTCGTAAAAATATTTAAAACCAAAGCAAGGAACTATTCGACCGAGTTACAAGCTGTCAAAACTTTCAAACGAATTGAAACTATGTAAAATTCAGCGTAATAACTAAAAAGATTTGAGTGGTTAGAGTGTCCCTCGCTGGAAATAAGATTGTTCACTAATCTACGCTACAATAATATTACAGATAAAATGTCACTGGGTTAATCAATTACTACAGAACAGATTTAACTGTTCATATTTCAAAAAAATACAACACTATCCCTAACATGAGCTACGATTTTTTTTTTTATAGAAATTGGTATGTTTTGAAATGAGTAGGTTTTCAGTTTTAAATTGTGACTAGTCTCATATGTGCCTTGAACTAATTTAACGGTATTAGTCACTGTTATATAAACATTTAAATATTAAATTGTAAAGCTACTGATTAATAAATTCTTCTACCCTATTCTGAAGAGAAGTGCAGCTTAGTTCAGACATTTATTATGAAACTTATTTTATTTGCTTTAGCAGTTCTTTTTTTTTCTTCGTTTTTAATATTTTAATTTGGACAGTTTGTTTGATTTGGAATAGATATGTAGTTTTATTTCTTTAAGATTTAGTACCTAGTCGACCGAGCTTCGCTCTTAGCCGCCTCAGGTGAGCAAGCTGTGGTACCCGCCAACAGTTGGCGCTCTAGGTTTCTGTCTAAAACGCGATGTTTAAAAAAAAAATGCTTAGAAACACGGGGAAAAACAGACATCAGACCTAGCTAGATCGATTTTGCCCCCGGAAACCCCCGTATGATAAATTTCATTGAAATCGTTAGAGCCGTTATCGACAAACATTTTACAAATATATTATGGCTCGTTTAATAGTATAGGACTAAATTGGCTTGAAACATTCTAACAAAATAGTACCATGGGTATATCCTTCATGCTATTTTAGGACATTGTTTCCTAGTCCAACAGAACATTGTTAAAATTTGTTTAAACTTAACGACATCGTTTACAATTTTTATTTTTGTACTGTCGAAATCAGTCACCGCATTGTTATGGGTTTCTGCCGCATCAGGGTCAAGGAAGGTTAACTACAAAGCCTAACTACTGAGACTCTATAAAAAGAATCAAAAACCAAGTCATTGGTGTTACCTCCATATGCCCGGAGTTGACTACTCACTGGGCTGATTGTGCGAGTGGCAGCTGGTTGCACGCACAGCCTGCCGCTTACCAGTCGCCTTGTGTTGTGGCGCTGGCTGCACGGCCTGCTGTTCATCAGGCGCGGATGACCGTGGTGCTGACTGCATGGCCTGTTGTCCACCAGGCGCCAACTGCCAGCTGTGGTTCTGGCTGCATGGGCTGCTGTCCACCAGGTGACGACTGCTGTGGGCTGGCTGCATAGGCTGCTGTCCACCAGGCACCGACTTTTGAGGGCTGGCAGCATGGCCTGCTGTCCACGAGGCCCTGACTGCTGTGGGCTGGCTGCATGGCCTGCTGTCTACCAGGCTCCGACTGCTGTGGGTTGACTGCATGGCCTGCTGTCCACGAGGCCCCGACTGCTGTGGGCTGGCTGCATGGCCTGCTGTCCACCAGGCACCGACTGCTGTGGGTTGACGGCATGGCCTGCTGTCCACCAAGCACCGACTGCTGTGGTCTGGCTGCACGGCCTGCTGTTCATCAGGCGCGGATGACCGTGGTGCTGACTGCATGGCCTGTTGTCCACCAGGCGCCGACTGCCAGCTGTGGTTCTGGCTGCATGGGCTGCTGTCCACCAGGTGACGACTGCTGTGGGCTGGCTGCATAGGCTGCTGTCCACCAGGCACCGACTTTTGAGGGCTGGCTGCATGGCCTGCTGTCCACGAGGCCCTGACTGCTGTGGGCTGGCTGCATGGCCTGCTGTCTACCAGGCTCCGACTGCTGTGGGTTGACTGCATGGCCTGCTGTCCACGAGGCCCCGACTGCTGTGGGCTGGCTGCATGGCCTGCTGTCCACCAGGCACCGACTGCTGTGGGTTGACGGCATGGCCTGCTGTCCACCAAGCACCGACTGCTGTGGTCTGGCTGCATGGCCTGCTGTCCACGAGGCCCCGACTGCTGTGGGCTGGCTGCTTGGCCTGCTGCTCGCCCGGCGCAGTCTGCTGCGCTGCACAGCTAGGCAACGCTCGAATCGAAGCTAGACTCTTGCCACGGTTACGGATTTTGTCCATTATGACGTGCTGAAATGTAAAAATTCCAGCGCGAGTATCTATTGTATAGAAGCGATCAATGTTTGAAACGCTTTTAAGGCTTTAAATTGAATGAAATCTATAAACGTAATAGTGGACACTTTTAAGTAGCTTTTACTCGTAGTTAGATATTACGTGTTTTTTGCAGCAGTAAATTTCAAACAAAATAAAGAACATAATTAATTGAAACAGTGAACTACGCATGGGAATACGAACCAATAGACCTTCAGACTATTATTTTGAATACGTACCTACACCAAAAATTATTACAACCATATGTAAAACACAACTAAAAGATTAATTTGTCTGAATGAAAGCACGAAATGTTGTTTGTTTTAAACTCAGGCTTGATAATAAATGGTTAAAGTGAACTGTGTACACTTATTCCTTAGCAACGTCTAACGATTTTGTGCAAAAATGATTTAAAATGTAGGTAGCATGTAGGTAGTATACAATCATAACTATTTACTTTAAATAATCACTCGTCCTTAACACAACGTTAAAAAAAAGGTGAAAGAAAATACCACATGAGAAAAAAAAAACAAGTAGTTGATTTTCCAGTTTTTCCACTCATTTCAAACAAGTCAGTTTTTGAGATACAGCAGATGTATTTTTGAACATTATCAGTCCACTTTGTGGGAAGTGAGGGCTCGTATCCCGCTTCTGACATGTTAACAAATGAGAGGGAGTTGAGAAATATGTTAAATAAAACACTCGAAGTCTACTTACGTTTTGTAATAAGTTATTCACTTTACACAGTGTTAACATGGGTACATTAACACAATACCATACATATGAAGAAGAGTCTTCATAATTTTACACAATACGTGATTACTCCTTTAAAGGTAGAATCTCCCAGTTTGAAGAACAAAATACGACTGCCTGAGCGAGGCTGGCTCGAACGTTCAAGAGACCTCTCCCACCACAATATTACCCTTTCCATAAAACGCTGGGATTGGTCGAAAAGCCGCCGCGCTCTGACAGTTCGTACAAAGGAGTCAATACAACAACCATTTATAAACAATATCGTAAAGCTATGAAAAGTTAGTAAACACTGGTGACTTAAATATTATAATATTGGAGATCAGAATATCTGTCATGACAACAATAGAAATATAAATATCTTTATTTACCAAGAATTTGCACAATTTACAATAACTTGAACCCCGCACTAGGTAAACCTGTATCGAGGGCGTCCACTTTAACGAAATTCACTATAATGCAAACACATAAATTTTGACAATTAAAAAAACAGTAGGTATTGACTAAAACATACAGATGAACTACATATTTTTTTCTAAACTAAGTACAGATTAGATTAGTAAATGTTAAATGTGATAAACAGTAAATGTGGTACAGCTTTTAAGAAACGAGCCTAAAAATATCTTAAAGGTCGATAGCGCACCTGTGATCCCCCTGGAGTTGCGGGTGTCCATGGGTGACGGTGAACACTTACCATCAGGTGACCCGTCTGCTCGTCTGCCTTCCTATTTTATAAAATAAAAAAAAAGATGATTGGAAACCCCCTATTATTTTAAGGTGACTTTTTATAGGGATCAAGATTTAAATTATTCACAATACTTACCCATAAAAATAGTTTGGTGACGAAAAATATAACTCTGATAACAGGGCACTCAAGATTCAACAATTTATAGTACACTTGGTTATGACATGACATGACACAGCCCAAACACTACATACATCGAGCGTGAATATAATAGGTCTTTACCTATGAAATTGCCGTTTTGTATGGCGAATTTTAGGTAAACTCAATTTTAACACTCACTCATAACACTCATTTTATGTATTTCCACGCTTTATTATAATAATTCACAGATTTATAAACATTTATACATATCACACAATCTTAACGAACCGTTCGTATTTAATCGAGATGTATTCTAAGTACTATTTTCAGTACTAACATTTTTGCATCTTTCTTAGGAATTCTAAATCCAATTTTTTAATTTTTTTTAAGCATTATGGGGAAGACATTAAGCTAACAGAAGCTTAAATTTAATTTTCGGAAATTATTATCTGTAAAAAAATATAACAAATCTAATAATGAAATCGGACGACATTTAAGAAGAACAATTTTCGAACCTTTAATTTTATATATCAATCTAAAAATAAATACTTTATTTTATGCGTAAATTGATAACCTTGAAGTCAACTTTCAAGTATAAGACAAATGAAAAAAATAGCATTAGAATTACAGGAATTATGATCTCATTAATCTGTAAGAAAATTTCGGCAATTTCATAGGTAAAGACCTATTAAAATTTGACATTGGAAGATCCCGTAGGCTCGCATATTTAGTACAAAATACCCTCAAAAGGACCACGAGAATCCCGCGGGCGGGTGCGAGCGGGGGTGCGGGGTAGATTGCAAGGGGGGCGGAGAGTGTCCGTTCTGTTTGGTAGTACGAATACTACTCGTATTACCACAGACCTAGCAAAAGCGCGCGCTAACTATATCTATGACTATACTTAGATAGAATTAGCTTTCTGGCCCAGTAAATTCCTATTGCACGGGTAAAATTTGTTTTGTATATAGGGTGACTTTTAATTAGTTCTTGATAGCAAAAGATATGCATGTACTCATGATACTGAACAACTTTTCCCAAGGAACATAGGTCGAAATACGGTTTCAAGTAATAAGTAAATAATTAAAAGTCACCCTATAGATTAAAGTGTCAGAAATTGATACCAAAGATTTTATTAGTGAATATTGGGCACTATGGTGCCAAAAAAATGATAAAAATGGTTAAAACCACTTTTTCGATTCTAGAGGAACAACTAAAGCTCGGACAGAAAAAAATTAAATGTAACAAAATAATCTATGAAGTTCAAGTACTTTTTGCGCGCAGATCGAAAACTATTTGGGAAAAATTATGTTGATGTCATACTAGAGGTTTTTGAGGGCGCTGATTACGGGAAAAATACTTAAAAATTGAAAAACAAAGCTTTCATTGTCAAATAATGGTAAAATAACGGTTGAATACCGTTATGGCAATGAAAGCTTTGTTTTTAAATTTTTAAGAATTTTTCCCCTAATCAGCGCTCTCAAAAACATCTAGATGACGTCAACATAATTTTTCCCAAATAGTTTTCGATCTGCGCGCAAAAAGTACCTGAATTTCATAGATTATTTAAACAACTTTATTCTTTGTCAAATGATCTGTAAATTTGGAAATTTATAGTTCAACTCCTCCTAAATGCATAGCAACCAAAATTGTAACATTTATCTAAGATTAAAATGCCCTCCCAGTCGATTTGAAAAAAGGTCACTTTTTGCAAAAGGTCTACAACATTTCCATCTGAAAATTTAACTGTAGCTACAAGACTACAAAACTGACATTATATTTAAATTTCAGCTCTCCATCACTTCCGGAGCGCGAGTTATTGAATTTACAATATTTGCAATAAAAACGTGTTTGTTTGCGAATTGCGGACGATCCTCTAAACCAATTTTGCTCAACCGGGGCTCATTCTCTTTGTTTTATTTATTGCGCACATTTGTTACATTTAATTTTTTTTCTGTCCGAGCTTCAGTTTTTCCTCTAGAAGCGCAAAAGTGGTTTTTACCATTTTTTTGGCACCATAGCGCCTAATATTCACTTATAAAAACTATAGGTATCAATTTCTGACAATTTGATCTATACAAAACAAATTTTTCCCGTGCAATAGGAATTTACTGTAATTTTTAAGATTTTTCCGCTAATTCGATCCGAGTACTATTACTCTATTCTGTGGTTGTGATATGACGAAAATCGTTTGACTTCATTTGTTTTAGGCACTAAGTAGACAATAATTATAAATAGCGTAAGTATAGTCTACGTATAATGTTTATGTTTTGAGTTTAAAAATATAAATTATTTTTTGTTTGTAGTTCAAAAATATTAGTTTTAAGTTTCTGTAAACTTTGCAGTGCCCAACAGGGTCCATAATTGTTTCTTTAATTTTAAGTCACCTACTGTACATTATGGTTGCAATAAAGTATTGAGTATTGAGTAACAGACGGATCACTTGTATATCTTCGTCTTACTTGTAGACTTCAAAAATCATCTAATAAATAATGAACCTGATAATGCGAGAATGTTAGTAGAGAGCACACGCAGAAAAGATATAGTAATAAAAATTGCTCTAAGCTGAAAAGCGAAACACAGCACCGAATTTAATGAGGTCAACCTATTTAACAAGCTGCCAGTTGAGTTAAAAGAAAACATCACGCTCACTAGTTTTAAGCAAAATCTGAGGATCTTCTTGTTAAAGAAGTGTATTCAGTTGATGAATTTACTAATGCAACACCTGAACTTGACACTTTTACATACAAACTGTTCGATCAGGCAGCAATTTTTTAGAAGAAGTAATTTTTTTTTCTTTTCTCAAAAAAGTTTTTTAGGGACAGTTGTTCTGTTCAGTTAACTGAGCACGTCCTTTCAGTTTTTGGTACACCGTCGCTTACACCCTCTATCATATAACATTGTGTTATAATTTTTATAGTTTGCAATAGTCCTGTTGTTGATAATTTGCAAAATTTCGGCGGATATTTTTCTAGGGCTATTTTCTATGGTTTGACTCAAATAAACGCACACATTGCTGATATGAGATAGTAACTATGATGAATGTGGCATTGGACAGAAAAGGAATTGAAATTAATGTAAATAAGATGAAAGTAATGGTATTTGAAAGAGAAGGACGTATGACAGAGTGTATACTATAATACAGTGAAAAGTCGAACAAGTGAAAGAGTTTGTGTATCTGGGTTCAAAGGTTACGAAAGAAGATAAATATGACAGTGATATATTGAAAGAGGAGCGACTGCTGGAAATGTGGTAAATGGTGCACGCTTTCATGAGGAGTCAGAAGATGTCTCACAAGGCTCGTCTGGCTGTTCATAGACGCGTTTGATGAAATGTCAAATTATACAGGGTGTTAGGGACAGCCTTCCGAATACTGAATAAAACTTTCAGGAAACGAAAAAAAAAGATCGGCTTCTCCATACAAACTGCCCGATCAAGTTCAAGTGAAAGTTTTATTCACTGAAAGTTGTTCAGTGTCGTTGACTGATCATGCCCCTTCAGTATTCGGAAGGCTGTCCCTAACACCCTGTATATGTGAATGAAATGATAAAATTGCTTTGATTTTAACGTTAAATATTATATGTGAAAGTTTATATACTCTTTTACAAATACGTATATTAATGTGCCTTGCCGCATGGATGCAACCCTCTATTATCGAGATCCTTATTAACATTAATGAAATCAGTGCTCCTTAGAGAGCGCTCGCGCCGCGTCATCACGATTGAAGAGTTAGATACCAAACAAGAGTAAGAGGTTTTCAAGCACTTCTCCACTGTTGCTTGTGCCATACGATTTAATAAAAACGTATAAAATTAAGCAAAGTAAAATACGTAACGAAATTGCGAAAAATAAAGAAATAAAAAGAAGCGACAAGAAAAGAAACAAACATTTTTGCTTAATAATAAACAGAAAATACCGTTTCTTTACTTTGTGTATTACGCTGAGTTTTCGTTTAAAATTCCCTTCACACACTACAAGCCAATATTTAAAAAACCGGCCAAGTGCGAGTTGGACTAGCACACAGGGACACATTTTACCACTTTGGAAGTGTCTCTCGCGCAAACTATTCAGTTTTTTAAAAAAATATATTAAACTTGTAGTACCAGCACTTTTCCATAGATGGCGCTACCTTCGCCTCAGCAAGTTTCGGAAACGCGCTATCGAGATGCTCACGTGAAATTATGACCCCAACGCTTAGTTCCAGCATTCACCCAGAGATGGCACCACTGTAGCGTCGGCAGATTTCTGAAACACGCTATCGTCTTGTTCACGCGTTTTAACGACCTCGGAAATCCGACCACATAGATTGAGTACTTTTCTAGGGACCTCAATTACTGCTCCTAGGGTTGCTTTCAAGCCATTGGAACTCCCTAGAACGGATAACTGAGTACATCGGCAGTTAAGCACAGTGCGGAGTTTCTTTCGAAGCGCCCACTGGTATTAATTGACGAACGTATTATATACAAGAACCTGTAACTATAATACACCGTAACCAATAAACGGAACCAACAATTACCTACGTTGTTTTCATCACCGCCCGCGCCACCAACCCCTTCTTATAAACTTCAATATCATTTTTACTTTCGAGCGGAGCGAGAAAGGTATTGCATTCGTGAAAAAATAAAGTTTTTCTAATTTTCTCAAAAATGTGTTCTAAATCACTTATAAATCATAAAAAACAAGTCTCCCAAAAATGTCCGTCCGTCGGTCGGTCGGTCGGTCGGTCCGTCGGTCGGTCTGTCCGTCACGCTTTGGCCTAGCGGCTAAACGAATGGTCCGATTGACAATATATTTTTAATTTAAGAGTTTTATGCAAATCCATCGAAGGGTTTTGAGTAGTTTTCTGCTGGCTCTCATTTTGAGGGTAGCTGTCATACAACTAAAATGAAAAATTGTAATTTTCGCTAAAACGGCTCATAAAATCTTGATGAAACTTTGCACGACCAAGCACCTCCATTTAAGGAATTTTACGGCAGTATTAATTGGTCTGTAGAAATTCATATAAGGGCTGTTCCCTTACTACTAAAATTTAAAAATGTGATTTACACAAAATCGGTTTCGTTGAGCTTATTTTGATGTTTTACAATTTGGATTCTAAATTGGTTTTCTACCTGACGGCATATTTCATTAAATCATTTTCACATAAATCTAGTAGGTATAGGTAAGTTTGTATTTTCATATTATTTGTATGGAATTACAAACTTAAGTTTTCAGTTGGTACTTATTTACTCATTACAATCTGCAGCCTTTATAAAATAGTAGTTAGAGCATTCGGCTCTTGATCCGGAGGTTCTGGGTTCGACTCCCGGCAGGGATACAGTTGAATAATGACTCTCGTACATCGCGAGAAAGTAAGTGCAGTGCTGCTGTACCATTTATTTAAAGACCTATCCATAAATACCCCACACGTAAGAGCTTGATGAAAAAAAAATTGAGTTTCAGTTCTAAGTATGGGGAACCCCCAAAATTTATTTATTTTTTTCTATTTTTGTGTGAAAATCTTAATGCGGTTCACAGAATACCTACATTTACTTACCAAATATTAACAGTATAGTTCTTATAGTTTCGGAAAAATGTGGCTGTGACATACGGACGGACAGACAAACATGACGAATCCATAAGGGATCCGTTTTTTGCCAGTTGGCTACGGAATCCTAAAAAGTCCCGTAACATATGCATATAATACACACATCTGACATCAGCTTTTCTCTTCGTATCATTTCTTCCTACGCATGTTCCATTTGGATAAACATTAGCAATATACCTATTGCTAATATTTTTTTATATGAATATAATACCGCTTCACGTTTCACGTATAAGACCGGACCGGGTCCGGGGTACTGGAGAGCCGCTCGCACTGTTCGAATCAAGTGTCGTCATCTCGAGCGGCACCAAAGCCACCTTCAGCCTCGAGGACCCTCAACTGCAGTCTTCCACCATCATCCTGAGATGCTCCGCCTCTTGTGTGGTCGCCTCTTCATAATCTTGTTTATAAATTCATACTTTACAATTACAAGATCTCATTATACTAAGGTAGTTATAACTTAAATGTAAGATTTTCTTAGACGAATTCCAACCCGACTTGCTATCGCAAAACTATTTAGCAGTTAGTAAAGTAAAGGTTAAAGCAACAAAAGACGACAAACAATTAGTTTTCTTTGTTTTTTCATGTATTTTTTTTAGTCGTCATCTTCTTATATTTCTTAATCTGGGTCAAAAATTATGTAAAATAAATGCTTTTCCAGTAAAATTACTGAAAAGCAAGCAATTACGAGTACATAGTTTTAAAATACAACCAATTTCACTTTAATAAATTCATAAAAGACAACTTTTTTGACGTCACAGAAGTTTGTTATTATATTTTACACCACCTACCTAAAGTATAGTAAATTTATATAGGTTGTTGGAAAATAGTCATAGTTGTTATTTCTAGTAGTTATTTTTTCTAAGAAAGGGAATTGATTTCAGTAATCTTGTTTGTATTGCAATTTCAAAACTTGTTGAGTCTTTTTTCTTCTTATTTTCTGAAAGTTGGTATTACTCTTGTTATTAGTTACTGTTAGTTCATGCGCTAACATATCGGTATTATTATAGGAGGGTATTAATTAGATGAAAAACCAAACTAAAAAAAAATAATAGCAAAAATTAATTATAACTGAAACTTTTCATTAGCTTTATAGAATCTATTAAGTTATAATTGCCAACGCACTTGATTGAAATAATCATAGATTCAAATTATCCAGTCTGCAGTTATCTTATAATAATCATCATCATAACATTCTATGAAAATGTCCACTACAGGACAGGGAGCTCCCTCCAGAATTCTAACTATTGCTGAAAAAATGTGGAGGGGAAGTACCATTAAATAGTCGCCTCGCTTGTCAGCGGTACGGCTGGCACCATGGATCGCGGTTGTAGGTGACCGCAGTAAATTCTTCTTCTTCTTTTCGAGTCAATGGCAAAACTGACTATAAACGCTTAGCCCAAAAAGTAGCCACATCAATAGCCTTTTGGTTGCCTTCAAGAAGGTCCCTCCGAGTGCAGGAAACTGGAGAAGTAGGACACGACAGCAAGTTTGTCATGGTTTGCAAAATACCGCATTGACACTTGTCGTTATCAGAGAAGCCCCACCTCTTCATGAGTTCCCCGCACCTGCCAACGCCCGACTGCAGTCTGCAGTAAATAAGATGGTATGGTACACAGGAGTATGCTGCTGCCCATCCTCATAACCCTTAGTCGCCTCTTACAAAACCCACGGGTACGTATAGGATGGTACTATTCTTTGCCGGCACCACACGGGACATAATAGACAGTTTGTTAGGATGTTCAACTAGTTGAGATACATTTATTGCCCAACTCAACAAACTTTATGTGCTGGTATCAAAAAGTTACATTAATTTTTTTTTTTTGTAGTTAGCTTTATGGCCTCCCATTTCCTGTGGACAATTTCCACGTTTCAGTACAAATAGGCATAACCTAAGACTTAAAAAAGTGTTGGATTCTTTGTGACCGGCAATCTACCTATATGTACTCTCACATGCTGTAAATTAATTTTTGACGAAGGAAATAATTGTGGGGGTCAAAGACTTAAAAGGAACTCGGTCAATAGCTGACTACGATCAGTAATTTTTGGTCTTGTTATCATTCAAATTTTAATCAATTCGTCTGTTTGGTTTGAACAATTTTTCCAATACATACTGGGTGTGAAGTGATATCTTGCACTCTGTATAAGATATTGCAAATACTTTTTAAACGAAAGCGCTTAACTCACGAGACCAATTTTTTTTTTCGTCTATTTGGGTTCGATTCCTGATGGTGACTCTCTTAAAATAAAAATAACCTTGTGTGACTTCCCCAGTTTGGTTAGGACATTGCAGGATATATTTATTTATTTATTATTAATCACAACGGTATACCCAATTACAGTAATTACCTGATTATCCAAAAAGTAAGATTCCGTGCTTCGGAAGGCACGTTAGTCCAAACTACTTTCTACAGAAATGGCCGTTTTGGAGCCATGCCAGAGGTCTTGGCTAATCAACCACTCTAAAAATAGGATTTTTGAGGTCGGTCATTGGTCTTACAACCCGCTCAATGGTATGATAAGACCTTATAATTAGCTCTACATTAGACCTCTTGCTGGTGCTGACGGTACTTACATTACAAAATGGCGCCGGCACGTACCGCGCGGGGGGTGGGGCGGGAGGCACCCTCTATGTAAACATTTCGATAAAAATGCGCCATTACTATTTGCATTCATATCTAAAGAAAACATACATGCTAAATATTGGGAACGCAAAATCTCTTATGTGAATTTCTTAGAAATTTCAACCGAAGGTATTAGTGATAGAGTCCATTATTGCATGAAGCTCTGAGCAACATTCGCGCACGGAGTCCCAAAGCGTAGCTCAATGCGTATCGTCTGTCTCGCTTATTTGTACGATGGGATACAGCCGTTCTGCTCCCGCAGTAAGTAAAAGGTGGGTAGATTGAGACGTAACTGCCAACTGCCACTGGTCCCATTATACACCTCGGGAATAGTAAACACCACTAGTGAGGAGATGATGTCGATACTTTTTGTTTATTGATTTTAAGGAATGGTTAATTTACAGGGTTATTTCTAAATACTGCAAATAAGTAGGTACCTGTGCTTCTTTTAGTAAGTATGTAGGCAAATTTATTGTTCTCAAAGTATACCAAAAGAGGAGAATTTTTTTTGACCGTTTCATGCAAACCTTGCACCGTCAACAGGATTGACGACGAACGATAATGATGCGACGTTCAAAATAAGTCTCGGTTTTGGACGGTGTTCCTTAGAAACGTATTAGTTTTAGAGTAATTAAAAAGTCTGTAGTGTAGACAAAAACAAGGAGTAAACATACTAAGTTCGAAAGGTAGCAAGCACGTAGAGACAAAAACAGCATAAATTGAACCAACGCTACGCTGCAAATGCCCGAAACCAGAGGCCCGCTCAAGGCCAATGTGTTTCCACCGACGAGCGCCCGTGTAATTTTTTCCAAGCTTTATCTTTTTATTTATGTTCGCTGAATGCTAGACGAAAAACTGCCAATACCCAGAACTTAAAATTATTTTCATGAAATATCTAAATTTTTTATGGCCACACTGACCATGAAAAAATGGTTACTTTTGACCTCGATCTAGCACTGAGGACGGGATGAGATCGATCATGGAACGAAGAAGCCAATTCACTCGCGAGTAGAATAGATTTGGGTTATATGAACTCGGAAAGACAGACACAGGCAGAAAATTCCACTAAAGATATGGGCATTTCTCTGTAAGCTCGTAATCGGCTGTCCTTACCGATTTTTTCAAAAAGGAATTTCATGAATTTTCCTAATTAAATTACTCCGAATGAAACTTTAACCCCGAAACTTGACAGGCCCATTGTTTTTAGAACCATACCTATTCTATGTTTTTTTCTAGACTTGATAGAAGCTCTGAATGTAAAAATTGTTTTAAGAAATAAAGAATTGAATTAAAAATACAGTCCCCTGTCCTGTCCCCATCATTGTATTCCCACCTTGAAACGAGATTTATGAATAAGTTTTTGAAACTACATACATTTGGCAGTTATGTCATAAAGAAAAATAATTAAATTATATTATTTTCGTAAAACAAGTCTCATTACGTATTTTATTTATTTAGTATAGTCCTGTAAACTTTTACCCCAGAATTTATATCCAGTCCCCTGCCAAAAAATTAAAGCCATAATTTAAAAAAAACTGTTATGTTTACAAACGTTTTTTGAGTGAAACGAGATGTAATTGATGTAAAGTTAACAACCTTACCGAAAGCGGCGGCGAGACGCCATTTAGTTTGGTGTCAGGACGTCATTTGTGGCTAGAGTACGCGCCTGGATCGCACAGTCCTCTGATTCCCTTGCTGCACCTGACAGTCCCCTGTCATATTTGTACTACAGAAACTCACAAACTCAAATAACTCGAAAAGTAGCTGAAAATTCAATTGGCCCTCTTATGTACCGAAATTATTAGTTACTTTCCTAAGTAACATTTTTTTTTTCGAAAATTCTAAAAGAAATTCTTGGGTCAGAGTCTGTATGGGCTGTTAAGAGCTTACAGAGAAGCGCCCATATAGCAGAGCACTATGTGCGTACATAAAATATGAAAATAGACGAAGCAAACATGTAATTTTTTTTAATCACAAAAAACTTGTACTTGTAGAAAAAATGCATGCAGCATAGTTATCGATAAGTCAGTAACCACGCGAATGCGACCATCCCTACCATCCGCGGCACCCGCTCATTCAACCATAACTAATAGTCGTGAATAAATCGCCGACTCCGCACAAAGCACGCTTTTTTCCCCGCGACGCGCCGACCAATCACAAGCCAGAACCGACCGCGCCTCCGCCAATCAGCGCCCGAGTTTCCAGAAAAGAAACTTCAAATTATGCTCGAGTGGTGAGCCTTTCGTGTTTTGAAGCCGCGAGCTTTAGGTCACAGATCTTTGCAAAGTTTTCTACCTCAACTGTAATGAAGCACTTTCGTCCCTCTTACGTACAGCATAAGAGTCAGCTAGGGTTGGTAAAACGTGTAAAAGTCGTACGCAAAGGCACAGAGGGTGCAGTAATTGTAATTCAGATTGCAAATGGCGTCGCGAGGGAACGTATGGGTAATCTAATCGCGGGTAGAAGGAAATTTTATTTTAAATCAAGGGGCTTGCAAATGAAAAGAGATTAATTGTATGGTCGCTATGTTCTGGCAACATAAATAAAGGATTGTAGAAATTTTCATTGATTGTATAAGAGAAATATGGAAAAGACTGTGGTAAAAAAAGGTTATTTAAATAATGGGCACCCCTAAATTTTTATTATAACAGGTCTTTACCTATGAAATTGCCGAAATTTTCTTACAGATTAATGAGATCATAATTCCTATAATTCTGATGCTATTTTTTTCATTTGTCTTATATTTGAAAGTTGTCTTCAAGGTTATCAATTCACGCATAAAATAAAGTTTTTATTTTTAGTTTGATATTAGAATAAAAGGTTCGAAAATTGTTCATTTTAAATGTCGTCCGATTTCATCATTAGCTTTGTTATATTTTTTTACAGATAATATTTTTCGAAAATTAAATTTAAGTTTCTGTTAGCTTAATGTCTTCCCAATAATGCTTAAAAAAAATAAAAAAATTGGATTTATAATTCCTAAGAAAAATGCAAAAATGTTAGTACTGAAAATTGAGTTTACCTAAAGTTCGCCATACAAAACGGCAATTTCACAAGACCTAAAGTTTTCACAAGTATTATTAAGACCGTAAAACTGAACAACCGATCTCGACCTGGGTCGAAAAACGAGATTATTTTTGACATTGTATAAGTAGGTACCTCTTTTTTCTATAATAAAAATTCAACAACAATTTTAATTGGCATGAAATAATGATATACCTATCTACTATAGTATGTCATCGTAGACCCATTGTGAACTTAAACTGATTATTCAATATTAATAATATTGAAAGGTGTGATAATATTGAAGAGTGTGAATCTGCCCATGAAACTGAACAACTTTTCTTAAAGAACATTTTTTTTAACATAGGTCGTAATACGAAAAACCACACCTCCCATACACACACAATGCCGGTCGTCATAGAGATCGAGATTCCGTAGGATCGTTGTTCAGTTTTATGGGCAGATTAGTAGGTACCCTTTAGTACCTATTATCACACCTTTCCGTTATACTATAAATTTTTACCTACAAATAAATAAGTAGGTACTATAAGTACAGACAACCAAAGTGTTTTTACAAAAAATATACCTACTAATCGATTCAATGCTCTAAAATGACACTACTCCAAATATCATGTTGCCCAAATATACAACAACAAAATCAACAACTATAACTTTCATTGCGTTTTTCTTCCGTCACATAATGGCAATACGTAAGCTACGCAGCATTCTAAATCAAACGAATCTTCAATATAAAAAAAAAACCGGCCTAGTGCGAGTTGGACTTGCGCATCGAAGGTTCCGTACCGCTATAAAGTAAAAATATCATCTTAGTTATGGACGCGCAGTCACGCAAAGGTGATATCACGCGAGTCCGCCATGCACTTGACCTGTTTTTATTATTTTTTGTTATTTTATGGCTTAAGCGCTATAAATACACCAATTTTCACGCTTGTACGTGTTCCCGTTTTTACTATAGAGCTGAAACAAGAATCGAGTAAAAATCGCCTAAAAATTGATTCAACTATTTACCTGCTCATAAGATACCTACAGCCCGTTGACAGACAGACATGTACATCGGAGGCATATTAATAGGGTCCCGTCTTTCACCCCTTGGGTACGGAACCCTAAAAAGTAAGTTTCAAGTTACAAGCTGCGATGAGTCGGCACATCTCGTGACTCACAGCACAATAGCAAAGAAAGGCAAAAACCTATCACAATGACTCGTACCTGCGAACATCTGTCCACAGGGTATCCTATAGAATAGTCTATAATGGGATTATCTTTATAAAAGCGGTAAACATAAAGAAATAATAGCATTACTCGTTATCAGAGCGGTCGCGATCTCTCCTTGACATTAACGATTCCATACTAATTGACAGGTGCTAACTGTCAAATTGACCATTCTATTTTGAAGAAGACATTCGTAGTTGGAAGCTTTATCTAATCTTATCTTGACAGTGAAAACAAATTGTATTAACTAACGGCCAGTTGCAGGAAATCTCTTACCATCAGGTGGCCCACCTGCATGTTTTGCCACTTTTGACATAAAAAAAAATTAAGGGCCTTTTAACTTTAAAGAGATTTTCGGTAAATGACCCTTAGACTTTCATGTCTAACAAAGAATCTAGAAATGGTAATCTTTATATCAATATATGGGCATTAAAAAAATGGTAAAAAGCTTTTTATATAAGGCTAATTCTGGGGGCTATGAATGCAATAACTTCTATTCAAAGACTTTAAAAAATTGCTGCTTGAACGTACCCATTTGTATGAAAAACTGAATTTGATTTTGCGAACTTCGAAAAGGTGTAAAACAAAATGTTGTTGCATTTAGCCCTCAGAGTAAGCTCTTATAAGGTTAAACACCAATTTTTAGGCCCTGTATAAATATTATAAGGATCAGTCGGACTGACTAATTTAGGTTGCCTAGATTGTAGGTAGACTAAATTACCTACTCGGCTAGAACATTTCGTAAGTTTGACAAAAAAAATTATGTCATCTTTCTTGAGAGGAATTAGGGGGAAAAAAACATAATGTCGCATAAATGGGCTGCGGGAGTAACCTTGCAAGACCGGATACATAACACCTACATTCGGGGCAGCTTTAAAGTCTGACCCATACCTCAAAAAATTACCGAGAGCCGACTTCGATGGTACGGACGTTATGCGTCGCTCATCAGACCACATGACGCGAAAAGTGCTAGAGATGAGCTCAGCCCCTAAGAAGCGAGGAAGACCTCGACTAACATGGATGAGCACAGTTGAGAACGACTTGAAAAACGCAAAAATTCAACCTGAGACGACCCGGGACCGAGTGTCCTGGCGAAGAATAGCTAGGAGAGCCGACCCCAAATAATGGGATTAAGGCTAGGACAAGAGAGAGAATGTCGCATAAAAACTGCAAAATAAATCAATATCGACAAAAAGTTCTAAAGTAAAAAGTGGTGCTTCCTAAAATAAACCCTTTGATAGTCAATCCATATAAAAACGCTCGTCAGTCTTTGTTTTATTATCTTTGTTTGTTTGTTTGCACGACGACGCGACACTTCCTGTCAATCGATCACTTGTTTCGATCATTCAATTCAATAAATACTCATTCACAACGTCGGTTTCTTTCGTTTCCGGCCAATGAAACTTAACACGAGCTTCATTGAAGACGTTATTAACAATATTATTTTTCGGGATAACAATAGCCTTAAAAAGTATTTTAAAATTACAAAAAAAAATCATAATAATAATAATTAATTAAAAGAGAAAGGCCAATTACAGCATATTATGTACATATTGAAACTAATGAGGTCCTGATTATACTCGCAAGAGCATTACATATGGTGCCAAGCAATTAGGTTGATATATTTTTATATTGATATATTTTATATTGATTGATATATTTTTCGTATATTGACTTGCTGCAGTGGTTACCCAAGGCACACAAGGGCTGACATAGTCGTAGGGACGACCGCGATGGGGTGGCGATCTGGAGGGCTTCCACAAGTTCCACAAAGGCTGGTGGGAGCTGGCACAAGACCGCGAAAAGTGTAAAAAGGAGGGGGAGGCCTTTGCCCAGCAGTGGGACACTATAGCACAGTAAATATATATGCTAAAGCAGTATGGAAACTCCTAACAAACGTCTAAAACTGGCGCACTCACACATGCGCACACCGCTACAGGAAAATAAGCAGTTTTCGCGCTGAAGTAAGTCCTGGGTGCCAAAACCATAATACAAACAAATAGGTGAGTACATATAGGGTCCCTATAAGTATGACCCTGTCCTTGTGCGATAAAAGGCGACTAAGTATCTTAATCTGCCCATGTGTCATAAAAGGCGACTAGAGTGTCTTTATCTGCCCTAGTGTCACAAAAGGCGACTAAGTGTCTTTATCTGACCTTGTGTAATAAAAGGCGACTAAGTGACTTAAACTTTCCTTGTGTCGTTGTGTTGATAGAAGCATCCAATATTTGAGTTCATCCATCATACTATTCTTATTACAAATCTTCTGGGTTACAACCCTGACGCTCCGACGCAGAATAGTTCTTTTTTCAAAAAAAGGCCCGAGTTTCCATACTGCTTTAGCTTATATATTTACTGTGACTATAGGCTAGGTATAATAATACTGACATTCTAGAGTATTTTACAGAAGAAATATACAACGGGGACAAGGACGTAGAAACAAAACCAACCAGTATCTACAGCGTGATTTTTTATTCACTAGAAATAAAACTAAGGGATGATTCTGCCCATGAAACTGAAAAAGTTTTCCAAAGGAACGTAGGTCGAAATACAAAAATCTATTTTTGACCTCCCATAGAAACTGCATCAGCTGATAGCGCATTTTGTATGGGGGGTCAAATTTGGTTTTTCGTATTATTATTATTTATTTATTATTTATTCAGTCACAATATAGCTCACAGCATTAGCCAAAGCACTATAAAGTTATAAAAAACAATTACAATTACATACTTCCCTTGCTTCATGTACCTACTTTCATCAATCCTTTTATACATGCTCGTCGGTTAAGGGTACTTTTAACCTGGCCTTTATTCAGAACGTCCTGAATTTGGTCCTGGTACGTTCGCCGAGGCCTTCCCCTTTCAACGTTTCCATTCACTCTCGCCTGGTAGATCTCTTTCGTCAATATTTGTTCATTCATCCTCTCTACATGACCAAAACATCTCAGCATCTCTTTCTCGATTTTGGTCACTACGTCTTCTTTTACGCCACACCGTTCTCTTATCACACTATTTCTAATCCTGTCACTCAATTTAACACATCATCGATCTCATTTCCACTGCATTAATTCTACTTTCAATCTGTCATACATTCTTCTCTTTCAAGTACCATTAATTTCGTCAAAGCACTTACATACAAAAAATAATACTGCAAAAAACAATAATGCAAAAAATTAAATAAAATAAACGGCGGGAAACATTTTATCTCTCTATGGTTTTATCGGTTTATTTCGAAATAGAGTTTCGGAAGTAGAACCCTCGTACATCACCCAGCTTTTCCACAGAAATATTAATAAGTAATTATTTTCTCTTTGCTAAACCCGCCAACTAACTATTTTGAATAGTGTGGCGGAACTTATTTTATAATTTTTCCACAGTTTTTTTATTTCGAATAAACTTTTATTTATTGTCATCAAACAAAAAAATCCTTTTTAATTATGAACCACAACACCATTATATTGTTATGTAATTTGAGTGTGACAAACAAACAGACACCCTCGCCGACTATTTTATTTATCGCTCGATCTTGACACGTCGTCAGCCATAACAAGCGTCATGTTACCGTGCTTACTGAAACACGGGGGCGGGACTCGCAAACAACGCAACCAGCTGCCAGAGTTATTATATTTAGTTATTTTATTATTATATTTACATAATAAAGCCCAACAATGGTGGCTGACGGGTGATAAGCATTTTAATGATTTCCTTCACACGTTGAGGGTATATTGTGTTTTGTGTGTATGAAGGGGCAATTGCAATAGATTTGTATGTATAGATTAAAAATTTATAAAATTATAAGTAGTAATTTTGATAATAACCATAAAAATATGTAACCGCAATAATATGGTAACCACATTTTGTTTATTAAAATTATAATTTATGTCCTTTTCGCTAATTGAGAAAACCTTTGTAAATATAATTTAGCAAATTATTTTGGCAAATTTAACAATTTATTTTTTACAGTACCTGGGTGACCGAGCTATGCTCTGTATGATTAAAATATCATTGGGTGAGCAAGCTATGCTACTCAACAACAGATGGCGCTGTAAGTTTCTTGAACGCACTAAAACGCGCTAAAAATATTAAAAATGACGGTGAAAACGAATTTTACCAGACATCAGACCTAGCTAGATTGATTTTTTGCCCCCAAAAACCCCCGTATACTAATTTTTATCGAAATTGTTAGAGCCGTTATCGAGAAACAAATATTGTTGAAATTGAAATTAAAATATATACAAATATTGCTCGTTTCATAGTATAGGATATACTGCCAGTTGCATAAAACAGCTTTAAAGTTAAAGCTCCTTTAAGTATATTGCTGACACTTTCTGTTTTGTTGACGTAGAAATTGACAGCAACAGTTTTAAAGAATGTTTAACTTTAAAGAACCTTTGTGAAACTCGCTGTTAGACACTTAAATCACGCTGATTTCTTTCACTAATTACTAAAGATCGTATCGTAGAGATGCTACGAATTTGCTACGAGAAATGCTACGCGCCTCGCTGTGGGTTTGCTGCAACGAGTTTCCTGATAAAATTTCGCAACTTGACTCGATACGGCTAAAGAGTGGAATTATCTGCCTGCGTTTGTGTTCCCGAGCTCTTATAACCCGAAACTATTCAAGTCGCTATTCAAGGCTTCTTCTGGGCAAGCTCGTTCCATCGTCGACCTCATCTCTGTCCTCAACACTAGATCGAGATCAAGTGTAAACCCATTGACAATAAAAAAAAACATTACTATACTACAGATATTGTACCACTCTATAGTGTACAGTGATGAACATTCAAATAAAATTCTTGTCATTTCTTTCGTGTTTAATAAAATGTGACCCTTTCTCTAACTTATCGCGAATTGTGACAGACAGTGGGCCCCTATTGTCTACTTACTTAAACAACGCTTGGGTAGTCAAAAAGCACCTTTATGTCACTCCATTTAAGACTGAAATTATGTTGATCATCGGTGTTTTCTGTCCATTATTGCAATATGCATATGGGTTATGCACAATAGGTACTTTAAATTTTATATGAGTGACAGAGCTCATCAAATTTTAAGTTGAAATAAAAATAACTTATTTCATTGCATATTCATAAAAAAACATGTAACCAATATTCAAACAGAGTGTTAATAAAAAGTAATTTACCAAGGTATCACAATGATTTCTTCTATTAAAAAGGGTAGTAACAAAGTTTAACAGTTTGAAAGGACCACTAAAAATAAAATCGATTAGTTTTTTACGTTTGTAAGGTGTTCGCTGCTGACCTAAAGTTTAAAAACTAATTCCGAGCAGAAAAACTTTTTTTTTAGGTAACAAGTTAGCGAGCGAGCTTGTACCCACCTAATAGTAAGTGGTCACCACCGCCCATAGCGCCCACCGTCTTATTAATAGCATAATTGACACTAACGAGACAGCAAAGCACGTTGCCCACTCTGAGAACTAAGATGGTGTGTTTCACTGGCTCCCTTGCCCTTCAAAGCGAAACACAGCAGTGCAAAAGCTGCTGCTTTATGGCAGAAGAAAGCAAGCGGGTGGTACTTTCCCAAACGGACTTTGCACAAAAGCCCTACCACCTTCAAACGTAAATAAAGAATTTCCAAAAAGTGATTTATTTTTAATTTCCCTACGAAAAGAGTCAACAATTAGATAGTCTCAGTTCGTGAGCGGAACTAAGAGGAATTGAAAAATAAATACAGTTTGGAGACGCAGGGCTTTGCGAGGTGAGGGGATAGGAGGGGGCTAATGCGATAATCGGTTTTATTGGCAATTTCGGAGGTCACCCTCTAGCCCTCTCACCCCTTGTGTCCTCCGTGTAGAATAACTATCAACGCAAAAAACTAATACTGTAGGTTTAACAGCAAAACTACAAGTTACTCATCTGTAACTTTTTCTTTCATACTGACCATACTGGAGTTGGCTATGAAATGGAAATCGGAACCCTTTTGGTGCAACTTAGTCTGTTTGTCTGTCACACCTGTTTATCTCAGCAACTTAAACAAACACCAATATAGTAAAATTTGGTCGTACGATATTACTAAAATTAATGTTAGAAATATCAACATAATAAGTAAATCATCAATTATGATTTATCAAATAGACAGCGATTCAAAATATGTTCCTTTTTTTGTTGCGTATTTTCCTATATTTTAACTTGACACTGGGACAAAGTCTAGATAGTGCCATAGCAAAAAAAAATCACAGATTTCGTGCCTCACACGACTATTGAGCACATTGACTATGAATCTACGGAATAAAAATGTCGTTCTGACTTTTTCAAAAACGTTAGGCTACAGGGCAAACACTCAACCAGTCTTTGTTTTAGGCTCAAATTGTAGCTGAGTACATTTTGCAGAGGAATTTTTCAAAAATTTTTGATTTCATTCTTCTTTTCCAAAATATCGAGCGCCAAAATCAAAATTCGGATTTTTTTTTTTTTTTTCACTATTTCGGCCATAACTTTTTTTGTTTTTGACTTTCTCGAATAATTTTTTTTGCGCTTTATAGCTCTTGTAAATACGCGTCTTTTGAGCATTTTTAAATATCATATCTTCACAACTCTCTGAGATATAAGAGGATCGCACTTTTTCGTGAAATCGGAGCCTACACTGGAGTGAACGAAAAGACATTTCCAATGTCAAAAGCAAAGAGATTTTAACCTCGCTGCGCTCGGTCATAGAGGGATCCGTAAAGTGTCGGCTATAGCTTGACTTTTTACTCATGTTAAGAGTCATATTAGAAAAAAAGAGATAAACATGTTTATGATTATCTACTTTCTAACGTCGCTGTAACGCTTTTTGACCAGCTAGAGATGTGCAGGCACTCGATATGACGAGTGCGATAATGTAGTATTTCGACTTTTTTAAAACGATAGTATTAACATTCACACATTAAATATTGACGAGGCTTTGAGCAGATGTTAGACGCTCATGATGAATTCAAAATTTTGTGACTTTTAAAAAAATCGTCTTAAATTCGAATGTTTTGTATGCTATTTACAATAATGATCTTTGAAGAGAAATCAAATGAATAGAACCAACATTTGTCGTTGCACTTATGTTTATAAAAGCGCACCCCGAACAATTCATACATCAAGCGCGAAACCACAAATCGTCAGATTTGAAAATGACAGAGACTTACGCACGTCCACGCAGTACAACTAGGCTCGATAAAGAACCCGGCAATCGCGCGGGCGCGGGTTGCGTATGGTGAAGGAGTCTATTCCAAGGGGTGCGTAGAGTGTCTTTTTCGCATTTCTGTATTTATAGTTAATATTATAAAAAAAAGGAATTCATCAGAAATGAATTCAGCTGCTTTATTTATTCTCTCAATTAATTCAAATGAAGAGTAAATGAATAAAATTACAGAACGTTACGAAGTATATTTAAAAAGTTATGAATCTACTAATAAAGTTACCTACTACCTAATAATAACTCTTATTTTCGTCACCATTTTCACTCAAGTCTTTCTGCAAGTGTTGTTTATTTAGTAGTTTTATTGCCTAGTTGCAATGCCGCTGTTATGCAGTTCTACTTTATCTTTAAAACTTGAAGGGACCTGAAAATAAATAAATATTGACTACCAATGATATGGTACAGTCAAGAGTACGTCAAGCTTGACACATTGGACGGTGTACCGATATTATTTCAATTGCTGTAGAAGCTAAAATCACACTTGTAACACTCACGAGTTGTTTAGTGATAAAATAGCCCACAACAGATTAGCATGGTGTCAGGGCATGAAGACCCTATGTACCTATTAGTGATGTCAATCATTACTCCGAGTAAGATGTTTTTAAAATAAACATTATTGAACATCCTGTTTTATACAAGTTTTGTCATTCGTTTATTTGACACAGAAGTTGAAATTATGTCTTTTAAATCAATTAATTTAATAATAATAAAATCACACATTTCCTGAAATTTGCAAAGGTCAATACTTTTTTTCACGGAGACCGATTTTTTTGGTGCCATAGTAAAAGACGTTAGTGATGATTAGGTCTATTATTTGACATAGGTTTCACTTATGTACAATACTTTTCAAATTTTTTGGCTAGAGGTCTAGGGAAGAGTCGCATTGTCTTTGGTGATAATGTTTATTATTACATATATTTTACTAACAAATAGCAATATATTGATGAATTAGACGACACAACGGAACCCTAAATCTACCAAGTCCGACACGCACTTGGCCAGTTTTTATATTACTCGGTAGATTAACATATAGCGATATAACCATTTACAGAGACCGTACTAGAATTATGAAGTGAGCATCTGATTTAATTCGATAACTTTTTAGACATTATCGATAACCACTATTTACATCTCTAATGGTGGATAATCAAAATCATTCGCGTTATGTAGATATTCTTGAATTTTTCTTGTAATTTGCAGTATATTTCTCTGTGGAAGGTCTTTTTAAATTGATTTACCTAATCTTTAATATAATTTGTTGTCACTTTAATGAGTGTTACACATTTTTTTGCACAAATAAGCTTTTAAATATTACTTACAAATGAAAGCATAAGAATTCTTCGATGTCCTGTTTCCTAGAAGAATGAGATCCGCATGCCGGTACGATTTATGTATTGTTCAGCATTTAGGCTTTTGTGTACAACACTTATTTGATTAAATATAAGTATTTTAATAACAGTAAAATTATAAAAACTACAGAGCCGGTTCGCTCACGACAACATCAAAACAAATAGTTTCATAGACGACTGAAAGTAAAGACAACGTCATACTAGTTGTCAAGAGAACAATCAGATAACTTTTTAAATTAGCAGAAGTGTAAAAAGAACCAAAACAAACCTGGTTCCAACTTGACGTTTCAAAAGTGCAACACTTGACAAGCCTTCAAATCCCTCTATGACCGAGCGTAGCGAGGTTCAAATCTCTTTGGTCAAAAGCAATCAATAAAGATAACTATCTATCTATCTATCAATCAGTATTCTAGCCTACTCTGTATATACTATACGAAGTATTGAATTTGATTGTAGCGATTTCATTTTAACTATCGATACTCTGTGCGAGTGTCCTCCTGCCTGCCTCATCCTTGTGTACTATATAATTCGATTATTAACTGGCAAACAAACTTAATACTAATGTAATATGATGATTGATATTATAATGATATTGTTTTTAATGATTCTTTCTGCAATATAGCTAAAATAACAAGAAAAGCTGTGTCAAATTGACAATATCACAAACGGTGCGGTGGTTACCTTTCATCTCGCAATACCACAAGTTGATGACGAATCAGCTCCAAACACGCAACATGCCCGAGGCAAAACTATCCGGGCTTTCATTCCTGAATCATTCGCTACGTTTAATAAAAGAGGTATGACAAATTTCAGGGATATGAATCTGCCTATCAAACTCAACAGTTTTGCCCAAGAAACAAAGGTAAAAAGGTAAAAAGTTTTTCATATTTCGACCTATGTTCTTAGCGAAGAGTTTTTCAGATTTACAGGGCCCTGAGTCAAGTGGTTTTCTACAATCGCAAACGCCAGTAGAATAGACTGAAAATGTATGGGATTGACATTAGCTAACGAAATGTCACGTGACAGCTTATGTCAAACCCATAGAGTTTTATTCTATTCTACTGGCGTTTGCGATTGTAGAAAGCCACTTGACTTAGCGCCCAGGCCACCATAACATCCCATAGACAGGGAGCTCCCTCCAGAATTCAATTTTTTGCTGCAAAAATGTGGAGGGGAAGTACCATAGTCTCCACGCTGATTAGCGATGCGGCTGGCACCATGGATCGCGGTTGCTGGTGACCGCAGTATGTAAGATGGTACGATACCCAGAAGGACGCTGCTGCCCATCCTACAAGTACAAAATGCCTTAGTCTCCTCTTACGCCACCCACAGGTAGAGATGGGTTGGTATCATTCTTTGCCGGCGCCACATGGGACCATAACGAGCACATTTTATTAAATGTTATATTTTTTAAGTGAAATAAGTTAGATAGATTTATCCTCAGATAAAGGGCCCAGCAGGTTCTAAATTCCTTGTGTTTATCATAGAGAATAAAGCACTAGACTTAAACCAACTTAACATTGAAAGACCCTTATGCAACCGACTGAAAACTAGTATAAAAAACCAGTCAAAGGCGAGTCGGACTCGCGCGCCGAGGGTCCCGATATATCTATAGTATTTTTAAATCAATAGAGTCCATTTCTGGACTGCAAAACTAAATTTGTTTGTAAAGGTTTTTTGAAGTTTCTAAAAAACTGTACTACTTAGAAAGATCATTTTATTTTTCCTGTAATATTTACGTAAACGTCTGTTGACTAGATTTTTCTTTTTGCAAACCTCGTAGATAAGGGGGGGCGAATGGTATTTTTTGACATAAAAACTAGGAAATATAAAACAAACAAAAAATCTATTTTGGAATGAACAAGTAAAGCCCTTTCATATGATTTCCCACTTGACCTAGTACTCGTAACGACAATTTAATCTGCCCCCTCTAATTGCAAATAATAATAATATTTTTTTCAAATTGGATTTCAGATTCTAAAATTATTCAAAATTTCAAGTCAATAGCACGAATGGTTGCTGAGATAAACAGGTGTGACAGATAGACAGACGAAGTCGCACCATAAGGGTTCCATTTTTACCATTTTGGTTCGGAACCCTAAAAAAGAGGGAGAAATTATTAAATTAAGATTTAATTTTCAAGCGACGCACGATTCAAAAATTGAGTTTACGCATAATCTTAGATTGGATTTGAATCATCAAGGCGATGATGCGATCATCTCCCGCCATCAGCCGCAGGCGCCATCCAATCAGCTTATAGAAAGAAATCATGCCACGCACTTTTACAGCCGTTCCCACAAATCCAACCAAATTGGGGCAAGTCAAGCGTGAGCTGGCTCCGTCATTCGGTAATTTCTATGTATTGGATTTTATGTGCGTGCGCTCTGGAAGGGTGAAATATGTGAAGGGGAATATTCGACATAGATATGGTGGTACTTAATATAAATCGTTATTATTAAAACAGAACTGTAGTTAGATAGATTGAAACAATTTATCGAACTTAGAAATTTGTTTAACAAACTTATAAAAAAAGATTGCAAGGAAAAGCAGCCGTAATAAATCGGGAGCCCAAAAGACTTTTTCACATAACAATCAGGGACAAAACGAGACGTCTTGAGCGAGGTGATTAGAGGGTCACAAAAAACTATGTGAGATAATTCAGACTGGAGCCCGGTGTTCATGAGGCCTTTTTCAGATTTTTAAGCTAGTCTATCTTAGCTACTTTCTTGTCTGGCAAATGCTTTTTAGTATCACTATAAGCTACTTTATCACCGGCAATCACTTTTGTTCACCCTTTTGATAACCATGATATCTCAAAGAAATTGTCTATTTCAGATTTTCAGGCTTGTCATTCAGGGAAAAGAAAAGTGATTTGATGGCCTATATAGAGTAAGTAGCTTATGGTGATACTCAAATACATTTGCCAGACAAGAAGGTCGGGGACTTTAGCTAAAACAGACCAGCCTGAAATCTGGAAAAAGCCTCGAAATTCGGTCTAGAAGTTCTCACATGCTTTTTCTTGATCCTCTCATTGTCCCCCATCTACTGAGACACCTCGTCGTTGCCTAGAACATCACATGAAAAACCAAGGAAAATAATTTCTGGTATACCGTAAGCAATATTTTACCCTTTTTAAATCCTTGGGAATACAAAAAACTCCTTGAATTCTTAAAGCAATAGCATTGCAAAGGACGTATTTGCCGTACACTGTATGAAATAAACCATAAATTAAAAATAACTTCACTAAACAGACAATGAAAAAACTTGTCGTAACATCAATTTTATCATTACTCCATACGAGTACTCGAGCGCTCTAGAAAAACCAATAACGACTTGGAACGTTCGCTCCTTGTCGCCGCCGGGACTCAATCCCGGGACTTTAACCCGCCGATTAAAGACCGGGACCTCTCGACTGCGCTGCCGGGCGGTGAGGGCACTCGGCTGCTCTGAGCACTCTTCAGGGAATCGCACAACGCCCGCACCGACGAAGGGAAGACTTCAGGCATGGGATGAAAGAAAAGCTTAGTTTTAGTCAGTAAAATCTAGTTTTATAACTACCTCAGACCTGTTTAACTTTCCAAGGGCCATGGAGTGATCTTTTTTAAACGCTGTTAAGTTCTGATTTCTTCCTTTTCAAATCAAATTTTCTCTTTGTATTAGTTAATAGAAGCTTTGCGTCATTTTATGATAATAAAATTGAGATGCTTTTGAGGAAGACGACTGTAATTGTTTTTTTTCGATGATGATGTATGTTGGGTTTTGTGGTATTATGTTTGATCGAGTTGTAGCCAAAGTGGTTGGTAATCGCTGTTCGAAACATACTATCATTGAAGCGCTAGTGCTCTTGTTTTTTTATTTATTTTCAGTTTGTAGCTATTTAATTATTTAACCTTTTATGTATGAAACAAACAATCAATCTATTACCTTTAATCATGAGAATCCTATGCAAGAGAAAGGTTGGCATAAACTTACATTTCACCAAAAGAAACATATCAACAGACATCATTAATAACCTACGACGCGTTTTTCTGCCGTAATCCGGTCTGTCTATTATCAGCTTAGTCCAGACGCACCGCAGGATATCACCCACACTTGGTTAATATTCCTCACATTCTCACAATGCGCTTTGAAACATCTTTTATTATGCGCATCTCTAAAGAGTGGAATTCTCTGCCTGCGTCTGTGTTCCCGAGTTCATATAACCCAAATCTATTCAAGTCACGAGTGAATAGGCTTCTTCTGGGCGAGCTCGTCCCATCGTCGACCTCATCTCTGTCCTCCAGACTAGATCGAGGTCAAGAGTAAGCACATTGATAATAAAAAGAAAACCTTATCTGTACCCTGGATGTTCTATCCCATTAGACCGCTTACCGACTATCAACTCTTTCCCGGGTCTGTACGGGGGTGAGGTGAGGTGTCAGGGGGGTTGGGGGTGGGGAAGACTTGAGGCCTGAACCTATTGGCTTTTATTTTCCTTCCCATAACTGCCTGCTCCTCGCTGAAGGACTCTCACTCACAGTTCTCTTCGGATAGATCGAGATTTTCTCTCGATGGCGCTTACTTTCAGCTGCAATTAAACATTTGTTGAAGTTTCAAGTGAGTATTTTTTTATGAAATATTGTTTTACCTCCACTTTACTTCTCCTCGTCAAAGGAGTATTTAATTATTTTCTTTACTTATTTAGCTAGCTATGATTTATAAGAGTGAAAAGGAAATATATTTTTTTAGCTTTTAGTGGTTGATAAATAAAAAGTTATAAAACATGCGCATCAACTTATTGTGTATTATTAAAAACAGAAACAAATATTATCAACAATGACAGGACCTTAAGAATGACTAAGCATCGTTATACTTCAATATCCGCAAACAGATATTTACATAAAAAAAATATTCATCATAGTCATATCGTATGGATTGCAAGGTCGATAACCGACCTCACAAACCCTGGTGTCAGAGTTGTTGATCCGCCAAAGGCCTGTATCCGTAGATAGTAGTCGGGACCAACGGCTTTAAAGTGCCTTCCGAAGCACGTTATAACTTTTCGGACAATCAGATGATTCATCCTGCAATGTCTTAACCAAACTGGGGATATCGCACAAAGGTATTTTTGTTTGACAGTGTCCCCACCGGGAATCGAACCCAGAACCTCCGGATCGAGAGCCGAGCGCTCTAACCACTAGATAACAGAGGCTGTTAAGAAGCAAAATATGAATACGAAAAGAATATTTTTCGAGACATACTTAGAAAAATGTGTATCTTAGTTATTCAATCATCATTGGTATAATAAAATCATAACTTATAATGATGACATTAGTTTGCAACCTTAACAATGGCGAATGTTTTGTCATGGTTGTCATCACATCATCGCATCACGCGGTCCGCGGCTGACAGGAGGCGTGGCGCTGGACGACGCGACAAAAGCCCGCATCGTGTCGACAAAGTTCTTGTGATACCGACGAGCATACAGCCTCCATAGAGGCTACATGTGCGAATCTATTCTTCTTCTTCTTAAGTTGTTGATAAAAGCATAGTTGCCTACAATAACTTCAAAATGTAGTAAAATCATATTCGTGATAGGCTTCAATAATTTGCTCTTTAGTAGTGCAAGAAACTGGAGAGGTAAGGCTCCATATCCAAGTAGGTAATTTATTGTAAAGCGCGGCATTCGCACTTAGTCCCAATAAAACTAAGTAAAAATTAACAAAATAGTACTGAATTCACAGCAACATAACTACGGTCAAACAAACACATAATAAAACAGACACTCTTTGGAGGAAACATTTGGAGCAAATAAAAAAGCCAACAGTATTCGCTAATGAAGCTCTTACAAGAAATTCTGAATAAAATACGGTTAAAACCACAGAGCAGTTTCTTGTTTCTGCTCTGTGGTCAAAACACAAAATATAGTGCTTCTTATGAGGTTAAGAATACAAATACAATACAAAAATACAAATTGGTTATCTACGAGTACATTAACAATATTTGTAGGTTATTAGGCATGTTTATGATTGATGTAAATATTCACAGAATGTTTAGACCGGATTTTTCAATTTCTAAAGGTGACATGCTCGATGCGAGTCGACGATGACATGTTGTGAAAAGGGACACTAAACCTTGTTTGACGGCGGTTTAGTAAAAGTTTCGCCAACACTATGTGCTATATCATTTAATTCCATCTGTATGTGGGTTTGTATTGTTCAAAAAAATGTGTCAAAATTCCTTTCAATCTTTTAGACCTCGAATCTTTGAAGTGCATGTTATTCTACTACTTATTGCAACGTAAACTCTGCTCTCTTTCATTGCAAAATCTTAAAATACATAGTCACTTAGCCAATGTAGCCATTGAAGCCCTTGAAGGCTTTCTTTCATGCAATATGACGGCTTTTGCATATGAGTACATAAGGAAACTGCCCTATTTTGATGATTTTTCTATTGATGTATATGCTTTTCAAAGTCTCATAACATCAAATTAAAAAGGCGTGCGACTACTATTTAGATTCAGACTAATAATTAATGTAGATTCTTTACAGCTGCCGTATTCCGAAGTGAAACTACGATAATATCGCGCCGATAATTAGTCTATGGTTCGGCCTTTGACAAGGAATAATACAAAGTAAATTTCCGAACGTAATTGTTGTTGTCAATTCGATAATATCGGAGCTCCGATAAAACTTCGGAATACCAACCCAGATTACTTATTATATACTTCATAACATGCAGAAGTCAATGCAAATAGAGAGAAACCTTTCCGAAACGTGCTATGGTAGCGTAAAATTAACGGCAAAAAACAACTGCAGTATGGCCTACTTTATGAGTCGGCTTTGTACAATGTGTACAATGTTTTCCTGTGTTTCGCCACGGAATATATTGTAGTAAACAAGTTTGTTTCGCTAGCTTTTAGGTCTTTACATACTTACGCGCAACGATAGACAAGATTCTTCCATCTGCTGTTATTTTGAGTTCCCTTATTTATCCTGCTCTTATCACTCATGCTTGTCGGTTTATGGAAATTTCAAATATTCAAAACGTCTTAAATTTGTTTCTGGAGTATTCCCCGATGCGTTCTCGTAAGTAACCTTATTTTCACAGTAAGCAAGTATATAAATAACGAAATAATATACAGGTATTAAGAGCATGGACAACAAAGCCGCCTCTGTAGAGATGAAGGCTATGCTCGAGGGTTTCTTTTCAAATTTCTTCATTAATCGTCGCGCTTTGACTCTCTTCTTTCGTACATCAGACCTCCTCTGATTGAAGATCAAACGATGACGACCGGGGGGAAGGCGGAGGGGGAGGGTAGGTAAGGTAAGAACCCACTTTGTTGATGGAGGATCACAATACTCGCAATATTCGAGCCACAATGAAGATTGTGTGCCTTTAATACCTAATGTTTACACTGCAGGCCACGAATAATAAATATGAAAATTAGTTAATCCTTTTCGTGAAAACGCTAATTTATAAAGACAATAAAAAGACACTTTATGGGAAAACAAAGAAGCGACGAAAAGAAAACTTATTATAAAACCAAAACACCCTACTTATCATTTCAGTCTCGTTCAATTTGCATTTAGTTTCACACGCTTGTTTTTAAAAAAGCTAGCTTATGCCTCGACTTCATTCGTTTTAGTGTCTTTTTTCGTAGAAGTCAGATACACATTTTTCCATCGCAAAAAAATATATTAGATAGTCAAGAACAGTTTCCTAAGTAAGCGGCATTTAATGTGACGCCAGCAGACTCATTTAAATTCAAATTTGTTTATTAAAATTTCATAACATAACAGTTTTTGAAAAACCAAAGCGTTATAAAAACAATTCAACAATAATTAATGACTAACTCCAGGTTAGTATAGTTGTCAATATTTAAAAAAAAATTATATTAGTCAATATTTTAAAAAAATCATTAAATAACACAGTAAAGAGATGGCCTTATAAGCCCATCTCTTTACTGTGGTCATAGATATTTTTCTCGTAAGTACAAAGTGAGGGCGTCGGTGATCACTTACCATCAGGTGACCCGCCTGCTCGTCTGCCTCCCTCTTCTATAAAAAAAAAAAGTGTTTGTTCGCAGTAAAAAGTAGTTTTTGTGGATAAGTAATTTTAAAGTAGTGAGAAATTTTGTTGTTACACAATAGGCATATTTTAACGGTACTCATTAACTCAAAGCACTCTTACTTCAATTTCGGAGTCAAAATTTAAAACACAAATGATGTCAAGTAACACCCTTAAGGACGCTACGGAAGACTTAAAAAATGTAACACCTTTTATTACCATATGAAAGCAATAAACGTTATGATTATGATTATGACTTATGATAAATGAATACGTTACAGAGGGAAAATTCGTTTTTATTTATAGGTTGAAAATGAAGTATTGATGAAGTACCTACCTAAACACCTTCTTAGCTCTGCTCTACCTAAGCGCGAGTTTGTCCTAGCTAGACGTTCTTCGGTGGCTGCAGATCTTCTTGGTGTAGGTAGTGGCGTAGGAGACTTCAAGTCGTTATGAAGAGAGTAGGATCACTCCAGGTCAGAGTTGTGGTACTCGAGGTACCGGCAACGGGATGCGAGGACGTGCGTACAGAATAACGTCTACCTAAGGCAAACTCACTGTTAGGTAGGGCAGAGCTAGGTAGGTGTTAGGTAGGAACTTCATCAATACTTCATCATCAATCAATAAATAAATACTACCTACTTGTCCCTCTATACCCTCTTCTATTTATTAAAATATTTCCTAGCGTCCCTACGGGCGTCACGTGACAATGTACAAGCTAAACAACCAGTAAATACAATTTCTTTTGGAATTTGCCAAGTTTGGACCACCTCTCGTTGTCCGCCAGTGTACCCGCCAGGTATCTGTGTAAGCCCGCGCCAGGTATTGTGGCGATCCACTCCAATCAGCGGGCTTCTGATCCTCAATCCGCATTTCCACATTATTCTGTTGTTCCCCCCACACCCCCCTTCCTTCGCCGAACGGACCCCACCCCGGCGCAACCCTGTGTCGTCGCCACAACAGATCAAAGAAATCTCTCTTTTCTAAACTGAATAAATAGAAAAATAAAGGTTTATGTTAAATTTTATTCTGTGGTAAAACTCCTACATTTCTTATGTTGAATGTATACTTGATTGATGGTCAGTTTTATTTCTGGTCTTAGCGTAAATATTATAATCGAGCACAATAAAATACCTTACTTTTTCCGACGTTTCGGCTGAAGCCGTTGTAAACTCTACAGGGTGTAAGGGACAGATTTACGCAAACTGAACAACCTTCAGTGAATAAAACTTTCAGGAAATGAAAAAAAAAATCGGTCTCTCCATACAAACTTTCCACTAAAGTTTGCAATTTTATATGAAGTAAAAAACAATCTCCGGGAAAGTTGCTTGTTTTTATCTGTCTTTGGGAGCGAAACTAATGGAAATTCACACGGTGTATCTCAGCTGTACCTTTATTTCCAAGTTATCCAAGAAAACCCCTTGAAAAGCTGTGTTTTATTCTCGTGCTCTCCGCTGCATTATTTACTCACTTTTATTTACTTGTTAAAGATAAAAGTATATAATAGCGGCGGTGTTTACATAAGGCTTTGACACCACCGCATAACGAGAGGATTGCTATGATATTATAATGACGTCATTAGGAGCTCGAGCTCACGATCATAAAAATAAATTAAAGAAATAACAAATTTAAAATCGAAGCAACCCGCACAACTCTTTATTTCTTGGCAAACAATGTTCGTTGTATTGCCCCGACAATTTACGATGAAATGTAGGTTTTCGAGACATAACTATTATTTATCAGCTTTAAATATTGTCTATATCCGAATATACGTAGTGCACAAATGTTATAGTATTTTATTATGAAATGAAATTAAAATCATTCAAAAAGAAGTACAGGTCAACATGTTGCGCCGATCCCAAACAAATTGGGATAAGGACAGGCGAATGATGATTACGACTTATAATTAATTAGTGTCTTGTAGAGGTATACGTTGAGAACGACATCAAAGTATGTCATGGAAAGTTCTTTGTAAAAATTCATCAAATTATGTTGCACATACAGTCAATCAAATGAAACCTTAACAAAATACAGTTCAATATCAATCCAATATTTATAGAGCCGCAAATGTTTAAAAAAAAAATGTTAATTTGTTAAAGTTTTTGTCTATGTTTTACGTAATTACTTAATTGTCTTTACAGTTTGTTATTAAGCGACGCCAAAAGTATTTAACTTATAACACTCCTCTCTTTGTCGGGAGTTCCTGTTTCAGTGTTTTCAGTGTCTCTTGTTTCGTTGGGTGAATTACAATCGCGCTCCTTTACTTCACAACTCAAACCTGATGAGGTCTCGTCTCCAATCCAATATTGTTTGAGGTTACGAATTCGTTTCATCATTTACATCTCATTTTCAGTTCAGACGAATATCATTCTTATTTCCAATAAAAAAAATAAGAATAATATTATAACCCTTGTGGTGCCGGCAAATCTTTCTGGGGGTGTCATACATACGTGCCAAATCTGGAATCTCTAGACCAAGCGGTTTGGGCTGTGCGTTGATATGTCAGTCAGACAGTGAGTCAGTCAGTTAGTCAGTCAGTCACCTTCTTCTTTTATATATATAGATTACGATGGTGATGATGATTATGCTTATTTGAGAATAAGAAAGTTTTTATAGGATAGGATATAGTAGCACAAGTGCCTAAGACCAACACAACTTTCGCTAGCAGACAATTTCACAAGCGTTCTTCTAAACTATACAATGCACTGAATAAAGAGCTAAATATATATCCTAAAACATTGTATGACTGTAAAAAAATCATACCTAAATGGCTACAGTCAAAACCCTATGATGTGGTGGAGAAACTGATGGCTGAGTAGCTAGTGGAACTGGTACTTATATTCATGTTACCGATCCCAAGACACTGCTCACCATTTCAAATATCTACCTACCTACTCTCGTTATGTAATGAAACAATGTCTTACGTAAGGAAAAATTAAACTACCTATGGCTTATTTTCTTAAACAAACTTGCATAAAATCTTTGTTATATAATAATATGTTATATATAATATATTATAATATGTTATATATATTATATAATACCTGATCTATATATTTTTTATACAACGTTTTTATTATTTAAATTACATTATGTCTTATTTACAGATAAACTAACAATTAAACTATGTTTCTATCAATTCACTCTCTTACACTTACTTCTAAATACCCGTTCGCCATAGTACACAAGCACATACACTCTCTCTCTCTATCACACTATACACTTACACACACGCACCTGCACACACGTATACACGCTCACACACACACACACACACACTTACAGCACAATAATATAAAGTACTAATGTACATTTTCTATTACACACATACTGATAATTATATTGACATACTTACATCGCTACGTTGTCTTTATATGCCTTTAAAGTTATTTAAAAAAAAAAGTAGATTATAATTCTTAGCGATAGAAGAGCGGTGCCTCCAAACACAGGAGCTAAGCTTACTTGGAGACACCTGCGTAATAGTACGCATTGTTAAAAGAAATAAAGAAAATTTTATTATTTATTATTATTATTATATCATAAAATATGGAATTGTTATCGTATTTTATCTAATAAATACTGGAATTATTACCTATTTTAATGGTTTTGGGCAACTAAAATATAGAAGAGATATACTTATAGAAGTAATCTTCAGGCAAGCTAGCTGTCTTCGTAAAAAACAGGAAGTAAAGAAAATAAAGGAGTACCACGAAGGAGTAACGTTTCTTGAGTCTTGGATTCTTTTCTTAGCTACAGCGCGTTCTGTCTATGACGGTTATTTTCTGCGCATGGGTGACAGGCGGAGAGCCAATGAACGACTCGCTCGCCTTGTGGGGGATGCCGTGCCCACCCCTGCGACTCATTTTTTGACTTCTGCGCAATAACGGTCACAGACAGAGTTATTTTGTACGCCGTATACACACACACATCCACGTTTCAAAAATATCTCTTCATCATAAACAAATTCGTATTACCAACAAAAAAATATAAAATTCAAAGTAAACTCTGAATTACAACTAAAAATTTTCAAACTAAATGGTTTCAATTTGTTCTGGCAATGCAATTGAAGGAATTGAAGCTTTTTATATAGAGAAATTATTAAGATGACATGTTTAATCATCAAACAAATGTTCAAAATAGCATTAGGGTTTCATTTATTTATATTTAAATATTCTATATATTATTACCATTGCACGTCAATCCAAATCGATAATGTCAATATTCCAACTTAAGTAACACAGATTTCATTAAAATAACCAAAAATATTTGTATCACATACGTATACAGTATCATTTCAATCATGATTTGCTTCATAATACACAGGTTTATTATTATGTTAGCGAATACATGAAAAAGCACAACAAAAGAATTTTCATACATTTTGATAGTTGCTCATATTTTGTGTATAAACTGTAAGTATGTAGTGTACGCTCTAAATATTTATGTTATATGTACCTATGTATGACCACATTCCCAGCGTCGACTCTTTCGTCGTCATATTGGAACTCCTTCAATACTTTCTTTAATATACAAGTTTGCACAACCCGCTCCAAATTACATCGGAATATGGAGGAGTTATTCCATATTCCTATGAGGACGACCGTACGGATCTTTACTTTACAATGTTGCCAACGGCTGAACATCTTAGAAAACATTCACGCTATTATGGATAATTTTATACAGATTTGTCATTTATTCATAAGCGATCTCGTGATCGGGTACTCTTAAAAATAGAAGCGGAAATATTTCTTTCAAATTTATTCTATTGCTAAAAATCTTTAAATAATGAAACGTAAGGTGACCCAGGTGACTCTAATTTCTTTAAACTTCTGATGCTTAGATTAACGAAGGTTAACGAAGACTTATCAATAATCTAAGTTTGTATGCTTCAGCAGTAACGTGTATTTCTGTTCCCTTAAATGAATTGCTGAAATTCAAATATCAAATGTCATTTATTTATTCATTCAGGCAAGGGAGGCAATGAAACCATACAAATTACAACTATAAGATGAACATTAAGAAAATATTTTCAAAATACGTTTGCAACTAGGACTCAGGCGAACTTGAATTTTAACGTAATTATAAAAGTTATTTGTCTTTGCTTGCTCTATACAAATAAACCACTTGATGACTTTTTTTAATAATGGGCTTACTCTTGACCTCGATCTAGTCTTGAGGACAGAGATGAGGTCGACGATGGAGCGAGCTAGCCCAGAAGAAGGCTATTCACTCGCGACTTGAATAGATTCGGGTTATATGAACTCGGGAACATACGCAGGCCGAGAATTACATTCCACTGAATGCAGAAATATTATAATGCCTATTTTTTATACCTACTTACTTAATTCTATATATTTCTTTGCACTCGCCTGCAACTTGGCAACACAGTGATATGATAAGAATATGCGATGAGTTTATGGAGAAATGGAATAACTTGCAAATGGCGTCCCTCGGGATACTCGCGCGGGACTCGAAGCGAGCGCTCGATTTGCGGGTCTATTTGCTCGCCTTCTCGCTTCTAACTCAGCTAACAACTTATAAAGTTTGCTTCAGACCCATTTATCTCGAACAACTTATAATATTCTCACCAATAAAACGAACACAAAATCGAATCACAATTTATTTGTTTTGCTTTCCTAACTTGGCTCTGACTTTTAGGCGCGGGGGATAATTTGAAGTAAGGAAACACCAAACATACCTACAATTTTTACTCCAGAGAAATTCCCAAGCAACTTATATACCTCGATGATTTATTTTCCCCCTGCGGCTAAAAGCACTAGCGGATATTACGGAGATTTTTAAACATAAAACCCCTCTTCATTATGAGAAAACGTGCATTTTAGCAAAGTACAGGCGGATCCACTATCGCACTAATGTCATTGTTTGGGCCGATGACGGCTCAAGGGGGAGGAGGCGTAAAGAGGGGGGAGTCATTAAGGGGAGGACATCGTTACGAGTCGGAACTACGTCGTTAGCTATAGACAAAGCCTTGCGCAGGCTATGTACCCGGCCATTTTCGTTATAGTAGGCCGTGAGTCCCATGGTTTTCGAAATCAGCATGAGACCAAGAAGTTAAGTTAAGATATAAGCCCACGAACAGATGGCGCTATAGGGTTTCTGGTTTAACTTTTTTAAGGAATGCTCACAAAAAACGAAGAAAAATGTGTATACAAATATTTATACAAACATGGCTCGTTTAATACTATAGGATTTATCTTTTTATTAATTCCTATTTTATCAGCTTAGAGTTCAACTCTTTCTCGGTAATTCATATAGTGAATCTTAGAGTCCGCATGCCTTTTTATTTATCACCCCATTCGTTTTATTGATCTATATTTTTATCTGAAGTAGATAACTGCATCACTGTTAAGAGAGAATAGGCATTCTGTCATCAGGGGTGGAGGGAGCCAAATTATATATACCTAGTGATGGCATAGTTGGATTAAAATAAATCCGTGAAAAGCCGCTTAACTACAATGTAAGAAAGGACCAATTTTGAAACTGTAAAAATATAGCAAACAGTTTATTTCCGAGTTGTTCTCGTTTTTAGGGTTCCGTACCTCAAAAAAAAAACGGAACCCTTATAGGATCACTTTGTTGTCCGTCTGTCTGTCTGTCGGTCTGTCTTTCTGTCAAGACCCTTTATCTCACGAACGGGTAAAGGTATCAGGTTGAAATTAATACCATATATTAGGATCCATAAACCACATAAGATCTGAAAATTTAAATTTTTTACATCGACGCAATCAAAAGATATGGCATTTTATGTCCTCATTTCCATACATTTATTCAAAAATGCAAGACCTACAGTGTACTTCCCGTTGACCTAAAATTATGAAATTTGGCAACAAGCTAGGTCTCACAGTACAAATAATGGGAAAAGTCTGAAATCATTAAATATTACAACTTTTCTCACAACAAATGGTAATCAATTGTGGTGAGCTCCCGTTTCAAGAACATTCATATAAGAGAGGGGTCAAGTTGGATGGTCGCTGAGGCGATTTTTGTTTTAGTTCTATTTAAAAACGGGAACACTTACAAACTAGAAAATTGGTGTGTTTATAGTGCATAAGCTATAAAATAACAACAAATAATAAAGTTTGTTCAAGTGCGTGTCGGACTCAAAAAATCTAGCACATTAACTTACTGAAATTTCAACTAATACAATTATGATTATGTGGTGGTACGGAACCCTCGGTGCGCGAGTCCGACTCGCACTTGGCCGGTTTTTTTTATTATGTGACAAGTGAGCACTTACCATCAGGTGACCCGTCTACTGTAGGAATATGAATAGTCATGATTCTACCTTTAAAAAAGTTTGACGGATTTTTACGACGATACGGGACTAAAAAAAACCATGAAAAATTATACATCGTCTTATGGACCCGTCGAACATTATATTGGGGACAAATTGACACAAGGTAATCTGATCCCATAATAGACAAAGCCTTAATAGATATATAAAATCCAGATACAGAATAAATACTTGTATTCATCACACAAATGTTTGCCCTGGGCGGGGATCGAACCCGCGGCCCACGGCGTAGAAGGCAACCACGCCAACAGGCCTGACATTGATGATAGGATTTTGTAATTTGTTGTAACTTCCTAACTTGTGACGAATTATTTCCTTAATCCTACTTCTGTAACCCTTAGTATTCTGAGGTTCAGACAGTGAGCTCCTGCACAACTGCGTGCTATGTAATGCGCTCCACGATGTTCGTTAGCAAATGCGTCCGCAATGAGTGCTCTCAACAAAAATATATGAAAATATATGGAATGTGTTATCACGTAATGCAGCGCTGAGCCTCGTAGCGTGTTGGCAGAGAGCCTTCGTGATTATGGAAAGATCTCTGAGTATTTTTTTAATTTTTTATACTATCTAAATACATAGAACACAATGTTTAATTTACGCACCCGAAACTTAAATAACGTCGTATTTTGAAGGCTAGAAGTGGAAAGGTCAAATTTTTATTTCATCACCGAACAATGTTTCTTTGGAAAAGTAGTTCAGTTTCGTTGCCTGGGCACGCCCTTTTAGTTTTCGGTACATTACGCCCTGTTCGAGTATAATCCTAACCTATCCTACTTAATATCATAAACGCGAAAGTTTGTAAGTATAGATGGATGGATGTTTGTTACTCTTTCACGTAGAAACTACTGAATGGATTTCAATTAAACTTTACAATAATATTATACATCAGAATAACACATAGGCTACAATTTATAAACCTGCGCAGACGAAGTCGAGGGCACCAGCTATTATAAATCTATCTATATATATAAAAGAAGAAGGTGACTGACTGACATATCAACGCACAGCCCAAACCACTGGGTCTAGAGATTCCAAATTTGGCATGTAGGTTCCTTATGAGGCCTAGGGGTGCACTAAGAAAGGGTTTTACAAAATTCCACCCCTAAGGGGGTAAAATAGGGGATGAAAGTTTGTATGAAAGTCCGTCAGTTTTGAAGTTAGGATCTTCAATATTTGTATTTAAGCTGACGACTAAAAATTAATAATTACGTGTCTCAGGGTTTTTGAAAATACGACACCCTTAAGGATGAAAAGGGGGATGAAGTTGAAAATTCTTTATTCTTAAAGTAAAATTCACATAATTTAATATTTAGGCATTAATGATGTAATTCTATGCAACGTTCATCACTGTTATTGAAATTCCACCCCAACTTCAACCCCTAAAAAAGGGAAATGACGTGAAAAAGTCTAAAAACCAATATGGGTATCGTTTGTATGGTTTATCGGGTCGCTGATTACGAAAACTACAACAATTTTGAAATCAAACTGGTGGACGTGAAATACCATCATCCCCCTGGGGATAGAGTTGGGGTGCGATAGGTTTGAAATGTCTAAAAATCAATATGGGTGTCGTTTGTATGGTTTATCGGATCGCTGATTACGAAAACTACAACAATTTTGAAATCCAACGTGGTGGACGAGAAATACCATCATCCCCCTGGGGATGGAGTCGGGGTGCGATAGGTTTGAAATGTCTAAAAATCAATATGGGTGTCGTTTGTATGGTTTATCGGGTCGCTGATTACGTAAGCTACAACAACTTTGAAATCCAACGTGGTGGACTTGAAATACCATCGTCCCCTGGGGATGGGGTTGGGGTGCGATAGGTTTGAAATGTCAAAAAATAAATATGGGTGTCATTTCTATGTTAGAGTTAGCGGTTAAATTGGCGTAAGGGGTAGGAATAGGGACAGGTAGAGGTAGAGAGGTAGAGAGGTAGAGAGGAAGAGAGGTAGAGAGGTAGAGAGGTAGAGAGGTAGAGAGGTAGAGAGGTAGAGAGGTAGAGAGGTAGAGAGGTAGAGAGGTAGAGAGGTAGAGAGGTAGAGAGGTAGAGAGGTAGAGAGGTAGAGAGGTAGAGAGGTAGAGAGGTAGAGAGGTAGAGAGGTAGAGAGGTAGAGAGGTAGAGAGGTAGAGAGGTAGAGAGGTAGAGAGGTAGAGAGGTAGAGAGGTAGAGAGGTAGAGAGGTAGAGAGGTAGAGAGGTAGAGAGGTAGAGAGGTAGAGAGGTAGAGAGGTAGAGAGGTAGAGAGGTAGAGAGGTAGAGAGGTAGAGAGGTAGAGAGGTAGAGAGGTAGAGAGGTAGAGAGGTAGAGAGGTAGAGAGGTAGAGAGGTAGAGAGGTAGAGAGGTAGAGAGGTAGAGAGGTAGAGAGGTAGAGAGGTAGAGAGGTAGAGAGGTAGAGAGGTAGAGAGGTAGAGAGGTAGAGAGGTAGAGAGGTAGAGAGGTAGAGAGGTAGAGAGGTAGAGAGGTAGAGAGGTAGAGAGGTAGAGAGGTAGAGAGGTAGAGAGGTAGAGAGGTAGAGAGGTAGAGAGGTAGAGAGGTAGAGAGGTAGAGACGTAGAGACGTAGAGACGTAGAGAGGTCGAGAGGTCGAGAGGTAGAGATGTAGAGGGGTACAGGTACAGGTAGAGGTAGAGGTAGAGGGAGAGGAAGAGGGAGAAGGAGGGGAAGGGGGAGAGGGAGGAGGGAGTGAGGGAGGGGGAGGGGGTGATGAAAAGGGAGAGGGAGGAGGGGGAGGGGGAGAGACAGGGGGAGGGGGAGGGGAAGAGACAGAGGGAGGGGGAGAGGAAGGGGGAGAGGGAGAGAGAGGGAGAGGGTTTCAGTTTTTCTCAATTACTTCTGCGAATTGGCTCTGTTTTGAAATATTACATAAAGGTGTTTCTCATCTCTCTCTTTACATTTGTTAGGATACTGCTGCTAAGTTCCTCTGTTCTGAGTAATTTATGAGTAAAGTCTGTATATTATATAAAATTCAGCTGGATCTTGAATTATACTCGATGATTTGCGCAGGGTTGGTCCTGTTTTTCCTTAGTTTAAAATTACCCCGAAATGACGGGAAAATATCTCATTGCTTTGGAAAACCGGTAACAACATAAATACGAAATCCACGCGAGCGAAGCCGCGGGCAACAGCTAGTATAACATAAATCTACAGAAAGTATTTAGTTATATTTTATTGTCAATGGGCTTACTCTTAACCTCGATCTAGTCTTGAGGACAAAGACGAGGTCGACGATGGCCCAAAAGAAGCCTATTCACTCGCGACTTGAAATTTTGCAGATTACTGCCTCTAGAATGAACACAAAGTTATCTAGACTAATATCAAATCTGTATCATAACCAGTCCTACGTACTTCATCCCTAACTTATTGATTGCCCAACATACTTAAATAATACTTGTTATCCTCAGATGGGTACACAAAAATCAATCCATTAGTGGAAAGTGGCGGTGGATTGGATTTGTGTGCGAGTGACAGCAGGCGTAGGGGGGTGCATTATGTGGGGGGTGGGAGTAAATACCCTCGCAATCACTATAATCCGCCGCAATCAGGCTCCTTACAGCGACCGGTGGATATCTCTACACACACACACACACGGACCTCGGTAGAAAAGGTAATTCACTCAACATTATGGGAAGCCGATTCTTGAAACAATTTCAAAATCACAAATTTAATTTTTTTTTCAAAAGTGATGAACGGGATTCGTGAAATATTACACTTTTCGTTTTCAATTCTGATTTAACTTTTATCTAATGGTTTTTCTGTAGGCTATTTTCAATTTTTAAAGTCTCAAAAATCACTCGATAGTAATTGTGTGCTATTCAAGAATTGGATCCATGTACTCAATATAATAAAATTATCTTGTTATCCTATTAATGTTGTAAAAACGTTAAAGAAAAAGAAAAAAACGGCCAAGTGCGAGTCGGACTCGCGCACCGAGGGTTCCGTACCACCACATAATCATAATTGTATTAGTTGAAATTTCAGTAAGTTAATGTGCTAGATTTTTTGAGTCCGACACGCGCTTGACCAAATTTTATTATATGTTGTTATTTTATAGCTTATGCACTATAAACATACCAATTTTCAAGTTTGTAAGTGTTCCCGTTTTTAAAATAGAACTAAAACAAAAATCGCCTCAGCGACCATCCAACTTGACCCCTCTCTTATATGAATGTTCTTGAAACGGGAGCTCACCACAATTGGTTACCATTAGTTGTGAGAAAAGTTTATTTAATTATTTCAGACTTTTCCCATTATTTGTACTGTGAGACCTAGTTTCTTGCCAAATTTCATAATTTTAGGTCAACGGGAAGTACCCTGTAGGTTTTGCTTTTTTGCATAAATGTATGGAGATGAGGACATAAAATGCCATATCTTATGATTACGTCGTTGTAAAAAAATTAAATTTTCAGATCTTGTGTGGTTCATGGATCCTAATATATGGTATTAATTTCAACCTGATACCTTTTCCCGTTCGTGAGATAAAGGGTCTTGACAGACAGACAGACTGACAACAAAGTGATCCTATAAGGGTTCCGTTTTTTTCTTTTGAGGTACGGAACCCTAAAAATGGTAATGAAAACAAAATACAGAACAAGAAATATAAAACGTTTATAATTCCAGGAATTTGGAGCACTTTGCCGCTTTAAGCCATATTACTTAAGAAGAGACTACCCCGACCAAACCCCCACTAACAACATTTGCTGTCATTGACAAAATACCAATCGTAAGCAAGCGGTGCGCAAGGGCAATAATTCTGCTAACTGCGACCGCCGCAACGCCCCCTGTTTTGTGGGGCTGACGGCTGGGGGCTTTCAGGGTATTGCTGTTATTAGAATTGATCACCTATTCGGACGACAATGTGGCGCTATTCGCTATTGAATGTTAGCATTAACTCTAACAAGAATGTATTGGACTAACGGTCCGCTCCGGGAACGCACGGGTTCTTAAGTAGTAAGTGGATTTATAGTTTATTACTACTCGTACCATGGCCGACAAAAAACGTTTTAAAGGATGAACGTGATACAAGTCTTTAATACCTGGCTGCGGCCAAGTCTTATAGTACTTTTCTCAATTTCACAAAAAGAATGTAGCTCATTCAATATGATTGAACTAATAATACCAAAAAAGAGGCGGAAACATGAGATTCTTTTTGGTTTTTCTATGAAAAGCTCAAAATAGTACATTACTGCTATGGCCGACAAAACAGGTATTGAAGGATGAGCGTGATAATAAGGGCAGAGGCGAAGCCGAGGGCCACATGCGTTAGTCCTTCAATACCTGGTTGCGGCCCAGGCTTGTACTTATAGTACTTTTCTCGATAAATTCGCGGAAATTCAAACTAAGTTTAATCCAAACAAACATTAAAAACTTTCTATATAACAATATATTCCTTTGTTTACATCGCAGTTTTTCATTTTCTTACTCTGTTTAATCTGTATTTTAAAATTGCAATCGCAATTCGAAATTTAAACAAAATCTTCGACAAGTTGTCTACTTGGTTGTTATGCATGTTGGTACATTCCACTTTTATGAGTTTTCATTGTAATTTACTAGTTCGCAAAATTCGATAGAAATGGATTTTCAAACTAACATTGCCGGCAGCTGCTCGCGAGTATTTAACCTGTACAGCTATTTTGATTTATCTCGAAGAAGGTTTTCAAAATTATGATCGAATTTCCTCCTTGATTGTAACGCTTGGCTCGGCATTCCATCATCAAAATCAGGGAACTGTTTTTTTCTATATGGGGTTTTGTATGAACTCAAACTTAGCCCATGCAAATACGGGCTGGGCCGCTGCTGGTGTTGGAACCTATGATATTGGCGAAATTTTCTTGCAGATTAATGAGATCATAAGTTCTATAATTCTATAGTTATTTTCATTATTGTTTTATATTTGAAAGTTGATTTCATCTATGCATAAATGTTGTTTTTATTTTCATTTTGATACCTATCTTAAATCAAAGATATGAAAATTGTGCGTCTTAAATGTCATCCATTTTCATCATTAGATTTGTCATATTTTTTACAGATGACATTTTTCGAAAATTAAATTGAAGCTGCTTAATCCCAATGTTTTCCCATACATACTTAAAAAAAATATTTGGTTTTATGATTCCATAAAAAATGCAAAAGTGTTAGTACTGAAAGTTGAGTTTAACGATAATTTCATAGGTAAGGATAGGTCCTTAAAGCAGGAAGCTCAGTAGGTACTTAGGAGGGGACTTACGATAGTCACCACGCTTCTAAGCGTTGCGGCTGGCGACCGCTGTTGTTGGTGACCGCAGTATGTAAGATGGTACGATACACAGAAAGATGCTGCTGCCCATGCTCCGGTTTTTTTTAATTTTTATTTATTTAGGAAACATACAGTCATAAACAAATATAGGCAAAGACGAAATTAAAACTAAAAGACCTAGAGTTCCAAGAGTTGCTCTTTGTCGCTTTTTACGACACCTACGAGTAGAGATGTCTTTACTTTTATTTTATTATATTAGGATAGAATGTCGTCCACTGCAGGACAGGAGGGACTTTCCTGTCCTGCTGTGGACGTTTCATGGGATGCTATGAATATGTGAACTACAACGCTCCTACAAGCTACAATGCGTAACATGCACAAATTGCACAATAGCCTTCGTAGTGCTTTGCTACGTCGTAGCCACTGTAGTTGTTGTAATTAGTCATGTAAATTGCTACGAACTAGACGGCTCGTAGCAGAGCATTTTTCGTGAATGATTAGTGTGATTTTGAACACAATTTTTTCCTCAAAAACTGTAGTAATATTTAACATTGAAAACTGTAGTAATAACATTTATCAATCCTAAGTTATAAATCTTCCCAAATAGAAGTATAAAATTGTACGATAAAAATTCATACATTTTAGTAAGGAGGTTGCTCGCAAGAAATGTATACGCTTTAAGCTCCACAGAAAGTGCTGCTACTTAAACCTACTTGATTTTCATACTAACTTTGCCGGCAGCTGCTTGCGAGTATTTAATTTTGATTTATCTTGAAGAAGGTTGTCAAAATAATGATCGAATTTTCATGCATGTTTGAGAAAAATAGTTTGGTGATGGAACAACCAAAATGTTTTCTTTACGTACTGATGAAAAATTAACCAGACGTCGCGTAAGTTGTAGTACCTAATGGGTGCAATTTTTTATGGCAGGGCCTGATTGGTCGACACGGGCTGGAGCAACATGGCGGCCGCAGATTACCAACAAAAGGAACCCCAATATCGCAGATTGCCCAATAGGGGTGATACCACCGAAATCACTGAAATATCTCAACGATACGATGTAAGCGACAGTTTGAATAAAACTGAAAGGGTGCGATCGGTCAGAATCGAAACTTAACTTTCCCTAAGAAACTTATCAACAAAAACAAAAAGTTTCCATAGTTATCTTATAGTTTTGAATGGATTGGCCTGCTGTTATTTTGCCCATTCCTAGTGGCATGTTTCTAGAGGAAAGTTGTTCTAGTTCTCTGACTAATCATGCTTTTTCTGTTTTATCTCTGATTGTTAGAGTGGAAAGATTAGATACATTATTCTAAAAATCACTTTAAATTAGCAGCCTCCATTATAATGAATGCGAAATAAAAAAAATAAGAACGGTAAAAAAGTTTGTGCGACAACCCTAGCAGTGGCTTGCCCGCACGGTGCCAGGCCAAGGCAGGGCTTACCCACATTCTCTCTCGTGCCTCACTCTCAAACATAAAGACCACTTTTGCTAACCTATCAGCGGTAAGGAAAAGGAGAAAATGTGTTATTAAATTCAGTGTTACTCAAACTGGATAAGTATTGCAGACAAAGAATCATGATCATCGGCTTGATTATAAATACTTGCAACTACTTACTTTACTGCTTACTATACGTGTTTGGGATTGTAGAGAAAGCCCAAGCAAGCTTGTTTTATTTGGACTTATTTATAAACCCTAGCTTTCAAATTCTCTCTATACAGAGACGTCCCTCCGTGTCCTCTCGTAGAGACTATTCTCAGTGGCCTCTTGTACGGAGTGTTCCCTCCAACAGCTCTTGAACGGAGTCCTCTCTCCAAGCTTTCCTGTATAGAGTATTCCCTCCGAGACCTCTTGAACAGTCTTCCCTCCAAGCACTCTTTCACAGAGTCTTTCATCCGAGATCTCTACTCTCTGAGACATCATGGATGGAGTATTCCCTCCGAGCTCTCTTGTGTGGAGTCTTCCCTCCCGAAACCTCTTACCTCTGAGACCTTTTGGACACAGCATTCTCTCCCAACAGTACGCAGCATTCTCTCTGAACACCCTTGTACGGAATCTTCCCTTCGAAACCTCTGCCTTCTGAGACCTTTTTTCCTCGTTTTTTTATTTAGATCGCTTTCCACTGAACTACGGGGCTGTTGGCTGTGTTGATGAAGTTTTGAATAATTTGCTTCTTTTGGAAGCCGTCGGCTCGACGTCATACTCTTGACATTACTCGTGAGCTATTGAATAAGAACATGAAAGACGTTATACCAAACTATCTAAGACTCCGGCTGTTATGGTAGTGGTTCTTTTTTATCTTCACGTAACCAGTTTATTTAGTTTATAGGTACTATATTTTTAGTGTTCCGTGTAGTTCCGGCAAAGTACCGACCCATCTCTACCTGTGGGTGTCGTAAGAGGGTTTATAAACCGGAAGATGGGCAGCAGCGTCTCAGCGTATTATGGAATGTTATGATGATATTTTGAAATAGAATAACTGTTCTCTTGGCGTATAAAAACCGACTGGCGTGGCGCGGCTTTTTTTCGTTTTTATGGAGCACAATACAAGTTTATTTTTTCTTAGAAGTAAAACTTTGAGAAGCCCTGAAGGAGATTAGAGGGACATTGAGTGGCGACGGAGGAAGGAGGAGATGGAGGAAGGGGGTGAAGGGGGGGGGAGGAGACGATTCATCTAATTATATTGAGGCTAACTGCGTTCGTTCCGTATTCTCGTCATGATGGGGTAAATACGTCAATCAATACGAGCTGGGCGAAATTGTGCCTTTGATAAAAAATACCTATTCAGCTATAAAGAACACAAGTTAGATGAATAAATTGTATGCTGCAAAATAATAAGCGATTGGACTAAAACTAAGTCAAAAGATATTTAAAATAGTAAAAAAAATAAAATGTGTTTTAAAATAAATAAATAAATGTAATAAGTTATTATTTTCATTGATTAGGTTTGCTCTGGACAAGTCTATTCACTCGTGTCTTGAATTTATTTGAGTTCTCAATTTCTACAATTATGCTAACTTTATTTAGATTAAATAAAGCAAGTGATATTAAAAGTAATCAATTGACAGTTATTATTTGATAACCGGGTTTGTGAGCTCGGTCATCGATCTCCATTTTGTGTATAGTTAACTACATTATTAACACACTACTCTACCATTCCCTTTTAGATTTAAATATGTACATCTTTAGAAATATAAAACAAATATTTAAAACAAAAACCTGCTTTAAATAAAAAGCTCTTTAATACATTATGAAAGTACATATTTTAAACATCACATACATAGTTTGTAAATATCACTACAGGTAGACCAATAATCTGAGACTTCAGTCTGCGTACTAGAATGTTAGCGAAGAGAGCTCTTTGTAAATCAGTCATGTAGAGACACCTCACTCCGTATTATCTAAGTGTAATGTACTCCGCTACTGAGGTACGCCCCTCCCCCCTCCCAGCTCCCACTCGCCCTCCCTCCCCCCTGCCGTCCGCACAGGTGAGGTAACGACAGAAAAAGAATTTATACAAATCTAATTAAAGTTTTTAGGAAAAGAAAAAATATTTAAGTAAAATTAAGTATTTTATTTGTTGAGATGTAATAAGTTACTCGTCCGCGTGTGATGCCGGCAAAGAATAGTACCAACCCTTTTCTCCCCGTGGGTGTCGTAAGAGGCGACTAAGGGCTTATGAACCGGAGGATGGGCAGCAGCATCTTTCTGTGTATCGTACCATCTTACATACTGCGGTCACCAACAACAGCGGTCGCAGCCGCAACGCTTACAAGCGTGGTAACTATGGCAAATCGCCTTCTAAGTACCACGCGTTTTTGTTGAAGTTTTGGAGGGAGCTCTCTGTCCTGTAGGAGAGGTTTAATGGGATGTTATGATGAATAAGCTACTACTACTAAAATACTACTAACAGTTATTCCTAATGCTAAGTTAAAACGTACAAAAATGACCAGACTGCTTAATGTGACAGAAGTGAGAAAGAAGAACTAAGTTTGAATACCTAAGTACAGTCAAATCCAATATGCTGGGATTAATACTTAATTTAAGGCGCCTTCTTGATCCATTGAGTTGAACATGAGCTCAGGATTTAATATACCAACAATAAGACAGGTCACCACAATTTGATCGACTTTGAACTATCCTCCTAACTACGTTGATCTGTCTACAATTGACAAGCTAGTACTATCCCCCTTCTACCATGGGGAGTACAGACGCACCGCAGGATATCACCCACACTTGCATGATATTCCTCACATTCGGACAAAGCGCTTTGAAACATCCTTTTTTATGCGCACGGCTATAAAGAGTGGAATTATCTGCCTGCTTCTGAGTTCCCGAGTTCATATAACCCGAATCTATTCAAGTCGCGAGGGAATAGGCTTTTTTTGGGCAAATTCGTCCCATTGTCGACCTCATCTCTGTCCTCAGGACGAGATCTAGGTCAAGAGTAAGCCCATTGACAATAAAAAAAGCTTTATTTTTCAATGGCAGTCTCTTAAAAAATACTTATTGAACTTCTTGACAATAGAATACAATGCGAATAGAGCCAGTAGTACCGTTTCGGATAAGAAAGCGTAAGAGATACTGCAGCACGGCCTACTTGAAAAGTTTACTTTGCACAATGTACCTATAGTGTTTGGAATGTAAAAGCACCATACCATACTATGCTGAAAGTGCAAGTGTAACAACTCTCAGAAAAGTCAAAACTTGTGCATTGAAACCAAGATCGCAGCACGCTGAACGCAATATTTATGGCTGAACAAAACAAGTTGGTAGAGAGACGCCTTCCCGTAGGTTATTTTGATTTGAGTTTATTTTTTGTGTAGCATCTCTCAACGTAATACGTACTTTTTTTTATGGAGCAAGCGATCTTGTGGGCCACTGGATGGTAAGTGGTCACCACCAACCATAGCGCCCGCTGTCTTTTTAGTAGCATTTTACACTAACAAGACAGCAAAGCGCGTTTCCCACCCTGAGAACTAAGTTGGTGTATCTCATGTACCAGAAATAAACACAGCAGTGCAAACACTGCTGGTTCATGGCAGAAAAAAGCAAGAGGTTAGTACTTCCCCAGACAGACTTTGCACAAAAGCCCACCTTCACTTATTATTGCTTGTTTCATTTTATTCCCTACCGGCTAAACGTATGTAATTACATAAAATAATGATGATGACGAGTGCGTGTATATGCACCGCTTCAATATGCGTCGACGAGACCACACCATTTACATATTCATGTATGCGCCCTTCACTCCGACTTGCATAATTCTACATCCCTTTCACACTCAATACACTTACCTCAACATGCATACATAGTGAGCATTATGACTCCGTAAGTAATTTATGTCATGATCTGGCGTATTTTCTACTTTTGATAATTTGTTTAGGTAGCGTAAAACCACAAACAGTCGACCAGATTCATATTCAGATAATTTTATTCAATGTTGATTCTTTACAGGATACTTATTGAATGTCTTATTGAATTTGGGGTGGTAGAGATCTACCTCCTAGCGGTCCACCCCGGGCAACGGCGCTGCGGGACATCACGTTCTGTGGCGACGGCTGAAGGTCTCTCTCAGCGGTGGTAGGCTTCGGCCGCCTGGCTCGCGACCACCCTCCCGCCGGAGCCCGACGCCAAACAGCTTGTCTGTGTTCCGTCGGTGTGCGGGAGTGCCAGTGCCACTGGGGGATCGGAGGTGGTCAGTTGCGTGGCTTAGGATCGGTCTTGGTCTCTAGGCAAGTCTGTTCCGGGTAACTCATACTGGAGGGTAGCGGGATCCGAGGCACGGTCTCTGCCGTTGGCCGACCGCAGGTAGATGGGGGCCCAAGTACCACGAAAGCCGACGTGGGAAAGGCTGCCCCGCCAACTAGCGAAAAATCCTGGAATGCTCCGTCGTGCCAGCTGGCGACTGGACGGGAGGACCCGACGGCCATTTCAGGGGGGCTCGGGCGTCCCCGCAGTCTCCAGATGAGTTCCCCACTGGTCAGATGAGCCGAAGAGTCTCATTTGATAACCTAGCCACGTCTCGACCAGTTTCCGTTTCCCCACAACAACAAGCTCTCCATGTCAAAGTCCAAAAAGAAAAAGGTTTCTAAACGGCGGCACTTCCTCCCACTAAAAGTGCACCTCACTAACATCCGGGGGTTGCACTCCAATCTCGATCCATTTCCACCTTGAGACCGAGAAGCCGCACCTATTCTTTTTAACGGAGACGCAGATAGCAACACCGTCAGACGTGGCGTACCTCAACTACCCGGGTTACTCGTTGGAACACAAGTTCAAAAAACGAGCCGGGGTCTGTGTGTACGTCCGCGATGACATTTGCTATCGGCGTCTCCGTTGCTTTGAAGATTCAGGGTCATCAACAATATGGATTCTGGTGGACACCGGCATAGAGAAATCTCTCTACGTCGGTGTCTACCGGTCGCACAGCGGTGACCAGGAGACGACCAGGCTCTTTGAGCACCTGTTAGAGAAGGCGGATTGTGCCGTACAACGGTACCCAACAGCGCAGCTTCATTTTCTGGGGGACTTTAATGCCCACCACAGCGAGTGGTTGTTCCCATACCAGAAAACTGACCATGCTGGGAGAGAGGCGCGCAGGTTTGCATTGTCGCTAGATCTCACCCAGCTGGTGAATGTAGCTACGCGGGTGCCTGATGTAGACGGACACACGCCCAATTGCTTGGACTTACTGCTGACTACAGATCCGGACAGGTACTCGGTGTCGGTATCAGCCCCGCTGGGAACATCCGACCACTGTCTGGTGAAGTCCGTGTCGATCAGCTCTCCTCCGGATGATAGCCCAAGAGGCACGAGGCGAGTTTGGCGATACGAGTCAGCAGATTGGGATGAGATGCGGCACTTCTTTGCGTCCTACCCATGGCAGCCAGTGTGTTTTTCTTCGGGCGATCCCTCCTGTTCAGCTGAAGCGGTTGCGGATGTGATACTGCAGGGGATGGAATACTATATTCCATTCTCCGACATACCGCTCGGTCACAAAGCCCGACCTTGGTTCAATGCGGACTGCGCTCGCGCTGCAGCTCGAATGCAGTCCGCATACCAAGCCTGGGTTTTAGCCCGTGATCGCAAAGTTCGAGCTCGACGGGTTCGCGCGAAGAAAAAGGCATTCAATTATGCTGCAAAGTTCTGCAAGAGGGTGATCCGAAAGGCACGTTACGACCATGTCAGTCGCATAGGGACCAAACTTGCATCCTACCCCTCTGGTAGCAAACATTTTTGGTCCCTATCCAAATCGGTCGAAACAAACTTCTGCCGTCTGACATTACCTCCCCTGCTGAAACCTGACGGGTCGCTGGCTCACTCTGCAACAGAGAAAGCAAATTTATTTGCGTCTCTATTTGCAAACAATTCTCGTTTAGATGCCGGCTCTTATCAACCACCAACGATACCTCGCTGTGACTCTTCGATGTCGGAGATCACAATACACGCAAAAGAGGTTCGTAGAGTACTCCGAAGCCTAGACGTGAACAAAGCAAGCGGTCCTGATGGAATACCAGCAAAAGTCTTGAGAAACTGTGCGCCTGAGTTGTCTCCTGTTCTAACACGTCTGTATCGCCTCTCTCTAAAAACAAGAACGGTGCCAAAATCTTGGAAGGTTGCCAACGTACAGCCAGTGCCCAAGAAGGGTAGTCGTGCCGACCCCAGCAACTATCGGCCAATCGCCATCACCTCCATACTCTGCAAAGTTATGGAAAGGGTACTTAATGGTAAACTGCTGACATACCTAGAAGCTAACGACCTACTCAGTGACAGTCAGTATGGCTTTCGCCGGGGACGATCAACTGGGGATCTTCTAGTGTATGTCACGCATTGCTGGGGGGAGGCCATCGAGAAATACGGCGAAGCCCTTGCCGTTTCACTGGACATCTCGAAGGCCTTCGACAGGGTGTGGCACGCAAGTCTGCTGAGCAAACTTCCTGCATACGGCATTCCCGCTGACTTTTGCTCTTGGATTTCTGACTTCCTGAGTGAACGGTCGATCCGAGTGGTCCTTGATGGCTGCTCCTCTGACCTCATGGCTATTGATGCTGGGGTTCCTCAGGGGTCTGTTCTCTCTGCGACTCTTTTCCTGCTGCACATCAACGACCTACTTGGTCCTAGTATTGTTGGGTACGCAGATGACAGTACTGTCGTCGAGAGATATATGTCAAGCGCAAAAGCCAGCAGTGACGAGATACGTTCTTCGAGAGAAGCCATGGTAGAGCGAATAAACTCAACCTTAAGTCGTGTCTCCGAGTGGGGTGACAAAAATCTGGTGAGTTTCAACGCCACCAAAACGCAGGCGTGTCTGTTCACCGCTAAAAGGAGTCCGTTCAATCTGGCTCCTACTTTTCGAGGTACAACTGTACCAGTTACCGACAGCCTCGAGCTACTTGGCATGAGGCTGTGTGCAAACCTGAACTTCGGCGCTAACATTGAGTCAAAAGCCCAAACTGCGGCAAAAAAGTTGGGTATCCTCAATAAGGTGAGGCGTTACTTCACTCCTGGACAGCTTCTAGTTTTATATAAAGCCCAAGTCCGATCGTGCATGGAGAATTGCTGTCACCTTTGGGATGGCTCAGCCAAATACCAACTAGCCGCACTTGACTCGATAGATCGCAGAGCCAAGAAGCTCGTTGGTGATGAGATGCTGGTGAAAACCAAGTTTCACAGTCTGACCCACCGTCGCAAAGTTGCATGTCTGTCGGTTTTCTACAGATTGTACTTCGGAGAGTGTGCTCTAGAGCTCCACGAGCTTATTCCACCATCTCCCTTCTACCATCGGGAGTCCAGACGCACCGCAGGATATCACCCATACTTGGTTGTTATTCCGCACATTCGCACAAAGCGCTTTGAAACATCTTTTATAATGCGCACGGCTAAAGAGTGGAATTCTCTGCCTGCGTCTGTGTTCCCGAGTTCATATAACCCGAATCTATTCAAGTCGCGAGTGAATAGGCTTCTTCTGGGCAAGCTCGCTCCATCGTAGACCTCATCTCTGTCTTCAAGACTAGCTCGAGGTCAAGAGTAAGCCCATTTTCTATAAAAAAAAAAAAAAAAAAAAAGTCATGCAGAATACAATGCAAATAGAGTGAGTCTACGCCGTTTCGTATCGTACTATGGCAGCGTTAAAGAAACGGCAAGAAACCACTGCAGCACGGCCTAATTTAAGTCGGCTTTTTACAATGAGTTTCTTGTTTTTCGCTGAAATATCAGAGCACCATACCTCTTTGTCATCGATATAATCATACCTACCACCGGATTAGGATAAGCATACTCAATCTAACCGTAACCAATCTAGCTACAGATTTATCACTGTTATAACTTATCGGTCGGAAGGTTATTTTCACAGTTATTTCATATAATATTTGTACACATTTTTTTTTATCTTGACATAGACCAAATCTCTGAGGGATGTGAGTTAAAATATTTTAAGGCATTGCAATTCTAGGTTTGAAGAAAAGTAAGCCCATAACTATTTTTTTTTATTGTCAATCGGCTTACTCTTGACCTCGATGTAGTCTTGAGGACAGAGATGAGGTCGACGGTGGAACGAGCTTGCCCAGAAGAAGCTTATTCACTCGCGGCTTGAATAGATTCGGGTTATACGAACTCTCTGTTCGTCTGTGTTCCCAGACGCAGGCAGAGAATTCCACTCTTTGGCCGTGCGCATTATAAAAGATATTTCAAAGCGCTTATTGCGAATGTGTGGAATATCAACAAAGTGTAGGTGTTATCTGCGGTGCGTCTGGACTCGTCATGGTAGAAGAGGAACTTTATCTTTAATTTCATAGACATTTTGCAAGTTTGCCGTTTATTTTCATAGTGCACAGTTTGTATTTACATGGACTTTAGGAAATAAATAAATTAGGTAGGAATAAATATTCCCCGACCACTTCCCTTCGAGTGTTTTTCTATCTTTGTTTCAAAAATCTTTTGCGCTCAAAATTTTGCGAAACTATAATTCTAAACACGCAAAACCTCTCGGAAAATTTAAATTAATAAAAACCGGCCAAGTGCGAGTCGGACTCGCGCACTGAGGGTTCCGTACCTATTTACCATATGATATACCTACTAAAATCTTTTGCTCTTTGACTTTAAAAACTCCGCGACCATCCAACTTGACCCCTCTTTTTTATGACGTATTAAAAAAAAACTACTTACTCGATCTTGTTCAAACCAATTTTCTGTGGAAGTTTGCATGGTAATGTACATCATATATATTTTTTAGTTTTATCATTCTCTTGTTTTAGAAGTTACGGGGGGGGGGGGGGGGGGACACATTTTACCACTTTGGAAGTGTCTCTCGCGCAAACTATTCAGTTTTGAAAAAAATTATACTGGAAACCTCAATATCATTTTTAAAGACCTATCCATCCATAGATACCCCACACGTATGGGTTGGATGAAAAAAAATTTGAGTTTCAGTTCTATGTATGGGGAACCCTAAAATTTATTGTTTTTTTTTTTGAAACAGAATACATCTACCTACCAAGTTTCAACAGTATAGTTCTTATAGTTTCGGAAAAAAGGCTGTGACATACGGACGGACAGACAGACAGACATGACGAATCTATAAGGGTTCCGTTTTTTGCCATTTGGCTACGGAACCCTAAAAATGATCAATCGAGTCGAACTCGCGCGCCGAGGGTTCCGATATATCTACACGTATAGTATTTTTAAAGAGCCGCACAGACTAGCCAAATCAGAGGACAGTGTCTACCTTTTCGGGGCCCTAGTTTACAATCGAATACCCGAATCGGTACGCGATGCAACTACCATCGCTAGTTTTAAAAATAAACTCAAAGTATGGTTAATTAACAATGAATTTTATAACCTTGATGATATCTTGAAATTAGACATGACGCTTTAGAATCATTCATTCAATTACTATCATATATTTACACAACTGCGTCTTTGCGTTTACGAAGATAGTTAATTAACGCTTTTATTCTGTAGTGTTCTGTTCGACCACAAACATTTTTTATTTTTTTATTTCTGTGTCTTTGCGTTTACGAAGACAATTAATTAATGCGTTTACGAAGACAGTTAGTTAATGCCTGTAGTGTTCTGTTAGCTCTTATAACTTAGATCTTTGGTATAACTCGTAGATTTTTTACTCAACTCTTCTCTTTCTCATCTTTCGTTCTAGTTCTATGTGTCCTTATCTTATTATTCATTATTGTAATAGTATATAGTAGCTGCCGGCGATTGACTAAAGCGTAGTTTTTGCTTGAATTTGGTTTGGAGGATAGTTAACCAATATTTACTATAAATATATTATTATATTGTGTATTTATACTTTAGTGTTTAAATATATATTATATTTTAGGTATTTATCTGTTAGGTACTTGCAACTTACTCAACTTATTTGCTCAATGTCAGATGTACTTCAGGATGGCTCCGACCTTGAATACTTCTCTCTCTCTTCTTCTTCGGAGAACATGTTCAGCGCAGAAAGTGATTTTGAAGACATGCCATCGCTAGGGTGCCGCCTACACAAAACCTTTACGCCTTTCTCAAAAAATTTTAACGCAGTGCATATTAATGCCCAAAGCATCCCCGCCCATTACACCGATCTTCTCTCTTCATTTGATAGCAAGCACATTCACGCTGTTCTGATATCGGAGTCCTTTTTAAAACCTTCACTACCCTCTACTCTTTTCTCTTTGCCCGGTTTCAGACTCATCAGGAACGACAGATCCTACGCTAAAGCTTCTACATCTAAAGTGGTTGGTGGTGGAGGGGTGGCGATTTACCTAAGAGCAGATATTCCTTGTGAGATCGTTTCTCAGTCTGCTGGTGCAGCGGGCCGCGCAGAGTATATGTTCCTGGAATTAACACTGCATCACAAAAAAATGTGTCTTGGCGTCTTTTATAGTCCGAACTCTAGCATTAACTACTTTGACTCCCTAGAATCTACACTGGCGGACTTAAGAGCGCGCTATGAACATTTTATCTTAATGGGTGACTTCAATACCTGCCTCAGTAGGGGTGACAATCGCTCTCACAAACTACTTTCTCTCCTCAGATCTGTAGACCTGGAATCCCTTCCCCTGAATCCTACCCACTTCCCCCATAATGGTCCTCCTTCCCTTCTTGACCTGGCCATTACTTCTAGTCAAGATCTTGTCAGCGCACACGGACAATTCAATGCGGCAGCATTCTCAGCGCATGATCTCATTTACATCTCTTATAAGCTTCGACCTCCCAAACGGAGACATAAGACTATTATTTTACGTAACTACGCCAAAATTGACCCGGAAGCTCTCCAAGAGGATTTGTCTAATGTTGATTGGCGTCCGGTTTCTGCTGCCCCAGACATTGATGGAAAAGTCTTGGCTTTTAACAGCATTCTTTTGTCTATCTACGACAAACACGCTCCTGCCACACCAGTGCGGGTGAGGCACTTCCCTGCCCCCTGGCTGACCGATGACATTAAATGTTTGATGGCCAGAAGAGACCGAGCCAAAATCAGGTTACGACATGCTCCCTCTGACGGTAATCGCGAAATCTACATCACTTTGCGTAACTTATGCAACAAATCAATCAGGGCTGCACGTAGGAAATACATCCATTCCACCATTGATAGCTGTCCCCCGGATAAGCTATGGAAGTTCTTAAGGTCCCTGGGTGCAGGCAAGCCTAAACCCAACACTCCTACAACATTAGACCTGAACTCGCTAAACAAACACTTCAGCTCTTCCCCAGTATTATTGGACGCTACGAAGAAGCGGACGACCCTGGAACTCCTTACAACTCTCTCTTCGTCATCCGGTAGTCCTCTAGATTTCGGGAGGATCTCGGCGGCGGAGATTATCAAGATTATAAGCGGCATCAAGACGAAAGCCGTTGGAGATGATGGTATTAGTCTTGAGATGATCTCGCCTGTCAAGCACATGCTCGCTCCCATCCTCGCCGAAATCCTTAACTTTTCGCTGTCATCCGGTTCTTTTCCCTCACCTTGGAAAGTCGCGCATGTCATACCCATCCCTAAAAAATCCAATCCCAACACCTTCTCTGAGTTTAGACCCATCTCCATACTACCCATCCTATCCAAAATCCTCGAACATTTCGTAAATCGTCGCCTATACTCCCACCTACTCCGTTCGAACCTATTGAATCCTCTACAATCCGGCTTCAGCCCAGGCCATAGCACCACCACTGCCCTTGTCAAGGTCACAGACGACATTCGCTGGAATATGGAGAACAAGAAGCTAACTCTTCTTGTTCTTCTTGACTTTAGCAGTGCGTTCAACTCCGTAGACTATGACCTTCTGATGGCGGTGCTAAATACCTTAAATCTCTCTCCTCTAGCATTATCTTGGTTTAAATCCTACTTATTCGATCGCAAACAGCTGGTGCGGGTGGATGATCACCTATCACAATTCTGTCCGCTTACGGCGGGTGTACCTCAAGGGAGTATTCTCTCGCCCTTACTTTTCTCGATCTTCATCAATGGCATCATAACCTCTATCTCTTCATCCTATCACCTCTATGCTGATGATCTCCAAATTTATTCTGCCGACGTTCTTGGTAACTTTTCACAGACAATTGAGTTAATTAACTCCGATCTGCATACTATCGCTTCCTGGGCTAACAGCCATGGTCTCTTGATTAACGCGGAAAAATCTCAAGCAATTATCATTGGCGACCACTACTACATCTCCAAGCTCGCTGACATTTCGTTGCCTAATGTTGTCTTCAACAATACAGTAATTCCTTTCTCTAACAATGTTAAGAACCTAGGCATCGTTATGGATAGAACCCTGTCCTGGTCAGCTCATATTGGTGAAGTTAGCCGCAAACTATTTGCTTCCCTCCACTCCCTTAAGCGCCTACAGAACTTTCTGCCTCTTCAAACCAAGATAATGCTATCCCAATCCCTTCTTCTGCCGCTACTGGATTATGCCGATGTAGCATTTCTTGACGCCAATGCAGATCTTCTGGACAAACTTGAGCGACTCCAAAATGTCTGCATTAGGTACATCTTCGGTCTCCGAAAATTCGATCATGTATCGGAGTTTCGCACCAAGTTAAACTGGCTTCCCATCAGACTTCGCAGAAATATCCACATCCTATCCTTCCTGTACACCATCCTTTTTAATCCTGCTACTCCTCTCTACTTAAAAGAAAGGTTTCAATTCCGCACCCTCACCGATGGCCATCTCCGCTCCTGCGCCAACCTCTCCCTCGTCTTTCCTGGTCACTCCTCTCGTGTCTACTCTAATTCCTTCTCCGTTCAAGCGGTTAGACTGTGGAACCTGCTTCCTGAGAATGTGAGAAGGTCACCCAACATAGCCGCGTTCAAATGTTCACTGAGGAAACTCTGGGGTCACAATACTGACACTTGAGCTGCAAGTTGATTTATATATTTTGGTACTTATCTCATTACTTTATATATTTTATTATAATATGTTTGTCATATATATTTTATTTATTTGTAGGTATTATATATATATATATGTATTACTATTATTATTATCATAAGTAGGTAGGTTATTTTATTTTATTTCTTGTGTTTATGCATTAATTTATTTATTTATCCGTTGTACTTAGTAAATAATATTAACAATTCTTTATATGTAGGTATTCTGCAAAATATTGTCAACTCCTTTAGCCTCTCTAAGGTTGGCTGGAAGAAATTCCATTTAGGGATAAGTCCGCCTTTGCATATGTACTTTTCTTGTTTGTAATTTGTCTCCTTTTATTTGTGATGCAATAAAGAATATATACATACATACATACATATTTATGACTTGAAAAATGTTAAACGGATTATTATTTACTCATAATAATATTAATCATTATTTTTATAATAATATTATACACTTTGAACTTGTAACTAATGTTATTAATATATTTTTCATTTTCATAAAAATAATAGAGTAAATTTTTGGAACCGCAAAACTAAATTTGTTTGTAAAGGTTTTTTGCAGATTTCTAAAAAATCGTTTGTACCTACTAAAGCTTCATATTAAAAAATATAAAATGTATGACAGCTGTCAGCTCTCTTGTCAACCGGCGGAACAGAAATTGTGAAATAAATAAGACGATACGGCCATAAGAGTGTTTCCCTTCATCATCAAACCCAAGCAGCAAGAGTCTGTGACATAGAGAGATAGTTTGGATTTCACGAAAGAAGGCATACAAGGTGTAAATAATAGCGAGCACTATGTTAGCGTGTTTCTCAGACCGTGAAACTTAATAACTTTTCCCTAGGAACATAGGTCTAAATACGAAAAAAAAAAAAAAAAAAAACTTCCTGTAGAAACTGCACCAGCTGATTGCGCATTTTGTGTAGGAGGTAAAAAAATGTTTTCAGTATATGATAAATGATAATGATAAAAAATGATAAAATGTTAAATAAATATTCGGCCTATGTTCCTTAAGATAGATAGATAAAACGTTTATTAAGAAGCGGTACAAAAGAACAGAAAGAGAATAGCAACAAAAACACATAATCAAAAGAAAGTTAGAAACACGATCAGGTATTTTGTACCGCCACCTTAAATAGGCCCCAGCTCAGCATGTGCTACGGAGACGCGAGGCGAACCGCAGCGCTGTTATTCTGCTGGTACGGAAAATAAGGAAAGTTGTTATATTTATATTAATTTTTTTTATTTTTTTGTTTTTTTACCTTAGTGGTACGGAACCTTCTGTACGCGAGTCCGACTCGCACTTGGCCGGTATTTTTTAATTTTTTCATGCGCACAAAGTTATGGGCAACATGAACAGGGTGAATTTGAAAACATTCGACACATTTTAAGATTGTGTTCAGACCACGAAGTTGAACAACTTTCTCCAAGGAACATATATCGTTAGACGTAAAAAAAATTCGATCTCCCATACAAAATGTATGGTCAGCTGACTGACTTTACTATGAAAGGGTAAAATTATTTTTCGCCCGATGACCTATGTTAGTTCAAAGTAAATGCTTCAGAGCATTTGGTGAGGAAAGCGAACGCATGGAGCATCTTAGGTGCACATGCAACGCTTTAGCTAACAAGCGTATGAAGATTCTGGGTCAGGCTTGTCCGACACCAGAAGACTTCAGGCTCCTTCCACTGGAATCTACAACAAAGCTCATAACGAGCATATTCGAAGACAGTGGAAGATCAGGGGAAGCGCAAAAGATCCCACAGGGTCGAAGTGCTCTGAGGTCCATTAAGGAACTCAGCCCCAGGTAATAAGATAAGATTATAAATGCTTTATAGTCAATAGTAGAAAAAATAAACAAAAGAATACTCGTACACCCGTATATGTCTCTTACAAGGCGACAACATTCAATAATCGTTTAATCGGTTAACCGTTTAGGTAAGTTAAAAAAAAAAGACACTTGTTGAATTGAAAAGAGCACCTATATGCGTTTTGAAGAATGCTTTCCCGTGGATAGCCCCTCGCGGGTGCAGTGTCCTTAGTTTTGTTCGTTCAGAGACCCCCTCGCCAACACCTCACCCCCTTTGACTTGCAGTCAAGTTTCAAGCACTGATGTTACTTGAAGGACACTTCCTCCCACATTACTAGTTGACAATACATTAAAAACAACTCGTCTATTTACGGTAAATACTATCGTATTACCTGCAGTACCTGGGCGACCGAGGTTCGCTCTATAATAGTTGTCGCACCATTAAAGTATCATCGGGTGAGCAAGCTATGCTACCCGCCAACAGATGGCGCTGTAGGTTTCCGTCTAAAACGCGGAATTTTAAAGAAATGCTTAAAAACACGGGAAAATGAATATTCCCAGACATGGGACCTAGCTAGATCGATTTTTCGCCCCTGAAAACCCCCGTATGGTAAATTTCATCGAAATCGTTAGAGCGGTTTTCGAAAAACCGATTACTAATATATATACAAATATTGCTCGTTTAATAGTATAGGATTTGCATAGCTGAATGTATAGGATTTCTTCAGCATGTTTAGGGTTTAAATGTTTCTTCGAAACCGATACTGGTGATAAAAGATACATCTGGGAAAATTAATCTCTTTACAGTAAATTCGTCACAAACTAATGACTTTTTGTTTGTTGTAAGTAGGTACCTACTTCATCTTCGATTTAAAACCATCTCATTTATCCCAAACGTAAACATTGGACTCTGTAAAAGAACACATCGTAACTTTACTATTATGTCATATTAAATTATAATAATCGTCTCAATGAGGAACTACGGCATTATTTGTTTTCAACATTTTATTTTTTTATTTTTAACTCAAAGTAGGTATAACTAAATCGGGTTTTAACACATAAACAAAAATTATCAACCGCGTAGAAACCTGATACAAAACAATTATTAAAACGTAAAAATCCTAAAAAAAAAAAACATTAAATAGGTATTACCGATGATTTCACGCCAAGTGCTGTACAAATCATACTCATTATTTTAGCATTATCACCTTTCACTGTCTTTCATATAACTCCTGACACTATTCCTTGGGTTGTTGTGATTGATCTTCTTCGTCTTTCGGGTGCTTTTCTTCGTCAATTTTCTCATCTTCCTTCTTAACTTTTTCTAGTGTTTCTCTTTCCATCTCCTTTTCTCCTTTCATTTTCTCTTCTTCATCCTCTACCCCTTCAATCTTTACTCTCTTCTCCTCGTCTGCCTTCTCCTCTTCTTCCCTTTTCTCTCCTTTGTCATCCACGGAAATCGGAGCAGAGTCTTTTGACTGTATATCACTATCCTCCGAAAGGTGCCTTTCTTGTTCCAGGAAATGTATTCGTTCCTCACCCTCTGCCTGTTCTATCTCGCTTTCTGAACTAAAATCTGGTTTTAGAGTTAGTCTAGATGCAAACAACGAATTCGCCAAATCTAGCATTACAGATTTTTTTATTTCCAGTTTGCTTGCAGCCAACTGTTTCCTTATGTCCGGGAGTTCGCCTAATTCGGGTCCAGACTCAGTTTCTTCTGATTTTCGGGACTGTATCGAATCAGCACTTACATTTGCAGATATTATTTCTACAGATTCTGGCGGTATTAATATTAGACTTGGTATTGTTTTTATACTTCCGAGAGAGGACTGAGAAGGGGTTTCGGTTGGAGAATCACTTTTTACCGTTTCTTTGACTACAGATTGCTTAGGCTCGGATATCGTTGTAGGTACACTTATCTTCTTTATCTTTATAACTGGTTTAGGCACAAATCCAAGGTCACCTTCTTCGTAAACTTTACTGACAGAAGCGATAGTGTCAACGGAGGCGAAGCGGTCGACGTCGCGGTACTCGGTGACGAGCTCCAGCAGTCGGGCCAACAGCTCCTGGCGGTCCAGCTCGTCCCGCGTCTGGTCCTCGCACGCCCACTCGTCCAGCTTCAATGCAGCCCGCACCGCCCTCGCTGTGTTCTTTAACACTTTCTTCAATTTTTCATTCTCTTTAACAATAGATCTCGACTCTTTAAGTGCTTTATTTTGATCAGTCAGCAGAACATGTAAGTTTTGCTCCAAAATGCGCACTTGTAAAGATAGATTCTCGTTTTCTTTAGTGATCTTTTGAATTTTAGCTTGCAGTGTCTCAAAGTCATAGTTCCTTTTCTCAAATAATACTCGTTCTTTTTTCACATCTTGGAATTGTTTAGTAAGTTGATCGATTATTCTCAGTTGAACTACGTTCTTGTTTATAGTTTTGTCTCTTTCTTCTTCTGCTAGAGTTTTTGCGACTCGCGCAGCCCTCTCATTTTCTTTGAATTTCTCATTCATTTCCGCCAATTTAGCTTGTGTTTGTAATACACTGTCCATTTCATTGTTAATAGCAATATTTTCTCTAATGACCCGATGCGTGCTTGCAGCTATTCTCAACTCGGTAGCATCCTGAAAGTCTTGAGCGAGTTGTAGAAGTCGGGCTTCCATTTCCTTCTTCAACTTATCTTTCCCAATCACAAACTTTTTTTCTGATTCATACAAAAGCCTTTTATACTTCATTTCTTGCTCTTTGAAAGCTTTTTCTTGGTTTTCGAATTTTTGCATAAGATCATCCTTGATGGCCCTAAACTCTTCGAGAGTGTTTAGTTTGCCAGCAAGAAGCTTGTTCTCAGATGTCAGTTGTTCTTTCATTATATTAAAATTCTTATCTAGTTCATGGTTTTGCGATTTGAACTTTTCTGTTTCTATTTCTCTTAATTCTTCTAAGCCTTTTACTTTTTCTTTTAGTTCTTGGTTTTCATCAATTTTGTTGTTTAGTTGCTTCTTGAGGAAGGCGATGATGTCCGCTCTGTCTTCGTCCAGCTTCTCGTACTCTTTTTGCAGGTGTTCATATTTAAGCTCGAAGTCGCTGACAGCTTGCAGGAGCCGCGCGTTCTTCCTGTTGCAGTCTGCGAGCTGCAGCTCCAGGAAAGTCTTCTCCACTTCTGTGAACGCACCAGTTTTCTTCTCGTCTTTTCCTTTGTCGTCTTTCTTGTCTCCTTTCTTTGGCGGCATGGTTTTATATTAAATTTTGACTAATCAAAATAAACTAATCGATGATAAACTTGTTCTCGGCCGGCGCGATTAGCGGCATGGCAACAAAGTATTGATGCAACAGTTGCTACGCGACGGATTGTTTACAACAACTGCAAGCAAATTGCTAACAACCAACCTAACGACGTCGCTACAATTAACAACACGAGCTGCGATCCATCTAACGTTAATTCTTCTCAATCATTATTAATGGTAATATTACTATTTTATATATTTTTTTCAAAAACTGATCTCACACTCGCTTAATTGTGACCATACTCGTAATGCACGGCAATTGAATTGCTTCTTAAAATATCCGGTGTGATAAAAATATAAGCGTGTATCTACAGAGTGAAAGGGACAGGGAGCTTTCCGAAAACTAATATGGCATGATCAGTCAATGAAACTGAACAACTTATTATTTGTTTATTCGTTAACATAATAGTCCGGTCCCTTATAGTCTTATATCGCCAAATTCACCAAATTGCACCATTTTTTTTTTCCAGGTACTAGTTTGGAACATAGGAGCCAATTCTTGAATTTTCTATGGATTTTTTTAAATTCAAGATTTGGCTTCTCTCAAAAATTTAGAGCTATGTACCTAACTAGTACCTGGAAACAATTTGGTGAAATTGTAAGGCGTGTCTACGTGAAACAGAATTTCACAATATCTTTTTAATCATTAAAAACAATAATAATCAATAAACAAACAGACAGACGAAGTCGCACCATAAGGGTTCCATTTTTACCATTTTGGTTCAGAACCCTAAAATGACTATAACACATCTTTGATTTCCTAACATCTAGTATTCAGGTAGTTTCATGATTACTGTGTCGCAAATCGCGAAATGTAGTAGCACGCCATTGGTATGGTGAAGTGCAGTCAGTATAGTCTTTACTCGTGTCTATGTCGCAGGCAGACAGGATATTTCGCCGTTTCGCAAACGACCGATAAATTGTATACGGCCGGCACATTATAAAACGGCGTTAGCAGGTTATACACGGGCTTCGATCACTGGTGAATTTTATTCAAAGCAAACCTAACTCTATCCCATGATCACATTCGGGATCGATTAGGTGAGGTAAATGGCAAATCGCCCCAATTTTTCACCGTTCGGAAACTTATTTATTTATTTCTAAAACAGTACATGACTGTGTGCGAATACTTAATATTAAACAAATAATTTGTAAACAATAAACAAAAAATAATCAGAATATCACATACTTACTTATCAATCAAATATCACAATGTTAAAATACTATATCACAAAATCAAACAAATTATTATCACAGTCAGCAGGTACTAATTATAAAATTACATGTCATTCTAATAGTTAGATATCATCAATATTATATAAAACTTTATCAAGGAGAAACGCTTTTAATGTTTTCTTAAAATCCATAGGATCCATGATTTTTTTCAGTTTTAACGGTAATTTATTAAATATATTTACGGCTTGATATCTAGGACTATGTTTTACAATGTCAAGATGCGGTTGAATTAAATTATTTAAATCAAGTCTCCTGCTTTTGAGTCGAATATTCATATCCGATTCAGATTCATATAAATCCCTATGCTTAAATATGTCCACTAACTTTAAAATACTTTAAAATTTCTAGGCATTACGTATAATGGCGAACTTCACAATTTGCCTGTGACATCTACACTAAGCCATATTGAAACAGGCGACTTTAATCATTGGGGAAATAACACTGCACTGCTGTTAGTAGCGAGATGTACAGTCTAGGACACGTCATCCTGCACACAATGAACCAAGTACGCTCAAATACACATTAACTTGTTTACTATTATACAGGTGTAAGTAACGGTGTACTAAAAACTGAATGGGCGTGCTTAGTCAATGAAACTGAACAACTTTCCCAAAGAAACATTTTCGGGAAATGAAAAAAATATTTCACCTCCCCATACAAACTGTTCGATCAGAGAAAGCAATTTGTAAGGAGAGGTATTTTTTTTTCCAAAAATGTTTCTTTGCAAAAGTTGTTCAGTTTCGTTGACTGAGCACACCGTCCCTTACACACTGTATATTCTATGCTATTACTAGGACTTTTATTTGTCCCATACGACGAGTTAATAAGCAATACAAACTTCATTTTTGTTCGTAATTATTCGTTATCAGTACAGGGACAAAGTTTTCCAGTAAAGTCTGTAGTGTAAAGCTTATGGTGTACTAGACTGTACCTACGTAGTGGAAACTCTGTAAGTAGTTACGCTGTAATTAAAAGGTGTAAATCAGGAAAAAAGCTAAGTGGTGCATACGGTTGTGGGCTTAAATGGCATGCCACCCTTAATAATTTGCACTAACATTTTAACGAGGTAAAACTTGTTTCGAATGGCCAGTCAACATAGTATCATATAAAAATACAAAAAAGACAATAAACGAGCTTGTAAAATGTGGGCAATAGGTGGCCTTATCACCAACAGTGATCTCTTCCAGACAAACCCGATCAAATCAACATTAAACTGGAATCTGTCATCCATTTTTCCAACTCTATGTAGGTACGTTGTTTTAATGAAAGATATTAACCGCTCATCCTCGATGGTTTTTGGATTCTTGCTCACTGGTTTTTTCTCCACTAGAGGCGGGGTATTTTAAGTAGGTACTGTGCACTTGCGGAACCCTAAAAAATTTTAAATGCATAAAATACTATTTACAGGAATTGTCAAAAGTTTAGCTCGATATGATTAGAAAAGAAATATGACAGATGCGGAGAGTTGTGAGAGAATTGGGGCCGTCAAGATGGAAAAAATTTGGTGAATAGGGAAAATTTGGAGGACACGCAAATTCGTGAAGCGTTCCACATTTTTGGAAAGTCGAAAGGAAACTGGATTTCTGTGAGTTATAATCTTTTATTTTGTAGCTCGCGAAAAATAGACATCATGCAACTGATGTGACGAATCTTTTGAAGGAGGCTATGATCCTGGATTGTGGGTTCCTTCAATTGAGATAAAGATAGAGATTGCTTCGTGTAGGATATAGTATAGGAAGGTTTATTTGCGCATAATTTCAAGACGCTAACATTCAGGGTTTGATTCCAAAGTGTAAAGAATAAGTGGAGTGAAACTAACGTTATGTAAGTATTCAATTTTGTGGTTTTCCATCTTTTATTTATTTTCGGTTCAAAGTTGTTGTGTGTATTTGAGATAAGGTGAAATGTGACTTAATGAGATTTATAGTTTCTTCCAGGTTGTGCGAGCTAAATAACGTTGAGAAAATCAGATTTCAATGTCAAAAGAGGAAGAGTTGAATGGAGAATATTTGCAGCTTTACAGATCTACCTGCGGGATCATAAGTGACTTGTACTGTGTGATACTTTAAGTAAATTGTTATTCCCTCTTAATGATTTTCTTTTGTAAACATTAATAACTCTGCGGGAATTATAACATACTGTGTTTCTAATCTGAGTCGTTATTTGTAGATAGTAATAAAGATTTCCTTTTCCCATAATTAAGTATAAACTAGTTCTGCAAATGTCTTTGTTCGCGTATAGCTAGGCAGGATAATGTTCTATTTCTAAACAGGTACAGGAATTACAAGGAACATTATAGACATGGAAAAGCAAACCACAAATGATAAAACGTGAAGGCTAAAAAAGGTATTGCTTGGATTGTAAAGGTAATGTAAATTTCATTGTGATTAATTTTTTCCTTTACAGAGAAATTGATTAAAATAGTCCTTGGTGAAATCATAGAAACTGGACTCTGATGTATATTTTGTCATCGTTTCAAGGGTGGCTTTAGATGTTGTTTATTTTGTCAACATTTCAAAGTGACTTTAGACGATGTATATTTTTTATACTTTTTTTTAGGTAGAATTGTCTATTTGACATTATTGTCAAATAGTCAACAAATAAATCATTTTTGATTTAGTTTTACTCAAAGCTAGACGCTATTTTGAAATCTTTATAAATTTTTTATCTCTTTAACTAAAAATAAATCAAAACCCAAAATCAAAATGGAAGAAAATATTAATACATTAAATAATTACTTTTTTTTAGAAAATAATATAAAATCTTTGGCCCTAAATCAAAATTCCAGTTTTTAATATACTAGTGTCATCATATGATAAAATTTAAAAATATTCCGTCAGATCAAAAGAATTAGAACGTCAATTCAAAATCTTAAAATAATATATCTGAAAACTAAAACTTGGATATAGATTGTGACATTTTATTGTGAAATAAAGGGTAAGTTTAAGTAGAGTGAATTTTATAAATAATATTATTTCAAATAATAATAAATTGCTTTGATAGTGATTTTGAATCTTTTGCCTCAATTTCCCAAAATTGGAACATGCTGAGAACATTACTACATTTCAGTACTCATGTTCATAGGAGGTGCTTATCTTTTCTTTTACTATCATTCTATAGGAGTCCCAAATTTTGAGATTAAGAAATACCTGCTCTCAGGTTTATTTAGTTCAACCAAGCATGGATGGATGCCCTCGTGACATGTGTCCCCGATGTCCACTATATTGGTTGTGGCAAATGTATGTCGCGTGTCACTGGAGTATCTGTCTAAGTTTATCTGATAATATCAACCTTCGGATTTATTTATTTTAATCATTCAAGGGCCGGAGCCCTCAAGCCTAAAAGGGTCTGATTCTAAAGTTCTTCTCGTTCTATTTGTGTGAGGTTTCACTGATTCATCCTGATTTCCCTCTTCTGTGTGTGTGGGATGAATTGGTGTTATTCCAGTACAAATGGAAGGATATTAGCAAGGTGTTTTAACGTTGGATTTTGGAATTGGTTTCTTGTGTTATGTGCTGATAACGCTGGCCCATTATTGGTTGCGTCGTTTGAGTGGCATATACCACGGGAGGACCTCCTGATCTTAGCGTTGGTTTACCAAATGTAGAGTAGTTAGAGAGTCTAAAACTTTCTTCTTTTGTGAAGGGACATTCTAGTTTAGTCTAATGACATTAAATTGTTTATAAGGAATAAATTAGAATTGTCTTGAATCAAAAGGAAGAATATTCTTGATGGAGACATTACGTTCGTTCGTGGGTTGCTTCTTGTAAAGTGTGTTGACGACGTTCGCCCGCAAGGCTGCGACGGCTGTACGACACTCTGACCTTGGGGGACCTCTGAACTTTATGTGTGTCATCCTAAAGTAGTTAAATAATCTATTTAATCTTCATTGAATCATACAGGAATCTAAACCTTATAAGATTCTAAGTTTTATTTTTCCTTAATAAAACTTGTCATAATTTATCATACTTAAAATTATACTTTGACTCAGTGTGAAACCACCTTTAATATTACTAAATAGATTCTTGAAAACAATAATGGAACAGAAATTATAATGTTTAGTTTCTTTCATTGTAGATAAGTTCCGAATATTTAAGTATATACAATAATCCCATTTTTTATACTTCTTTTGAGTCCTCTTTTTTAAAGAACATCGAGTTTTAGCTAGTGTTGTTTACGCTAAATTCTCCCAGTGTTCTTGGTTTTGAATACTCGATGCTTTTGATTTTCCCTTAAGATCTTAAATCATAAATGTTTGGCCCAACCTAGTTTAGATACTACTATCCCGTATCTTCTCGGTTCTGGTCATCATACTTCACTTTTATTTAAGGATTACCTTCAGTAATCTTTTGTCATACTTACTTCTTATATGTTCTTCTTCGAAATATGCTGGGTAATCCCATTATAGTTTAGATGCAATTCATTTTATTTAAATGAGTGTTTAGACTGGGGTTACTCTACATAATTCTTGTCCTGCGTGGGTTGGTAACGGAAAAGAGATTTAGCTACGCATCACAAGTGAGAGCTATGAAGGATATACGGAGACCTTGTTGGTGCAATAAAGTCACTCAGTGACTGGGGGGAGGGAAGTTGCCCTTCAAACTCTTTATGTCTCTCGTTATAAAACCGTTACTGATCTAGGCTGGCCATGCAAGCAATAATACTATACCCGTATCTAGTACAGACTTCACACTTGGTCGTGTGGAGCTGGCTAATTATTTTCAGTTTAACTTATTTCAAAACAAACTAAGGGATTCGATGATGTCGATCATTGTCTGCCCGGAGGGATTACAGGAAGAGCTCATTTTGTAGGAGTGCCTTGTTTTCCTAAAGGAAGACTGTATGCTTCGTGTGCCTGGCGGGCTCGGTGACCAGCTCTGGTATGGGTGACTAAAAGAAATAGTCAATACCCTGTGAACCCTGGATGAGTCAGTGATCGTCCCTTAAAGGTGGGCCACGTGGAAGTCGGGTTTTGACGCGGGGCATGAATATACCGGGGGGAGACATCATCGCCGTCTGGGTTGTACTGTGGTTAGTTAGTTCCACTCTCCACATACATTAACCCTAGTCTTTACTGTAGTTTAAGTTTTCGATGGGATATCCAGCTCCGCGAGGATGATCAGAATCCTGACGATCCAGTTGGATTGTTAGGGTAGTTTAGCGTCATGTCATCGTGAGCTGGGTGATGATATGCCTCGGACTTAGGGTAGAGGAAGCCTAGGACGAGCTGCTTGGGGCGAAGGTGGTGCTCCAAACTTGGGGATTGTCCCCACATTATTTTTATTACTTCATTTATATTAACATAGGTTTCCTTTCAGAAACTTAACGGCTATAATAATATTGCATTGTAAAAGAGATGAAACCTCTCCTAAATTGATGAATTTACATGAGTTCCGATGAATTACTCCAGTCAATATGAGACTAAATTTAAATAAATAGTGATATAAAATAAAATAAATAACTCAAATTAGACATGTAAAGATTAGGTTTATATTCAAATATAAGTATTAAAATAACAAGTGTGTTTCTTTTTCATTCTTCTATTGCCACTCTCCACCGAGCAGAATCTGTAAATTACAAGATATTATAAATGTATAAAACGGAATGACGTAGGATTCAGAAAAATTATAATATTCTTAAAGGATATTATTCTAGACGATCAACTTTGGCCAAAACTTTCACGTATCTGATTTGAGGATCCTATTGGAAGGGACTTCAGAATTGTACAGCTGGTGCCGTGACCAGGATATGCTGGTTTCAAGCGAGAGAGGTATTGAAGAGTGAAAAAAAGAAACAAAATGAAAAATACACTAATTTCGAGTTTTTGAACTGAAGAAACTTGAGAGTAAAGTCTATCTAAGTTAAAGTTGTTAAGCGGGACGTTAGAATTGGTTTTAGCTTAGGGTTATTTGTTTTGGAGACCATATAAAATATGATGCATTCCTTGTTTCAGAATAAGGATGGGAAATTTTACAGTCTCAATAGAAGGAAACATAGGGTCAGGGAAGTCTACTTTGTTGGCAACTTTGGGAGGCAACTCTGATTTTGAGATAATACCAGAACCAATTGATAAATGGACTAATTTATCTCTTCCAGTTATTTAAGGAAAATCCTAAGAAGTGGGGTTTCTGTTTTCAAAATTATGTTCTTCTAACAATGTTAGAAAATCATACGAAAGAATCTAGCGCTAAGATTAAAGTTATGGAACGTTCCATCTATTCAGCCAAAACCTGTTTTATTAGGGAATTGCAAGAGTGTGAATTGTTGCACCCGGCTGAGTTTGCAGTTTTAGATGAAACTTATTCTTATTTCAAGGAACAATTTGTTACTCGAATTAATTTAGTAGTTTATCTTAGGACTTCCCCTATGGTTTCTTATCAGAGAGCCCTAAGTCGTGGTCGACCTGAAGAGACAGGGATAACGTTAGATTATATAGAGAGGATTCACAACATTCATGAGGAATGGTTATTAAACCCTTGTATAAGGGAAGATTTTGAGAGGATAGAGATTATCGATGGAGATCAAAATATTAGCTCCATAAAGCAACAGTTTTGGGAAATTAAGGAGAGAATATTAGATAAATTTTCTATTCTTTAATTTAAACAAAGGTCCAACCAATAATTTGTAATAAACTTTCAGTATTCAAAGAAAAGAAAATGCCTCCTCGTTATAATCTTAGAACATCTCAGGGACAAGATGAAATAGAAAGGACAGGTCAGCAAGAAGAACGTCCACGACCTTCTTTACGCAACTCGACTATGTTTCGCCAACTTCGAAGAAACATGGGAATTCTGACACAGAAGGTGTCAAACTTAGAGAATCAGCTGTCGCAAGCTCGGGAAACTAACGCTGCATCAGCTTCGTCTGGAAGGCATGAAGCACCGATTAATATTTGCCCGGTGATTGATACAAGAGTCGAAAAACCACGTTTTCCTGGAAGATTTGGGGTACATCCAGTGTCGTTTTTGGAGGATCTTCAGAATTATTTACGGAGAATGCCTAATGAAGATGCTACAATTGAAACTATAATCAGCTGTTTAGAAGGTGATGTTCGAAAATGGGCCAGAATTTATAGACAAAGATGGTTTACACAGTCGGATTTCGAAAGAGATTTTTTGGATGCTTATTGGGGAGAAGCTGAACAAAAAACCTTGAGAAGAATGATTGTAAATGGCACTTGGTCTAAGGAAAATGGAACAATGCTAGAACATTTCGTTAGTTTAGCAGGGCAAGCAAAGATGATGTCTAGACCAATTCCTGAATGGCAAATAGTGGAGGATTTGATGAGACACTTCCCGAAGGATGTACAATATGCTTGGCGGATGAAGAAAGGAAATACTTTGATTGAGGCAACAGAGTTTCTTCGTGAATTGGATGACGTGAATAAACAATGTGGATCTTCTTCCTTTGACTCCACTATTGGAGCTGATAGGGGAACAAAGCGTCAAAATCCATTCGTTTCAAATAAAGACAAGCCATTTTATAAAAAACCAAAAGTGGTGGCTCACATCGAGGGGGAGACTTCGAGGGGAAGGATCACTAATGAAATAATTCAAGAAGAAGATTTAAACTAGTTGGGGCCATCTCCAATAAACAGGAGGTGGCTGCAATTAACAAAAAACAAAATTATCTTTTTCCTGTAAAATATTTAATAAAACAAGGTTGGAAGCCAGGGGTAGGATTGGGTTGTGACCAAGAAGGGATCTTATATCCTGTTTCCCCGAATAATACTAGAACGAAATATAATAGAGAAGGTTTAGGATATTCTTCAGAAGAATATAATAATAAACAAACAGTCTTAGATTTAATTAAAGTTTTTGACGTTTCCGTGATTAAACAAAATCAACCAATGTATAATCAGTTCATTAAAGAATATGAAGGTAACTCTTTATATGATGAAGAGGTTTGCTTTGAAAATGAGGGGCCCAAATTTTAATCAGAAATACCAGGCCACTCAGAAAGTATTGCGAAAAATAGTTTTTATATATGGGAGACTGGCCGGTCAGAATCTTTTTCGAAAATATGATTACTTGTAAGTAAAAATATGTGTGTTCCATTTTCAAAATTTCCCTCCACATTTTTTGCGAGCCAATTCAAAGTATCGTGTCTTACTGAAAAATGGATCTGCGCCGGGAACATTTTAGAGCTATGATTTTTTACGATTTCAAGTGTCGCCTGAAACCGGATGAATCGTTCGATAGACTTCAAATGGCATTTATGGATGAAGCCCCTCCAAGGCAACCGTGTATCGTTGGTATAACGAATTTAGGCGCGGTCGACCAACCTTGGGGGATGAAGAAAGAAGCGGTCGCCCTTTGACGGCTATTACGGAAGAAAACGTGCTAGCAGTGAAAAATTTAATCCAAGATAATAGGCGAATTACATATCAGGAGATTCAGCACATATTAAAGATTGGATCGGGAAGCGTTCACGAGATTCTACACGGGCATCTTCGCGTGAGGAGGATAGTATCGCGCTGGGTGCCGCACTACCTCACCGACGCTCAGAAGCAGGCCCGGGTGGAATGGTGCCGTGATATGCTGAACAAATTTGAAGCAGGCTCGTCTCGGCGTGTTTACGACATCGTAACAGGTGATGAGTCCTGGATTTATCAATACGATCCAGAAACCAAGCGCCAGTCGACAGTTTGGGTGTTTCAAAATGAACCAACGCCTACCAAAGTGAAGCGATCTCGAAGCGGGGGGAAGATTTTGATCGCCAGCTTTTTTAATTTGACTGGCCACTTGGCCTCAATTCCCTTACGAGATCAAAGAAGCATCAACGCCGAATGGTATACTACCAAATGTTTACCAGAAGTTTTTTCTGTTGTGAGCAACAAGCGACCAAACACAGGGCTCCGCGGACTACTGCTCCACCACGACAATGCGCCTGCACACACCGCGCTCAAAACGAGGGACTTCCTGGACAGCACACCAGTCAAACTCCTGGGTCACCCTCCTTACAGCCCTGATCTAGCACCGTGTGACTTCTTTTTATTTCCAAAAATAAAAAATCAGCTCAAGGGGATACAATTTTCGTCGCCGGAAGATGCGCTGGCTGCGTTCGAGCAGGCTGTAAACGAGGTGTCTACGGCGGACTGGAAAAAGTGTTTTGAAAACTGGTTCAGACGCATGAATCTTTGTATAGAGGCTGGTGGAGAGTACTTTGAAAAGATTTAATAAAAATATATGTACCTGTAGAACAATTTTTTTTAGTGTCGCAAATATTTCTGAGTGTCCCACGTAGAGTTACAAATTTTGGGGCAATCTATAGTTCTCTTGGTAGACACTGGAAGTGAAGTAACTTGTATTTCGGAAGAATTCTTAGAGAGTTTACAAGGAGAATTAAAGTTAGAATTCCCTGCGTTACCAGTTAGACCAATATGTGTGAGGGGAGCCGTTGGACAAAAGAGTCTCCAAATAAAAAAACTAGTCTCTATACCTTTGACGTGTGGTTCGTTTGATATTGATACGGGATTTTTAGTGATTGCTAAATTAACTTGTTCTGCTATCCTTGGGGTAGATTGGTTAGTTGCGCACAACGCTGTTTTGCATTTAAAAGAACCACAAACATTAGAATTGGGTATCGTTGGGCAAGGAGAAATTACTATTCCGTTTCGAAATCTTTCTAGTGGGCCTTTAGAAGAGAATCGAATAAATCTAATATCTGGAGTAGAGGAACAAAACGAAAAGGAAGGCGGTGAAGAAAAGCAATTATTAGATTTGTTTAAAAGTATTCGGTTGGGAATGGATTTGTCTGATGTAGAGAAGGAACAAATTTTTAATGTTTTGAGAACCCATATGCAAGTTTTTACAAAGAAGCTTGGAAGGGCAAACTGTTATACTCATGACATTAAAATGATTGAGGGTACTCCAAGGATACAACGAACCTATCCTATACCATATGCACATAGGGCAAAAGTAGGAGAAAAGTTGAGGGAGATGGAAGAATTAGGGATTATATCAAGAAAAACTACAAATTTTTGTAGTCCTCTAACTTTCACTGGAAAACCCGATGGATCTGTTAGAATATTACTTGATGCTAGGGAAATCAATAAATATATGGTTCCAGAAGTAGAAGCACCGCCTTTACAGATTGACATACTTAATGCTTTCCTTGGTGTAAAATTTATAACATTGATTGATTTAAATAACGCTTATTTTCAAATACCGTTGACTGAGGATAGTAAAAAAATATACTGGATTTACAGTTAATGGAAAGTCTTACGTATACAACGTGCTTCCGCAAGGACTTAAGACGTCAGTAGGGTCCTTTTGTCGCGCAATGGACATTATATTGGGTCCTGGTGTTAGAGAGTTTTGTGTCAATTATTTGGATGATCTTGCAATCCTAACGAGTGGGACTTGGCAAGACCATTTGGATCATATTGATATAGTTTTGGATCGTTTAGAATCAGCTGGAATGACTTGTAATTTTGCAAAGTGCAACTTTTTCTGCAGTGAAGTAAAAATGTTAGGGCATATAGTTACAACTTCGGGAATTAAACCTAACCCGGATAAAATAAAAGCTATAAAGGAATTCCCTATTCCAAAGAAACAAAAACAGTTAAGAGGATTTTTGGGACTTTGTAATTATTATAGACGTTTCATTAAGAACTATAGTATTTTGACTGCTCCGTTAACTAGGTTATTAAAGAAAAACCAAACATGGTTTTGGGATGAAGAATTAGATCGAGCTTTCAATAATATAAAGGAAGAATTTATTACAACGATTCTATTGAGCCATCCTGATCAGGATAAATTATATTATTTACAGACCGACAGTTCAGGGATCGGAATAGCCGGATCATTGTTTCAGATTGGAAATAATGGTGAGGTTAAAATTTTGGGATTCTGTAGTCGTGCACTACGGGGTTCTGAATTACGTTGGACTGTAACTGAACAAGAGTTGTGGGCTATTATTTATTCTGTGAAAAAGTTTGAGACTTATTTAAGAGGAGCGAAATTTGTTATTCGTACAGATCATAAGGCATTAACTTTCATGAAACAAATGAAATTATACAACAGTAGAGTCACACGTTGGATTTTATTTCTTGAACAATTTGACTTCGAAGTCGAACATGTAAAAGGTGTAGAGAATATTGGGGTAGATATTTTATCTAGATATCCGCCAGGGGGAGTTTTGCAAGAAGAGAAGGTGTGGTATCCAACTGTTATGTATGTAGGTGTTTCTACTGACCGTGACTTGAAAAATAAATTACAACGTATGATGGAATATCAACGGCTTGACAACGTCATATGTGGGATTAAGGAGAGAATAAATGTTTCTAGAGTTCCCGAAAGAACAGATAGATTTACGCGTATAACTTTGCGTTGTATTGTCAATAATGATCTACTTTATTTTAAAACTGTACGTGGAGATTACGTTTTGTTTATGCCCAAGGTTCTACAAGAAGAGATTTGTAAACAGGTACATATAGAGATGGGTCATCTTGGCGCATATAAAACTTTGAAATATTTACAATTAAGGTGTTATTGGATAAATATGGGTAAGACAGTGAAATCTTGTGTTCAGAAGTGTCATGTTTGTCAGCTTTCTAGACCTGACTATATAAAAGGGGTAGGGAAATGTAAATCGATTTTAACTGAAAGCCCGGGTGAATTAGTAATGGCTGATATCTTCGGACCACTACCTAAAACAGAGGCTGGTTATATTTACATTTTTGTAATACAGGATTCTTTTAGTAAATTTATTAAACTTTTCGGACTTCGTGGAGCTTCAGCAGACTCAGTGCTTTATTGTATGAGAGTGTTCACTGAAATAATACAACCTAAGGCTGTTATGACAGATAACGGAAAACAATTTATTAGTCACAAATGGAAAAATGGACTCAGAGCTTTGAGAATTAAGACTTTGTATACCACTATTCGTAATCCTCGACCTAACACTACAGAACGAGTGAATAAAGAATTAAACAAATTCTTTAGAATTTATTGTCATGATGACCATACTAGATGGGATCATTACTTGTTGGAGATTGAGGAATTGTATAATAATACGTTCCACGAGAGTACGAAATTTTCTCCTAATGAAATATTATTTGGAAATTCAGAGAAACTTAAAGTAGACCGTTTTCTACCACGGGCACTCACGAATAAAACATTAGACCAAATTAGAGAGGAAGTTAGAGAAAACCTTAGACTTTCGAGTCAGAAGCGGCAGGATAGATTCAATAGAACGCATAAGTTGATAGATTTTCAAGTTGGTGATTTGGTAAAATTAAGGAGGCTTAATAAATCGGATTCTAGTCGAAATAAAACTAAGAAATTTGATTTATTATATGATGGACCATATCGAATTGGAGGAATAAAATATGCTAATGTGTATATTCTTGTTGACCCTGAAACTCAAAGTGTCAAAGGAGTTTATAATGCAGTCCATTTGGCTAAATATTATACTTAGGATGTTAGCTACTGAGATTTTCACGGGACTATTTCATAAATTTTAACTTTAGAGGAATTGAGATATTCCTGGTCACAACCTAATTAATATAATTTTATTAGTTTTAATTTAATAATTAATATAAGAAGACTATTTTGATTATAGTATATAGTGAGTCAATTTGTTAGTGAATTGACTGGCATTATTAAATTGACTTCGTTTTAAAAATATAATGAACTATAATAATTTATAATTTAATACAAATTTAATTTGATTATATAATCAGGGTTGAACTGAAATAAATCTAAATTTAGATAAACATGTTTAATAATTTTAATAATTTTGAATAAAAATTAATTTAGTTTAATGATTTATAATATTAGTAGTTTAGTTATTTGTTTTGTTTATTGTATTTGTGAATAAAAAATTTTAAGGGCCAATATAGGAGGCTTCATTTTAATAAAATAATAATAATAATAAAAAAAAATTAACTTAAAATTGAAAATTTTAGAATTCTCGAAAAAAAAAATTGTTTTCTTAGATTTTTCGAAATAATAAAATTTTGGGGGAGGCTGTGCACTTGCGGAACCCTAAAAAATTTTAAATGCATAAAATACTATTTACAGGAATTGTCAAAAGTTTAGCTCGATATGATTAGAAAAGAAATATGACAGATGCGGAGAGTTGTGAGAGAATTGGGGCCGTCAAGATGGAAAAATTTTGGTGAATAGGGAAAATTTGGAGGACACGCAAATTCGTGAAGCGTTCCACATTTTTGGAAAGTCGAAAGGAAACTGGATTTCTGTGAGTTATAATCTTTTATTTTGTAGCTCGCGAAAAATAGACATCATGCAACTGATGTGACGAATCTTTTGAAGGAGGCTATGATCCTGGATTGTGGGTTCCTTCAATTGAGATAAAGATAGAGATTGCTTCGTGTAGGATATATATAATTTCAAGACGCTAACATTCAGGGTTTGATTCCAAAGTGTAAAGAATAAGTGGAGTGAAACTAACGTTATGTAAGTATTCAATTTTGTGGTTTTCCATCTTTTATTTATTTTCGGTTCAAAGTTGTTGTGTGTATTTGAGATAAGGTGAAATGTGACTTAATGAGATTTATAGTTTCTTCCAGGTTGTGCGAGCTAAATAACGTTGAGAAAATCAGATTTCAATGTCAAAAGAGGAAGAGTTGAATGGAGAATATTTGCAGCTTTACAGATCTACCTGCGGGATCATAAGTGACTTGTACTGTGTGATACTTTAAGTAAATTGTTATTCCCTCTTAATGATTTTCTTTTGTAAACATTAATAACTCTGCGGGAATTATAACATACTGTGTTTCTAATCTGAGTCGTTATTTGTAGATAGTAATAAAGATTTCCTTTTCCCATAATTAAGTATAAACTAGTTCTGCAAATGTCTTTGTTCGCGTATAGCTAGGCAGGATAATGTTCTATTTCTAAACAGGTACAGGAATTACAAGGAACATTATAGACATGGAAAAGCAAACCACAAATGATAAAACGTGAAGGCTAAAAAAGGTATTGCTTGGATTGTAAAGGTAATGTAAATTTCATTGTGATTAATTTTTTCCTTTACAGAGAAATTGATTAAAATAGTCCTTGGTGAAATCATAGAAACTGGACTCTGATGTATATTTTGTCATCGTTTCAAGGGTGGCTTTAGATGTTGTTTATTTTGTCAACATTTCAAAGTGACTTTAGACGATGTATATTTTTTATACTTTTTTTTAGGTAGAATTGTCTATTTGACATTATTGTCAAATAATCAACAAATAAATCATTTTTGATTTAGTTTTACTCAAAGCTAGACGCTATTTTGAAATCTTTATAAATTTTTTATCTCTTTAACTAAAAATAAATCAAAACCCAAAATCAAAATGGAAGAAAATATTAATACATTAAATAATTACTTTTTTTAGAAAATAATATAAAATCTTTGGCCCTAAATCAAAATTCCAGTTTTTAATATACTAGTGTCATCATATGATAAAATTTAAAAATATTCCGTCAGATCAAAAGAATTAGAACGTCAATTCAAAATCTTAAAATAATATATCTGAAAACTAAAACTTGGATATAGATTGTGACATTTTATTGTGAAATAAAGGGTAAGTTTAAGTAGAGTGAATTTTATAAATAATATTATTTCAAATAATAATAAATTGCTTTGATAGTGATTTTGAATCTTTTGCCTCAATTTCCCAAAATTGGAACATGCTGAGAACATTACTATATTTCAGTACTCATGTTCATAGGAGGTGCTTATCTTTTCTTTTACTATCATTCTATAGGAGTCCCAAATTTTGAGATTAAGAAATACCTGCTCTCAGGTTTATTTAGTTCAACCAAGCATGGATGGATGCCCTCGTGACATGTGTCCCCGATGTCCACTATATTGGTTGTGGCAAATGTATGTCGCGTGTCACTGGAGTATCTGTCTAAGTTTATCTGATAATATCAACCTTCGGATTTATTTATTTTAATCATTCAAGGGCCGGAGCCCTCAAGCCTAAAAGGGTCTGATTCTAAAGTTCTTCTCGTTCTATTTGTGTGAGGTTTCACTGATTCATCCTGATTTCCCTCTTCTGTGTGTGTGGGATGAATTGGTGTTATTCCAGTACAAATGGAAGGATATTAGCAAGGTGTTTTAACGTTGGATTTTGGAATTGGTTTCTTGTGTTATGTGCTGATAACGCTGGCCCATTATTGGTTGCGTCGTTTGAGTGGCATATACCACGGGAGGACCTCCTGATCTTAGCGTTGGTTTACCAAATGTAGAGTAGTTAGAGAGTCTAAAACTTTCTTCTTTTGTGAAGGGACATTCTAGTTTAGTCTAATGACATTAAATTGTTTATAAGGAATAAATTAGAATTGTCTTGAATCAAAAGGAAGAATATTCTTGATGGAGACATTACGTTCGTTCGTGGGTTGCTTCTTGTAAAGTGTGTTGACGACGTTCGCCCGCAAGGCTGCGACGGCTGTACGACACTCTGACCTTGGGGGACCTCTGAACTTTATGTGTGTCATCCTAAAGTAGTTAAATAATCTATTTAATCTTCATTGAATCATACAGGAATCTAAACCTTATAAGATTCTAAGTTTTATTTTTCCTTAATAAAACTTGTCATAATTTATCATACTTAAAATTATACTTTGACTCAGTGTGAAACCACCTTTAATATTACTAAATAGATTCTTGAAAACAATAATGGAACAGAAATTATAATGTTTAGTTTCTTTCATTGTAGATAAGTTCCGAATATTTAAGTATATACAATAATCCCATTTTTTATACTTCTTTTGAGTCCTCTTTTTTAAAGAACATCGAGTTTTAGCTAGTGTTGTTTACGCTAAATTCTCCCAGTGTTCTTGGTTTTGAATACTCGATGCTTTTGATTTTCCCTTAAGATCTTAAATCATAAATGTTTGGCCCAACCTAGTTTAGATACTACTATCCCGTATCTTCTCGGTTCTGGTCATCATACTTCACTTTTATTTAAGGATTACCTTCAGTAATCTTTTGTCATACTTACTTCTTATATGTTCTTCTTCGAAATATGCTGGGTAATCCCATTATAGTTTAGATGCAATTCATTTTATTTAAATGAGTGTTTAGACTGGGGTTACTCTACATAATTCTTGTCCTGCGTGGGTTGGTAACGGAAAAGAGATTTAGCTACGCATCACAAGTGAGAGCTATGAAGGATATACGGAGACCTTGTTGGTGCAATAAAGTCACTCAGTGACTGGGGGGAGGGAAGTTGCCCTTCAAACTCTTTATGTCTCTCGTTATAAAACCGTTACTGATCTAGGCTGGCCATGCAAGCAATAATACTATACCCGTATCTAGTACAGACTTCACACTTGGTCGTGTGGAGCTGGCTAATTATTTTCAGTTTAACTTATTTCAAAACAAACTAAGGGATTCGATGATGTCGATCATTGTCTGCCCGGAGGGATTACAGGAAGAGCTCATTTTGTAGGAGTGCCTTGTTTTCCTAAAGGAAGACTGTATGCTTCGTGTGCCTGGCGGGCTCGGTGACCAGCTCTGGTATGGGTGACTAAAAGAAATAGTCAATACCCTGTGAACCCTGGATGAGTCAGTGATCGTCCCTTAAAGGTGGGCCACGTGGAAGTCGGGTTTTGACGCGGGGCATGAACATACCGGGGGGAGACATCATCGCCGTCTGGGTTGTACTGTGGTTAGTTAGTTCCACTCTCCACATACATTAACCCTAGTCTTTACTGTAGTTTAAGTTTTCGATGGGATATCCAGCTCCGCGAGGATGATCAGAATCCTGACGATCCAGTTGGATTGTTAGGGTAGTTTAGCGTCATGTCATCGTGAGCTGGGTGATGATATGCCTCGGACCTAGGACTTAGGGTAGAGGAAGCCTAGGACGAGCTGCTTGGGGCGAAGGTGGTGCTCCAAACTTGGGGATTGTCCCCACATTATTTTTATTACTTCATTTATATTAACATAGGTTTCCTTTCAGAAACTTAACGGCTATAATAATATTGCATTGTAAAAGAGATGAAACCTCTCCTAAATTGATGAATTTACATGAGTTCCGATGAATTACTCCAGTCAATATGAGACTAAATTTAAATAAATAGTGATATAAAATAAAATAAATAACTCAAATTAGACATGTAAAGATTAGGTTTATATTCAAATATAAGTATTAAAATAACAAGTGTGTTTCTTTTTCATTCTTCTATTGCCACTCTCCACCGAGCAGAATCTGTAAATTACAAGATATTATAAATGTATAAAACGGAATGACGTAGGATTCAGAAAAATTATAATATTCTTAAAGGATATTATTCTAGACGATCAACTTTGGCCAAAACTTTCACGTATCTGATTTGAGGATCCTATTGGAAGGGACTTCAGAATTGTACAGTACCTTCGAATGTCTTCCAGGTGTAAATCAGAGGGAAAAACAGAAACGTGCAAGAACGGTGCAAGATCTTATGTGTCAAGCTTGGTGTGCTCTGTACCTATATTTTTTTTTCTGAAAAGGCACAGGTGCGATAACTGTCAGAATAGGAGAAAATGTTAAAACATTTTACAAGATAAGTAAGATAAGATGCCCTCACTAAACCACAAACATTTTGAATATTTTAAGTACCTAAATAACGTAGAGTTATTTACGTTTTTCCAGTTGTATGACGAGCTGATACAATTACTTATGGAAATCCGGTGCATTCTTCCGCTGCTCATATTATTTTCTTGGCGTACGTAAATTGCGGAGGAAATAAATGCAAAATAGCGTCTCGGCGCCGTGAATCCAACTTAAATGGACTTCGTTAGGCGCAAAAACGGCTTTTTCCCGGCGGTCGCGCAAATTATGCAATTTCATTTCAATTTGGTGGCGCAAGACGGAGCGGCGGGCGGGTGGAAGGGGCCGAGGGGGGTGCACATACGCCGCGCACTTTTTTCGCAACCCCCCTCTCACGCGACCGCGCAATTCTAAACCCTTACGCCCAAACGTAGAATTGAAACGCAAACGTCGCGATGCTGATTAAATTATTTCTCCATTATGATTCGCCACCTCTTTCAAAATGGCGGTAAAAAATAGCGGCCACGATAGGGAAAGTGCACTTTGGGAAAGCTAGCCACCACCCGTATTATAATTGTGGACATGACATGGTGAAATGCCGCCGTGATAAAGCTAATACAAAAGTATTTCTGCCTTTACCAAGCCAATCTATGCATTTTGTACTACATAGTACTTTTTTATAAAATCGTAATCTCTCCGATTCTGTAAATTGAAAATATGGTCTAGGGTCTAGGGGGTAACAAAAGAGGCGTGAATTTTCATTGGTTTTGCTCCCGAAGCTCATATATATCAGTGATTCTAATCTAATAATGTGTAGCGTCCCCTTGGCTGTTTAACCTATTCATGGATAATTGTTTGACTGATCTGAAAGAGAGTATGTGTAGACTGAGAATGAATGAGTTACTCATCAAATGTCTTCTCTACGCTGATGACCAAGTTATACTTGCGTCATCTGCTGAGACTGCTGACGAGTTACAGGAGATGGTAACAATAATGAATGTGGCTTTTGATAGGAAAGGAATGAAAGTAAATGTAAGCAAGACGAAAGTAATGGTACTTGAAAGAGAAGAGTGTATGACAGAGTGTACAGTAGTGAGTGGAAAGTGCGAAAGTGATATCGAAAGAAGAGTGAATGCTGGAAACATGGTGAATGGTGCTCTGCATGCTTTTATGAAGAGTCAGAAGGTGTCTCACAAGGCTCGTCTGGGTGTTCATATAGGCGTTTTGGTACCAACACTGATGTACGGCAGTGAAAGCTGGGTATGGCAGAAGAATCATGAAAGTAGAATTAATGCAGTAGAAATGAGAGCATTGAGGAGTATGATTGGTGTGAAATTGAGTGACAGGATTAGAAATAGTGTGATAAGAGAACGTTGTGGCATAAAAGAAGACGTAGTGACTAAAATTGAGAAAGGGATGCTGAGATGGTTTGGTCATGTAGAGAGGATAAATGAAGGAAGATTGACGAAAGAGATCCACAAGGCGAGAGTGAATGGAAACGTTGGAACGGGAAGGCCTCGGCGAACGTACCAGGACCAAATTCAGGACGTTCTGAATAAAGGCCAGGTTAAAGGTACCTACCCTAAACCGACGAGCATGTATGAAAGGATTGATGAAAGCTCAGGCAGCAAGGGAAGTGTGTCAAGATCGTAGCAGGTGGAGAACTGTGGTCTCTGCCTACCCCGACGGGAACAAGGCGTGATATTATGAAGGTATGTATGATTCTAATCATTATAACAAGCAACTTCCCGAAGAAAATAATTTTTACTCGTAAATATTTTTTCGCCTCTCCATAGTAAAGTAGTCACGTGATCGACTAATTTTGTATGGGAAGGCGAAACATTTTTAACGAGTAAAAGTTTTTTTTTCTTCGGGAAAGTTGCTTGCTTTCAATTTTCGTCCATTTGTCTGTCGGTTTGTTTGTCTGTGCGCGATAAACTCGCAAACTAGGTACTGAACCGATTGAAACAGGGTTTTCAATAGTGTATTTGTTTTATATTCGGGCAATATCTTAGTTTTGTATCATTGCAATCGGTTCACCCAAACAGAAGCCACACGTATACAAATTATCAAGCGGCCTGTGCACCACTAACTCACAAACTACTGAACCGATTAAAACGGGGTTCAATAATGTATTTGGCTTACTTTCGTGTAAGTACCTAACCTTAAAGCTTTGTTTGCACTGTACAATTGGTTCACACAAACAGAAGATAATGTAAAGTTTCAAATGGTGGCGCCAATAAGTCACGTACTACTAAACCAAATTCCACGCGAACGAAATCGTGGGCACAGCTGGTACAGTCAAGATCATACAAGCACATCAAGCTTGACACATTGGACTTTGTACCTACTGTTCTTATTTTTTTAGTCAGTTGAGGTAGATTGACCTGTCGTTGACTGTATGTACCTTATATAAAACTACATGGCAACTAGTCTACAACTACACGGCATATCGTCGCTCTAACGAAAGAACCGAACTGAAATAGACTGAGATACTCTTTAAATATTTAGTACCTGGACGACCAAGCTTTGTTCTGTGTAATCTTAACCAAGGTCCGATAATAGATGGCGCTGTAGAATTACTGAAACACGCAAATTTCAAGAAATGTTTAAAAAAACGGTGAAATGCATTTTCCCAGACACGAGACCTAGCTAGATCGATTTTTTGCTGCCGGTAGTAGTGTTTAGTATACATACATACGTATCACGTTTCTTTCCCGTCGGGGTAGGCAGAGACCACAGTCCTCCACCTGCTACGATCTTGACCTTGCTTCCTGTACTCCTGTACTTCCTGTTTAGTATATTTTATCGAAATCGTTGTCGTAGACTAGAAACCGATCACAAATATTATAGTATACAGGGTGCAAGGGACGACGGTGTACTGAAAACTGAACGGGCGTGTTCAATCAACGGAACTGGACAACTTTCCCTAGGAAACACTTTTGGGAAATGAGACGCACGATCCATGCAATGGGACCACCCGTTTTTAATAAACTACCCGAAAATATTCAAGACGCCCCGAGCTTGGCTTCTTTTAAATTCAAATTGAAGAACTGGCTAGTGGAGAAGGCGTTCTATAGCTTTAAAGAATTTATTAATTATAAATAGATTTTTTTTAATAGTTATTTATATTAATTTCATAGAAGGTGAAATTATTTTATATTTTTTATTTGAAACTATGTAATTTTCACGTGTACATTTTTTTATGAATAAATGACGATATGATATGAGAAAAAGAAATTCACCTATAAACTTTCTCACTCTGATCGAACAATTTGTATGGAGAGGTCAAACATTATTTTCATTACCCAAAAATCTTTCTCTGGGAAAGTTGTTCAGTTTCGTTGACATTCAGTTTTTGGTACACCGTCTCATACACCCTTTATTTATTTAAATATACAAATATTGCTCATTTAATACTATAGTTACTATAGTTAACTTGTCATAGCCCTTTACAGCCGTTATCATTAATAACATTAAGTAGCGCTGAAAACAGTTTTAAATATTGTTTTTATAGTTTTAAAAATGTACGTAATTTTTTGTATTGTATTTTACAAAAATTTTAAAATGATGTCGAATGTAACTCCTACCTTACAATTTATTCTAGTTATAGGTCCATTATAGTCCAGTTATATTTCCATAGTTAGAAACAAAATGAAACGCAAGAAAGAACTTCCAAAAAAAGACACCGCGACTTGGACAAGAATGCACCAAACGTTTAGTATACCAGCAACTGAACGAAGTTAGATTGTTAGTTAAAATTGCGTTAATTTAATTAGTTAATGTCTCCTTGGTTCGTCAATAATGGCGAGCAAAATAGCTGATTATTCCAAGAGACTTTTGTATCGAATGAACATGAACATGAATTTGTGTTCAGTGATACATGACTACGAAGGTTGAACATAAATATTGTATGAAAAATGCAGAGATGGCAAGTATAGTATTATACATAGAAATTCCTTGAAAATATTGTTACTGCCCGGTTGTATGAATAATAAAAAAAACTGGTCTAGTGCGAGTCGGACTGCCGCGCCGATGGTTCCGATACACTTATATTTGGAAGCAATAACGTCCATTTTTAAGACCGCAAAACTAAATTGGTTTGTAAAGGTTTTTGGCAGATTTCTAAAAAACTGTTCAGATTTTTCCTTTCGCAAAACTTCAGAGATAAGGGTATTTTTTTTTACATTTCACATCATAACTTGAAAACTAAGGAGCGTAAAACATTCAAAAATCTATTTTGGAATACACAAGTAAAGCCTTTTCATGACCTACTTGACCTAGTACTAACGACAATTTAAAAGTTTGCCCCCCTTTAATTTTTTATACTTTCATTTGCAATTAAGTTGGGCAATCATATACTAAAACTGCTTGAGTGGTTGCTGAGATATACAGGTGTGACAGACAGACAGACAGACAAAGTAGCACCATAACGTTTCCGTTTTTACCCCTAAAAAGAAATACACTCCAACGAGCGAAGCAGAAGGTCCGTAATCTTTGGTTCCAACTGCAAACAAAACTCTAAAGAGGCTCTGTCCCTAATTAATGCAACAATGTTAAAAAAAATCAGTTAAAATAATACCAACTTAAGACGAGCCAAGCGAAGCGTAATAAGGGCACTACCTAGGACCTTTCCTCGAAGCGCTTCGTCATTTTTTAGATTTTGTTGATATCTAAAAATCCCCGATTTCGTCACTGACTCACTCACTCACTGATGGTCATCAAGATTCTTAGGATACTTCCTGAAATTTGGTATGTAAGCTAGTATTAGTACACAAACAACAAAAAAATCCTAAAACTTGAAAATTTTACCCCCAAAACCAGGGGATGGAAGTTTGTATGGAACTTCCGCAAATTTTATAATAGAGTTACATAATAAAATACGTATTTCAGGATTTTAAGTACCTACTATGAAACTGAAAAAAAGAAGTGATATCCCACCAAAAACATTTTCATGTAAAATGTTGCCAAGGCGAGACGAGCGAGGCGAGGTGTAGATTTTGTGAAGTTAGGGCTTGTAGAGTTAAGGTGTGTAGAGTTGGAAGCTTGGCTCTACATGATATCTGATAACTTTTTGAAAATGCGAGCTCTATGGTCTCGATAATTATTTTACTAATGTTGTTAATTCACATAATAATATTGTAATACTATTTTATATTTAAAACTAATGACAGAGGAGCCTCTTATTATAAAACGTAGAGTATAACGCGTCTGCAAAATTATTGTTTTACCTCAGGCGATCTATTGAATCCCTCGCTACGTTTAGGATTCTACTTTAGAATACCTCGCACTTCGCTCTGGATTCTAGTTAGCGTCTTCGCCTTAAAAATGTTTGCGTCTGCAAAATTATTGTTTTACCTCAGGCGACCTATTGAATCTCCGCTACGTTTAGGATTCTACTTTAGAATCCCTCGCACTTCGCTCTGGATTCAAGTTAGCGCCTTCGCCTTAAAAGTGTTTATATGGGTTTGAGTGATCCACATACACCTTTGATGCTAAGCTGGAATTTTGAAAGTAAACCACGAACGATAATTAATTATTACGTATATTGGATTTGAAAGATGATACAATGAGTGCACGCGGAATGAGTGGTAATCGTGTACTAAAGGTGAAATTACTATGCAGCCTAATATTCTGTGGTAACAAAATGTATCGGTGTGCGGAACGTGCAAGGTTATTTCACTGCCTTGTGATACAATCTACTATTAATATTTGAAGACTTTTTAGAAGATTTTTTATTTTGTATAATGACCCAATCCTAGATTAGGCTTTGCCACGTTAGTGGCGAACCTAGTTGTTAGTTTCCAAGTCGCCAAATTTCCTCTGTAAGCTTAAATTCCTTCTGAAGCTCGGCAACTCTCTTATCGTTGTGCCACTAACGGACACCATCTGGTTTCTGGCCACGGACAACGTTGCTGAATTTGTGTCTAAAAACAAAGAGCAACTACCACCTTGGCCACGAGCGCTTCAGCACAGGTGAGTTTTTTTTTTTAATTATTATTTACTAGGTAATTATTGTTAGTTCCATCTAACATAGATCGTCCAGATTGAGTTTGAGTTACGTATGAATAGGGAAGTTTTTGGAGGTTTAGTTTATTACGATACCATTTACTCATTAAGTCTCTACGAATGTACTTTAAAATTACTATAGTAGGTACAAAACTTTAGCAACTAGCTTATAGCCCTCGCGACCTAAAATACACCCAAATTTTTTTTTCACCCCGGACATTTTTTTTTTGTTCATGAAACGGAACAACATTTTCCATGGACCATTGGTCGAAATACGAAAAAAAATTCTGACTTCCGATACAAACTGCATCAGCTGACAGTAGGTACATGTTGTATGGGAGGTCGATTTTTTTTCCTATTTCGACTCGTGTTTCTTAGGAAAAATTGTTCAGTTTCATGTACATAACCACTTCTTAAATTATCCGGGGTGATAAAAAAAATAACGCTGTATTAGTGGTCGTACTACTTAGCCCATGTAGCCCATACCTACTTCAAATTAATGAGGTTTTACTTATACTACTCGTACTTAAACCAACACCTCAAAGGCAAATACGACAAACAGCACAATGGGAATCATCGGTCGATACCCAAAACAGGAGTGACAAATAGCTAAAAGCGGGATCGTCTAACAAAGCAGCGTTTGGCAGCGTGGCTGGCAAGAAAAGGCTGCGCCTATTCAAAAGCTATGAACACACCATCAGTAATAGATGAGGAGCGGGGAGGCGGGGGGTATTTGGACAGCGCCACAAAGCTCCGGATGGGAACACGACAACACACCATTATGGGCAAGATAAAGACCCTTTCAAGGTGTTTAAGGTGTCCCCCCTCGCCGCGCCCCGATCTGATCGCTAATGACGTAAATCGAGCCGCACTCTTTTGTTTTGTTTCCGATAAGCGCTCGCAATCCGCTCCTTATTGGGTTACCGCCTTTAATCATTGACGCGAACTCGACTCGAGTCGCGAGGTGACGCCGAGGCGAGGAGGCGAAGTGAAATCGAGACGCTCTAACGACGCTCAGCTCAACTCAATCAATAGGCACCTCGTCTCCGGCTGTCTCACTGATTGTGTAATCAATATCCTTTGAATCGCGAATAAAAAGTGAGTAATTGAATCCGGACGAGCGGAGGTGCCGGATCTTGATCGCTGATACCAATTTGTAAAAAGTTCCGTTTGACGGCCCTTATTGCTCTTACGTTGTTTTCAAACTGGGAAACCTGAGAACTCTGTAGTTATTTTAGCTAATTCGATATCCTTATAAAATGTTCGCATAGGATGAGCTATAGGTGAGTTCTTCACTGTATTCCGCTTTCAACTCCACAAGGTTTAAAATATCAGCCATACAATACCAAACCAACCATATCAGCCGCAAGACGTCATCTACTGGACAATGGCTGTTATTTTTTTATTACATAGTAGGGACTTACTTAACAACAACTTCTGCCTGCTGTCTAGAAGTCAGAATATCAAAAAGGCACATTTCCAAAACCGCATGTTTATTTATAACTTTACGAGTTATATGGTCACTTATATTATAAGTATGCCGTAAAACTAAGAAGTCCAATGACACTCACCAAAAAAATACTTATGTTATTTCAAAGTATTACATAAGCTTTATGATATCTTGTTTATTCAAAATCCTTTGAACGGAACGCGTGGCCACCAATTTCCGTTTTAAGGATTTTAAATAAACAAGATAACATAAAGCTAATTGTAATAGTTTAAAATAACGCTATCCTGACAAAGAACACTTTATCGTTCTTCAATTTTTTATTTTTGTCTATAATTCAAAGAAATTAATTAAGGCTAGCGTGCGCGGGGTGCAGTCTTAACGTGCCTTCCGAAGCACAGAATCATCTTCTTTTTGTCCCCTCCGGCAATCGAACCCAGAACCTCCAGATCTAGATACAAAACATACCTACAAAATAAAAAAACAATTATCAATAATGCTTAAGAAACATTTATTTAAAACATTTTAATATCTTTCTTTTATAGACTCAAAGGTAATGGTCGAATTTTCTTTTAAACTATGCTTATTTTGTTGTTCCCATAGTTTCTGTTCCTTATTAGTAACTAGTTTTTAAGTATGAACTTGTAGCCGTACGAGCGGTACTCTGTCCTCGCAGATAAACCTCGTAAGTGGTTTTGTGAGACCCTATGTAAATTTCATGTAAAAAGTTCTAAAATTAAAGATTTGTATCTATCTAAAAAAAAAAGATAGAGCCGAATAACCACGGAACCATGAACGGCGGATGAATACCAAACAAACGTACGCACACACCAAAGAGATTTGAACCTCGCTACGCCGAGCGTAGCGAGGTTCAAATCTCTTTGGCACACACAGTGTACGGTAGTTCAGCGTGTCCGTCTCCCCAGCAACCCATGCGAGATATGGCCAAGTGGCATACACCAAAATTTAGTGGAAATTGGTTCATTCCATCAGTAAAGTGTCAGATTCAGTGCATCAAAACTGATGACACTACGAGGTGAAAACTTTGGGTGGCTGTAGAGACGTCTCGTCAGCCAGCCCATTCTATACAGGGAAAACCACGAAGATTACATAAAAGCAAAATAGTTCCACATTTACTGCATGTCTAGTGCAATTGATTGTAAAAAAGCCGAATCGAAAATGTCCATATGGTAGGAGCACTTCATCAATAATTATGGGTGGCTGGAGAGACGTTTTACCAGCCAGCCCATGTGATATCTCGGAACATATAGTAGGTAGGAAGATGAAACAAAGCTTAATATTTACTACCTACTCGGAACAGTAGGTAGCAAATATTTCAAAATCCTAGCTCCACTAACTTTTGAGATATTTGTATTTTTTCATGGGCTTGCTGGGGAGACGTCTCGCCAGCAAGCCCATGCTGTAACTCAAAAAGTACTGCACGTAGAATGCTGAGGGATATACCAATAGAGAGTGCATATTTGATGCAATAAGCACCAAGAAAAGTGAGTCCCTAGGTCTTATGGTTTCGGTGCTAGAAACAAAAATCATTTTCCCGCTGAAAATTTTGAATGCATGATGTGAAGTGCGACGTTGCCGTTCTGTGCAACTCTACATGTTGCTGTTAGAGCATTCAAAAATCAATCTTGTGTCCTAATAGTTAAGAGGTCCTGTAGACGCACGTGTAGATTAGATTGTGTAGATTATACGTGTAGTATTATATGTTGCGAACTAAAAATTACGAAGCTTTCTTGCATATTAAATTAGAATGTGATGTGCGTAGAAGAAAATAAATACCTTATCACCTCACTATTCTGTAATAAATAAGTACTGAAATGTTTTAAGGATAGGCTGTATGGCATCTTCCATAAGTGCAGTTTAAAAAAAACACAAAATGTCAAATTGAAATTATAACCTCACTCTTTGTGTTATTTTGTTTGCCCATTTTTTCCTATAAAATAATGTTTAAAAGTTTATTAACAAAGATGAACACCTCACAGCTAACATGCGGATTCCACACGACCGCCTGTTTAAACGAAGTTCGGCTTCTGTCGAGGCTGCGCGTCGTGGATAACTCCGAACTCGGCAAGAGAGCCATGGCTGAGGGAAAACCACCCAAAATCATTATGGTTTATAACAAAAGACGTGTGTATTTCTATTATTTATACTACTGTTGTTCTTCTTTAAATCCTACAAGTGTTTATTAATCTGTTACTATTATATTTCAGGAGTTGGCTTGATTGGTGACAGAGTATTGATGGCAATCAAAGGGCAAAAGAAGAAAGGTATCTTGGTTGGTCTGAAACAGACACAGAACCCAAAGGTCCCGAAGTTCGACAGTAACAATGTAGTATTGATAGATGACAATGGAACACCTCTCGGGACCCGTATTCACGTACCGATACCAACCATCCTCCGGACTATACTCAAGGAAAGAACCCACGCCAAAGGCGCGGACTATACTAAGATACTCGCCATTGCTACAAGATTTGTATAGCTTAGTTATAAAGTAGATTAGTTTATAATGTTAATAAATTGTTTGTAAATAGATTTTTAGGTTTATTTTCTCAAACTTTGTAGTTTATTTGTTACAATGAAGATTGTTTACATTACATAGTCTTTTAGCCCAGTCAATAAAGCAAAATGCTCCAAGTCAAACTCAGAATGAGAGATAATAAGCTGGAAACTCTTATATGCCTTCATTTTGGAGTTCTATCTCTCATAAAATATTGTGTCCAGCAGACCCAGCAGTGGACGTCTTTCAGCTGATATGATGATTGTGAGTTATGTATGATGTAATCTTTTTTTTGTATAGATTTTTTCAATTTATTTTTGAGAGACCTATAATGTGGGGTATCCAATGAAAGGGTTCCTAGAGCTGTTTCTATAAATATTGTATTGTACATCTTCACATTCCATTCACTAACTTTGGACTCTAAAATTTTGGACTCTTCCTGCTATGAAATAGCTGAACCAATTTTTTTAGAATATAAACTAAATCAGTATAGATTCTTATATCCACTCAAAAAAGTATATTCGAAAAAAAATATATAAAAACTATAACGGAGACAGAAGAAAGACAGCAAAATTATTTTTAGTACCTATGGATTCGAAAATAATCTGATTAAATATTTAAAAACTCTAAATCTTTTTTAACTAAATATGCTTTTTTGAAATTGTAAATTAACATATAGTGATTTGGCGTATGTTTATTTCTCAAAAATTTGTACAGCCCAGAGTAACTTATATGTACAGCCTAGCAGGAAGAGCTCAACTTGTTATGTTTTGAAAATATGTTCTTTCGTAATTTTTTGGTAGTCAGTAAGGACTTTTTCATCAGACAATCAGCTCAAGGAGATCTTTCATTAGATACCCCATAATATCAGATACCCCAAAATAAATTGAAAAAATTCATACAAAATTCATTCAGGCAAAAAGCTGGCGTCTTAACTTACGATGCAAACACGAGATTTTGAGACTTAAGAAAACTTTAAGAACGCCATAACATAATGAAGGTGTATAGATAGCTAATTATCCCTGATTCAGAGGTGAAACCAATAGGACTATTAGGTTTTATTTATCACGAAAATTAAGCAATCTTAGCCATGGTCTCAAACCTTGTTGGGTGACTGCTAGTAGTAGTAAAACAATTTCAAGCATTTTCCGTGCTTCATGCTAAGCTGTTCGTTCCAGCTGCTGTCACTGACAATAGTTGTTACAGCAAATCAGAGGCCATTTGGTGGCTTGTAAGCTGTCAGCCAGGCTGACCTGGGAAAACTTAATCTGGGATTAGGTCTTGTTTGAAAGATGCCCTCTTAGTTGCAGAGGTTAGATGGTAGAAACCAGTGCTCGTAAGCCTAGATAATATCCCCTTTTGGAAATCGTAACCCGGAAAAGTATAAAACTAGATGGCGCTAATAAATAGTCCGGGAAGTTATTATGATTCATCAAGTATTCTAAATAAATAAATAATTTTTTATTCCCAAAAAGTTACAATAACATCAGATTTACATTTAGCATCATTAAACTTAACATACAAAGTAACAAAAATGTGCAATACATTGACTCCCACACTAGGTCAAGCCTGTATCGTGGGCAGCCTAAAAAACAGGGTAGAAAAGACACAAAGATATTCAGAATTCTCCATCGATGAAAAACTTAAAACAGGAAAATAAACAGGGGTTGTTGACAAATACATAAGTAACATAATATTATTTGGAAATAATATTAAATTTCCTACAAAAATAAACCAAATTTCAATGTTAGAGTTTCTAAACACTGAAACTATGTTGACATTTTGAATGATTTTTAGACCATAATTAATTTCCAGATTAGATTCAGATAATTTTATTCAATGTAGATTCTTTACAGAATACTTATTGAATGTCATGCAGAATACAATGCAAATAGAGCGAGTCTACGCCGTTTCGGATCGTGCTATGGCAGCGTAAAAGAAACGGCAAGAAACCACTGCAGCACGGCCTACTTTAAGAGTCGGCTTTTTACAATGTGTTTCTTGTGTTTCGCTGGAATATCAGAGCACCATACCTCTTTGTCATTCATATAGTCATCCAATCTGTAGTAAGCTTTTTTACATAACGTTTGCTTTACACATTCTTTAAACTTTCTCTCAGGTAATTGCACTATATTGTCAGGTATTTTGTTGTAGTATCGTATACACAGACCAACGAAAGATGTATTGACTTTAGTTAATCTAGTATATGGTTGATCAATTTTATGCTTATTTCTAGTATTAAAATTATGCCTGTCACAAATTTTTGGTAATTGATGAATGTTCTTTCTAGCATACATTATATTTTCATAGATATACTGGCATGGCACTGTCATAATGTTAATTTCCTTGAACAGTTCTCTCAGGGAATCACGAGATTATTTAAAAGCGCCATCTAGTTTCCATGAGTTTTATGCCTTTCCGGGTTACGTTTCCTAGTATAGTATGGGGATTGTCTGTCTTATTATTACTCGTCCATGAAAATATTAATTGTAGAAAGGATACAAATAAAAGACCTAAATTGAAATTGAAAATTTATAAATAAAACTTAATTTATTACCACTTAATTAGGACACTCTACCTACAATGAGATGAGCAGACGACACGACAACGATTCACAATAGGTACCTACGATCCTTTGCTACGTCCAACAACTCGCACAAACCTCCACTTGATCGAAAGGCATTTAGGCTGACATACAGGGAAGCAGAATATTGTCTCTATTCTCAGTAGTTCAATTAACAGTAAAATTGATTGAACTAATGAGACTATCAATTTTCAATGGCGCTTCGGAGGTATACAGATATAGGAAAGTAAGAGAAAGGTATTTGAGTATTTCTTTCTTTCCTATAGGTGCATCTCTGAGAGGCGTAATGCCGTGTGATATTAGCCATAAAATTGTAATGTGAAGGCTAGTTTTTGTTACATTTCTTAGATTTCTTTTTGATTTTCAGTAACAATGCATTGATATTATTTACAAAATTAAATATAAATCATTCTCAATTAATATTTTACAAAAATAAATGTGGAAAAAATGCCGCAGGTGGCTAGCATAGCGCCTAGACTACCTGGTTTGTAGATAGAATAAAATCGCACTTATTAAAACCTTTACTAATTTCAGACGCGAAACCGCAACGAAAAGGATATAACAACTTCTCATAGAAACTGCTTTTGCTTCCCATGAAAATGTTGAAAACGCAAATTTTTTTTCACATAAAATAAAAAGTTGTTCAGTTTCATGAGCAGATTCACATCCATCAGGTTTATACCCCTCCTGTTGCACTTTGTGTTGAACGAGTGTCCAGGCGAGTCACTAGCTAGGCGCTAAGCAAGTCACTTGTGTTTTCAGCCTAACAAATCAAAGTAGAGGATTGTCGTAGTGTTGATGAGAAGACTAGACGCTGTCCGGCGACGGGCTTCACTCGACAAGCTAACATGGACGAAGATACCTTGCCTTGGACGGGGCACCATTTATATTATAATTATATTAACTCATTTTTAATACATATGTATCCAGAAGCTCTTTTACTATACCATTTTTTTAAGTTTATTAAATGATAACAAAACAAAATGGCTTAAAATCCAGCGAAGCCCACCACCGAACCCAAACGTCGTAACGCCTTATTTCTACAGAAATTCGATAGAATCAATAACGAACAATACTTTACACGATTGCTCTGCGAAAGGTACTCGTAAATTCATAAAACACTATCAACTTGATTGCACAACGAATGGGGCCTCGGCCGGTAAATAACGTTTATAATATATGTATCTAGGTAGGTATATGAATAATATTGATAATGCACAACAGCTGTGACTAGATATTAAGATTCGCGTGCGTTCCTTCTACAGTAGCCTACCCGCTATGGGTGCCGTCGGCACATTACTAAGTACTAACATTATGAAGTTTAAACACACGAGGCAATGGATGACTACTGTGATACGACTTTATGATCTCGCGGGTCGAGGGGACGCAGGCAGCACTCTAGATCTAACTATATTACACAGCAGGAACATGGCACTTAGGGTGAGTCCACCAGAGCTGTGCGATGGGAGATAAACTGTGAGCTAGAACAATTCTACCTAATACCTAAATACCATTGCTCTATTTACCAACTTAAAGCTGCGCCCGAAAATGGAGCAGTCCTATTTGGTCGAAATATCCCAGCTCATAGTTTAGCTGCCTCGTACAGCACTATAGGAAAAGCATCCTTAAGGTGGTTTTACAGTGACGCGCGTAGCAATGCGCCGTTCTTAGTAAGTTTCCATTTTTCTTGGACGTACTCGTACCGGGCAAATCGAGAATATTGCCGACAAGTTAACGTTTCAAAGAACAATAGAAAGCAACGGTAACTTACTAGGAATATTCCCATTGGAAAATACTGGGAATGGAGATATTCCCTACGTCACATTTGCAAGGTCCGTTTCTTAGTCCGGGCTTGCTTGCTAACAGCTACTCTGCAAAACCAGCCTCGTTGTGGACCGCCTCGTTCCCTCGACTCGACATATAACAGTTGATGAAATTGAAATATAAATCTTTTAAGATTAAATAGACATAGTTATATTAGTAATTTTTACATAGTTTTAACAAAACGTGAGGACAAGACAAGATTATTTAGATACATAAAACATTAATGTATAGGTACGTATTATACAAAGTGCGCGGTGAGCGAGGGGATAGGAAGGGTCGAAAATGGAGGTTACGCTCTCAATCTGGTATCATTCCAGTACCTATGACACTAACACACTGAATGAAAATTCATCTGTATGGTCCATCATTACACACCGAACAGTCTGGTCCAATTCTTGTTCAGACTACCCGCTAAATTACAAATTTTCAATCTTCCAATAGAACTGTTCGATCGGAATCGTGCTGTATGAGGACGCAACGCACTCTCTTACAAACAGTTAGAAGATTAAAACTTTACAATTTGCGGGGGTGGTTGTAACGGAATAACAGATTGAACGAGTAGCCTCCGTGCTAGGGGATGTAGGGATGTTCCGGGGGATCAGGGGATCAGTCCAGGTCGGGTGGGGGCTCGAGCGATACGGAGATGGGCACGAAGTTGTGTGGCGACACCGCCTCCAGCACCTGCAAGGGGGGGGAGGGGGTCAGGGAGGGGGATCTATTAAGTTCCAGGTATACAAGAGCGCCTCCTCCTAAGTACCACGCGTTTTTTGCTGGAGTTCTGGAGGGAGCTCCCTGTCCGACGGTGGACGTTTCATGGGATGTTACAAAGAGAGCGCTCACGCAAATAGCACAATCTTCCCCAATGTTTTTAAGAACTATCGGTCTAAGCAGGATAATATTCATTCTAAAAGGCTCGTTATGATTATTTTGGGGGAGAAGACTGTTCGCGTTAGCACTCTAGATTTGTATGAATACATACATACATGGAATCTATAAGGAAGAGTACAGCGCAGTCGAGGCCAGAGCCTAAAGAGAGGCGGCCTTCTATAATCGCAAACGCTAGTAGAAAAGAATAAAAATGTCTGCGATTGACATTAGCTAACGAAATGTTTCGTGACTGCTAATGTCAATCCAATACATTTTTATTCTAAATGTTTTTATTTTAACACTTCCTGTGTTCGTCGGATAAATAAATCTACCAAGTAGAAAATCGCAAAATTTCTCAACCACAGGCAGGACCACAGTAGACTGTGACAGTAGCCTAGTTGGTAAAGCGTCTCCGCTACTGACGCAGAAGACGCAGGTTCGAATCCTGCCTGTGGTTGTGAAATTTTGCAATTTTCTACTTTGTACATTTTTATTATATTCTATAGCGTTCGCGATAGTATAAAGGCACTTGTCTCAGGGCCTAGTTCACCAATATGCTATTTTACGATTAATCAAACGAGCTCTTGTTTTTACTGGTTTATACGTTTCCATCGATTTTACTAACAACGAATTGCTAGCGATAAATTGCAAAGGATAACCCAACATTCCTGGCAGATGAAAGGTCAGATGGAGACCCAAGTAATAAAATAAGGAGAGAGCACAAGACTTAGTATGACATTAACCATATTGGAATTTTTAGCTACTCTAAGAATCTAAGACTTTATTTATTTGACTTAGATAGATATGAAAAAATTTAGTTTATAATCAAATAATTGATAGCTGGACTCGTCTGCGCTGTGATGGATAGTTGTAGGACGAATAATAAGCAAGGCATGGCAATCCCTTAATAGAAATAGTAACCCAGAAGACAACTAGACGGCGCTGACTCAATCAGGGCCCTGAGTCAAGTGGTTTTCTACAATCGCAAACGCCGCGCCAGTAGAATAGAATGAACATGTATGGGATTGACATTAGCTAACGAAATGTCACGTGACAGCTTATGTCAAATCCATAGAGTTTTATTCTATTCTACTGGCGTTTGCTATTGTAGAAAGCCACTTGACTCAAGGCCCAGGTAAGGTATCGAGTATGCTGCTAAAAAATAAACCCATATGTTAAATTGTGTTTTTTTAGTAGCATACTTGTAGATAATATAATAACTACAGGGTGACTTTGAAGACATTCGACAAATTTTATCGATTCCAAGTATGTTTAACTAAATAAAATTTTAAAAAATGACGACTCAAAATATCCTTAGAACTATTAAAAATTGATGTAGGTATATATCAATAACAGGACTTGCTCTTAAAATTTGTCAGATTCAGATAACTTTATTCAATGTAGATTCTTTACAGAATACTTATTGAATGTCATGCAGAATACAATGCAAATAGAGCGAGTCTACGCCGTTTCGGATCGTGCTATGGCAGCGTAAAAGAAACGGCAAGAAACCACTGCAGCACGGCCTACTTTAAGAGTCGGCTTTTTACAATGTGTTTCTTGTTTCGCTGGAATATCAGAGCACCATACCTCCTCGTCATTGATATAGTAATCTAATCTATAGTAAGCTTTTTTACATAACGTTTGCTTAACACATTCTTTAAACTTTCTCTCAGGTAATTGTCGAATGTCTTCAAAGACACCCTGTAGTGTAGAAGTTAGCGCAACCTTGTTTCATAATCTTGTTTTTAGTAGGGGATGCTAAGTTCTTTCGTATTGTAATGGCTAGGTTTAGGAGAATCAGGAAGGGTAGGTTGTGTAGAGGAGGAGTGAGTGGATGTGGAGGGGAAATGGACCAGAATCGCTCACTCGAGTCGTGGCGTAGTACAGATAGAAACATACCAACAAGCTAACATTACAACGTTTACAGTTACTTGTATAAATTCGGATAAGGCGATAAGATCAGTAACTACAGAGCGGCGGCGGCGATACAAGATTTGCTGTACATATTATTACAATTATGTTCGTGACATGTTTAATGGGATATTTTTGAACAGCTTAATTTTAGTACCTATATTACTCTGAAAACGAAATTTATCTGAACAACTTTCCCAAAAAAAGGATCTAAAAACGTAAGAAACGACCAAATAATTATCTCGTTTTTCGGCCCATGTTTATTAGAGAAAATTATTCAAATTAATGTTCTGAGTAACACAAAAAAAAATTGGCCTGTAGTCCAAAAATAACACTGTATTAGGACCGGATTCTTGTAGGATATAAGCCGAGAGAATATGCCGACCCGAACGAATAATGTATTTCACATGATTCTAGTTGACTGAACCAGACTTTACGCTTCGTGAAGTCTCATGCTGTCTCTGTGCTCTGTGCAATGCAAGATTTAACTATAAAGACGTCTCTGACTGCGGCAGTATGACAGCTAAAATTTATGTGAACTCTACTACCAGTATATCTAAAGCTGTTAAAAACACATAAAGTAGTTTCTAGTAGTAAAAGCAACTCGTCAAACAAAATAGTAAATAGTCATACACGCTCCGTCAAGCCATAGAGAAAGCGTCGCAACGTCTATGTAATAGCCGTCAATTATTGTAGTCGACGCATTCAACTAGTTAATCGACTAGTCCACGAACGATATTAAAAAGTCTAGTTTCGTCGACGAGAAAAACGTCAACGACCCATCTCCTGGTTTCGCGCGTTTGTAATGTGGCGATGGTTCCGCTTATACTGGTTTTGTTTCTAGTTGCTGACGTGCGTACATTATTGTACGATCAAAAATACAGCTCTATCAGTCTGAGTTTTTTCTGATAGTTGCATGGAAAAAGCCGATCCGAATATACATAATATTTTTATGTAGGTTTATTGTATAAGTAGCCACCAACCCGCGTCGCACTCTTCACTGTACAGATTTCGACACCTGAAAGGTTTCCTGGTAGAGATTGCTACCCTAGCAATAAGGCCGCCTTTTGTACATTCTTTTGTATTAATGTTTCTTGTTTTGTAAATTTCTGTCCCGTGGTGTGCAATAAAGTATATTTGTATTTGAATATATGTATAGCAACCATTACACCGCCACCTGCTCGCAAACTACCTGATATGATTCAGCTTACAACAACAAAGATTAAATCTGCACGCTCGCGGCTGCAGGTACAGTCATGAACACATCAAGCTTGACACATTGGACTTTGTACCGTTCTTATTTCAAGAGACGAACGGGCGAGAGTTGCACTGCGAGTGTCAAGCTTGACCTGTCGTTGACTGTACAAGCTGGTTGAGGCTGCGGCTACACTCTCGCCGATCATACACCACCGACCAGTCACCGCAACACGGCTACTACTGGCCGCGAACACGTTGGAACACCTCATCTCGAACACTAGGAACATTTTTAACTCCAACAGAATCAGAGAGTTTTGTTCCAAAATATTTCGAAAAGTGGCGAATACCTACTGTTTCCAAATATGAACAGAGATAAAAAAAATAAAAGAAACATACATAGCAACAAGATCATACGTTTAGATATTGCAGTTTGATCCAATACTTTCAAAAAAGTCAAATAAGTTACTCTTTATTCAACACCAATTCAGAAATCGACAATAATTGACTTTGTATGAAATTTTTGTAATATTATGCCATACTTCAGTCTACTAATTTCGGATTATAAACAAATTTTTGACTCAGAATATTCCGTAATGCATAAAAGAATCAGAATATTCCGTGTTACAGGTGAAATAATGTATGTAGCTTAATTAGAATGGCAGCAGGACAGCGCTATACTTGAGAGCAGGAAAGAGCGATACGTATTCCTGTCGCTTCAATATCTTTCACATCTCTCCTCGCCGTCATCCTGCTAACGTTTTAATCAAGGTACAGTGTAACCACGATATCTATCGAGGTGGTCAAAATTGGAACTAAAATTTTATACAGGGTGTTAATTTAATTGCGTGCCATAGCTGAGGGGGTGTTTCAGTAATGATAAAGAAACACAAAAAAAATATAAAAAAAAATCCTACTTATTTTTTTTTATCATCAATGATATTTTTTTTATAATTTATTAGGTATTATGTTATGACGGTCCTTAGCCCGTTAAAGTATGAAGGGAAAATTGAAGTCACACACAAAAAAAGAAAGAATTACTTGATACTCGCGCGCTGGCTCGGTGATAGCGTGGTGGCCCTCCGCTTTCAATGGAGTTTATTTTTTTTTAAGTAGGATTTTTTTTTTATATTTTTTTTGTGTTCCTTTATCGTTACTGAAACACCCCCTAAGCTATGGCACGCAATTAAATTAACACCCTGTATAGTGAATTGGAAAAGAGGTTATACGACTAGCAACACTGTCAACTGCACAGATATCGTAGTCACGCTGCTACAGCGCGTTCAGAACAAGTCTGTCTATGGAGGTTATTTCCTGCGCGCGGGTGACAGGCGGAGAGCCAATGAACGAGTCGCTCGCCTTGTGGGGTGCCGCGCTCCCCCGCGACTATTTTTTTGACTTCTGCGCATTAACGGTCACAGACAGAGTTAATTTGTACGCCGTATACATTATTATGACTGTAGCTAATCATTGTAACGTGCCCCGTCGTGGTGGATGATCGGCGAGAGTGTATAGAGCCTTCACAAATTTTGTACTAATCGGTTTGTTAGTTAATGTCGTTTGATTGTTAACAAGCTCGAGCGTCGCGGACCGTCAACCGAACCGTAACGTAAAACACTAAATAACAACTAAAATTACCGCAACAAAACTATATATAAAAAAACTACATTTGATTCGACTACGATAAAAGTTTCAACTTAGTATACTTAGATTATAGTACGTCTTATAGTAAGGATAGAAAGAGATGATAGATGAAGGAGCGCGCGCGTTGCTGCGACACGTGGGGGGGACGTGACGTGACCTTGACGTGACGTAAACCGCGTGACGTGACGTGAATCGCGTGAAAGTTTGACCGTCCGACCAACAAACGCCAGCATTTGTCTGGTCGCACTCACATCGCCTGCTCACTTATAACTGAATTATTGCTAAATACTTTACACTTCAACTACCTACGTTCTTGATCTCAGATCTATTAGAAAATAACATCGATGCGATGTTCCCACATCGATGCGGTGTTCCCACATTGATGACATAACTGTCTAAAAAATTTACAACACAACAATTCACAACATCAGGCAGGACCACAGTAGCCTAGTTGGTAAAGCGTCTGCGGTACTGACGCAGAAGACGCAGGTTCGAATCTTGCCTGTGGTTGTGAAATTTAGAGATTTTCTACTTTGTGGATTTATCCGAACACTGGAAGTGTTAAAATAAAATCATTTAAAAAAAAATTAAGGCGAAAACCACGCACAATTTATGAATATGTACATTTTTGTACACGTACACACAGCCGCACGTCGGTTGAAACACTTTGACTTTGAGTGAATCTCTGGTTTCGGGTGTTTGTAACGGAGCGCTCGTTCAGCTTATACTGGTTTTGTTTCCACGTGCTTGCCGCCGTGCGTACATTTCTGTGAGCTTAAAATGTTTAAGCATAAAGGTGTTTTTACACGAGGCCAATTTGATAGTCCCCGGACCAGCCGGGCTTGTCACGACTCGCTAAACATTCGTATGGCACTTCAAACACGATAATACAATCGGTTACAACTACTCGATAATTAGCGATAATTACTTCCATTCATGCACGTAGCTTGAGAATGAGAATATTAGCATCAGGAGGCGACATGTTGTCACGTTACGTCAAAGTCGCTAGGCTTAATATACATTGTTGTTTCCGTAAAAACTCTATATTAAGTGCAGATGTTCCCAGGAACACACAATGGCAATTTTTCCAGTAAGCAAGTTACCGTAAATTTTCATGGAATATTGAGAGCTCAAGATTACTTGCTCGGGAAATTCCAAATGAAAACTTACTGGGTACGGCATATTGTAGAAAGAGTAATTATCAAACACCAATGAAATTAAAAGGCCAAACCAAGAAGGTCCTAAGTGCAGTTTCTTTTAGAACTTTTGAACCTTGAACTTATATAATTTTAAAGTTCTAAATAGAAGGTTATTTTATTAGACCTGATATCAATTTGTCTACTTATTATCTAAGACTTTTGGTCTTAGATAACAACTTTTGTTACATGACTTTTACAACTTCGCAAAAGGCCGATACGAGTAGACCGATCAGCTGACAAATTTGTATGGAGACACAATATTATTGTGTAGTTCAAGAGTCTTGGAACAACACTTGTTTTTACTGACTTAACTAATTATTGGCGAATGGTTATCAGGCCCAATAAATAAATTTGTTGAACCAAAGAAGTAGACAAAAAAACTTCTTGAATTTCGCCATTCTTTAAGCTTTTCCGTAGCAACGGTCCGCAGCAACGCACGCGCAATTGTATAGTGATCTAGCTAGAGAGCGCCCGCAGCGCGCGCACCGCACACACACATGAACAGCGCATTTGATGCCACACAAGACATCTACACTCACGCCGATACCTCTGTCTCGCTTGTTCTCCATACACGAGAGCGAGAACGAAACATCAAGAAATAAAGCGAGAAACCGCTTATCTTCAACCTAGTCAAATGTGCTTCTCTATTGAACGTCAAACAAAACAGAAATATAAGGAACCTATGACGTTATAATTTCTTGCAGCATGAATTACTGAACACTAAAGCACGATCCACATTTTCCGATTCGATCCTAATTATCGGATAAGGATCGGATAATATGTAGTGAAATCGGATTTTAACTTAGGATCCAAAAAATTATCAGATTTCATCCGAATAATTAGGATCGGATCGGATAGGAACGGATGGTGTGGATCGTGATACTTTTCAGTTAGTTTCTCATAAAATTTTCTTATTTAAGAAAGAAAGTTGTTACTCGGTCTTTCGAATACAGCGTTTCTTTCCAATAAGGAAAAAACTGCAATACTCGAAAACACCGCTAATCGTCGAAATCTTGCCTGGAGATCAAGCGAGAGATGTTCGCGAATGGCGTTAGTGTCAGAGAAAAAATTCGGCGCGAGTGTGGATGGTTCACAACACGATCACACATGTAAATACCGCACTTTTCCTAACTTCGAATTTTACATAGAGTGGATAATCATAAGACACTTCAAAAACGGAGTTATAACGCAACGAGTGTGGAAGTGTGAAGTGTGAGTCGGCGCGCGGGCGTTGAGGCGAGAGGGATCGTGTGTGTGTGTGTGTATGTGTGTGTGGGGGGGGGTGTGTGTGGGTGTGTTTACACGTCGACGACCATCTTCTTGTGTATGTCGGTGTTGCCCACCACGTTGCAGAACTCCTCGAAGGAGATCTTCCCGTCCTCGTCCTTGTCGGCGAAGAGGATGGTCTTGTCCACGATCTGCTGCAGCTGCGTGTCCTTCAGGTTGTTGCCGACCATCATCTTCAGCACCTGCAGTGGATATTATAATCACGTATTCCATGAGGTGGCTTTGGGAAAAATTCGAGAACCAATATAGGATTACTACATTTTGCTAGTTGAAAACAACGCAACTCTATGTTAAGAGAATGGAGCAATCCCATTGGTTGAATCTTTCCAGCTCACAGGGTAGCTACCTAGTACAGCTCTGATGGGAAAACACCCTTATACAGTGCAGATACAGCTGCTTTATCCTATACTATTAAACATGCAATCCCAAGGCACATAGGTCGAAATACGAAAAACCAAATTTGACCTCCCATTCAAAATACGCTATCAGCTGATGCAGTTTCTATGGGAGGTCAAAATTGACCTTGTTCTATGACCTATGTTCCTTGGCAAAAAGTTGTTCAATTTCATGGGCATATTCACACCCTTTATAGTATTATCACACCTTTCCGTTACACGCTGTATTTGTAATCGGACTCTCGAAAACGGCTCTAATAATTTCGATGAAATTAACTATACGGGGGTTTTTGGGGGCGAAAAATGTATCTAGCTAGGTCTCATGTCAACGAAAATTCGTATTCTTAAATTTTTAGAGCCTTTCTTGAAAATAGCGCGTTTGAGAAACCCTACAGCGACATCTGTTAGCAGATATTGTTTAAGACTATACTTACAGAGCAAAGCTCGGTTGCCAGGTACTTTATGATATAATTATGAGCAAGTGTGTTGAAAACTTTAACATCAGAAACAATTTACCCCCATAAAAGTACCTCACACAATTATGCATTTTGTATGGTCTGAATTCAGTTTCTGTTTTCGAGATATCTTTAACAGATTGAAAAATCGAACTGAGAATACAAATAGAAATAAGTGTAACCAAAGAGCTGTTATAAACGCCTTGCAATGTGTGTGTATTTGTAAATTTGTGTGAGTGATTGTTGGTATGTGTGTGTGTGTGTTTGCGCGCGCGCGTATGTGTGTGTATTCGTGAGTGTGTGTGATGTCTGTGTGAGTGTGTTTGTGTGTTAGTGAGTGTGTGATGTATGTCTGTGTGAGTGTGTTAATGTGTGTGTGTACTCGCCTGGAAGAGCTCCCCGTTGGAGATGTACCCGTCGTTGTCCATGTCGTAGATGCGGAACGCGAACCGCAGCTTGGACAGCTTGTCTCCCTTCACGCTGAACTGGGAGACACCCTGGATGAACTCTTTGAAGTCCACCTGGAATCGCAGACCACACAACGTTCGCCATGAAATCTAAGTAAACGTCCACTTCTGGACAGGGAGCACCCTCCAGCAGCCGTAGCACGATGCCTTTTTATGTTTATATAAGACCGCTCAAGTCACACAGAGGCGGTAGCGGAAGCGTTCCGGGGCCGGTATTTTTTGTAAAGTATAAGTTCTTATGCACCCTGTCACATTGAAAGCGGTCGCGGCGCGGCGCGGTGCGGCGCGGGGGCGGCCGGGCCGCTAGTACAACCCCGCGGACCGGGCGCGGCGCGGGGCCGAACTTTCGGCGGAAGCGGGCGCTGTATTCCACTGCGTTTAATGCAACCCGTCATACAGAGCGGCAGCGGCGCGGCACGGTGCGGTGCGGTCCGGGCGCGGACTTTGACGTTGTATTTTTTACAAGAATTTTGCGGCTTGGCGCAGACTTTTTTTAGGTTATCAGTTTGTTTTTTTGTTTAGAGCAAAGGATTTACGTCTTCTGAATAATCACAGATAAATAGTGTCACACCGACCGCTACCGCGCCGCTGTCCCACCGCGGTTTCCGCGCGGTACCTGTGTGACCGGTCCCGGAACGCTTTCGCTTCCCGCAGGTCCGCCCCCGGACCGCTTTACCGCTTATACGGCACTGTGTGACTTGGGCTTAAAGAAACAATGGGCCGTTTGCACTAAACTTAAGAATCGCCCCTAACTTGTTTAGGACACTTCTGGCAAGCAAGAATTTGGCCGATCTTAAGTTTAGTGCAAACGGCCCAATGCCATTTTTTTTATTTTAAGCATGATCCCGTGTGGTGCCAGCAAATAATAATACCAACCCATCTCTTTCCGTTGTTGTCGTAAGAGGCGCCTAAAGGCTTATGAACTGGAGGATGAACAGCAGCATCTTTCTGTGTACCGTACGCACGGCAGCAAGCACATAAATACAAAACCAGTATAAGCTGAACCAGCGCTACGCTTCAACAGCCCGAAATAAAGGTCTAAGTGTTTCCATCGACGTGCGGCCGAGTGTACCATCTCAAGCGCAGTCCATGGTGCTAGCCGCAAGCGCCGCAACGCTTACAAAGGTGATGACTATGGTCCTTCCCTTAAGGTTTTCTGTATTTTTGGACGGAGCTCCCTGTCCTGCAGTTCGTACGTAAGTCATGCACCAGTTTTTTGAATATTATAAAAACTTTTGACAACAACGAAGACGGACTTTTCTAACGATCTCGATGTTGGTTACATTACTCTTGTGTCTTGGCCGTTGTCAGACTCGGATGAAAGACCGCTGGTAGATTTAACCTCCCGTTTGACATTAAATTAGCTTTCTGCAACTGGCGGTGAGTTTAAAAAACGCCTCACAGCAAACTAGCAAAGTTTGCACAAATCATGAAGATTATGCAGTAGGTAGATAAGGTAAGTGGTCGTCCTTGACCGCGCGTCCTCTGTTTAGCGAACGATATCGCGCCGCTTATCTCCTCCACTGTGCAACCACAACATACCTATACTAATAATTACCACGTTCATCCGCAAAGAAACTAGCCAGCTCAGCATAAGAGCCCCTAGATTTTTTTTATTACTGTCAATGGGATTACTCTTGATCTCGATCTAGTCTTGAGTACAGAGATGAGGTCGGCGATGGGACGAGCTTGCCTAGAAGAAGCCTTTTCACTCGCGATTTGAATAGATTCGGGTTATATGAATATATATCTAAAGCCAAATGTAATTTTTTGTCTATTAATATATGAACCAGACGTAAATTTTCTCGCGCGAGTGATTGAAAATTGTAAATCGGTCAGGCCTCTTTCCGACACATTTTCGGAAGGCCAAAAAACTATTAAAAGTGTCGATATCTAGCCTTAACTAACTAAAAAATATAATGTTACCACCAACAGCGAGATCGTTAGATGAGTCCGTCCTCGTTAAATGTCAAAAGTTTTTATAATATTCAGGAAAACCCGTGCAAGACATAAAAAAAAAAAACCGGTCAAGTGCGAGTCGCACTCGCGCACTGAGGGTTCCGTACCACCACATAATCATAATTGTATTAGTTAAAATTTCAGTAGGATAATGTGCTAGATTTTTTGAGTCAGACACGCGCTTGACCAAATTTTATTATTTGTTGTTATTTTATAGCTTATGAACTAATACCAATTTTCATTTTTGTAAGTGTTCCCGTTTTTAAAATAGAACTAAAACAAAAATCGCCTCCGCGACCATCCAACTTGACCCCTCTCTTATATGAATGTTCTTGAAATGGGAGCTCACCACAATTGGTTATCATTAGTTGCGAGTAAAGTTGTAATATTTAATGATTTCAGACTTTTCCCTTTATTTGTACTGAGACCTAGCTTCTTGCCAAATTTCATAAATTTAGGTCAACGGGAAGTACCCTGTAGGTTTCCTTTTTTGCATAAATGTATGGAGATGAGGACATAAAAAGCCATATCTTTATATTGCGTCATTGTAAAAAATTGAAATTTTCAGATCTTGTGTGGTTCATAGACCCTAACATATGGTATTAATTTCAACCTGATACCTCTACCCGTTCGTGAGATAAAGGGTCTTGACAGACAGACAGACGGACAACAAAGTGATCCTATAAGGGTTCCGTTTTTTTCTTTTGAGGTACGGAACCCTAAAAACAAGTCGTGTAGGTGATGCTTGCCTTAACCTCATCTTAACGATTTTACCATCCAGTTCCGTATTCTAGCCTCTTTTTCCCAGTGCTTACTAACCTAACCGTTAGAGCGTTCGGATCTCGATCCGGAGGTTCTGGGTTCAATTCCCGTTGGGGACACTGTCAAACAGATATCTTTTTGGTAGACTTCCCCAGTTGGTCTAGGACACTGCAATTTGAATCACTTGATTTTCCGAAAACATGATTTCGTGCATCGGAAGACACGTTTAGCCGTTAGTTCCGGCTTCTATCTACTAAAGTAAGTAATCTCTTTTAGAGATAAGCCCGCCTTTGTTAATGCCTTTTGTATGTAACTTTCTGTTTGTAAATTTGTGCAATAAAAAATATAAAGTAGTCGTTAAATGAGTCATGTCAGAGGCCTGACGGTGGCTTACCAACTTTAACACCAGAGTTTGTGAAGTCGGTCGATGAACTTAAAACCTACAGATTTGTCTACCATTATATATTCTGTGCCATCGGATAGCCCACCCACCTGCCCGTTTTTATAATAATAATTATAATTAGCATTTAATGAAAAAACCACAATAACAAGTACACATGGATTCCTGCACTAAGCTCGGGGCTTGTACTGACAGGCAGGAGCCGCAATACAATTTACGGTTAACAAAATATGGTCATCTGGTTAAAATAATATTAAGCTAATAAGGTACAAAATATAATTTAAAACATGCAAAATGAGACCGACAGTAGCAAAAAAAGATGGGTTTTGGTGTGTTACCTCTCCATTGCCATCGGCGTCGAAGATGTCAATGACCCGTTGCACAAGCGGGTTCTGCTGCAGTTCGGGCAGGGACATGAACTCGTCGATGGAGAGCGCGCCAGAGTTGTCCAGGTCCAGTTTCCGGAACCGCTTGCCCAGGCGACGGATCTCGTCCGCGTCGACTACAACCACCACCACCACCCGCCGACCGGTCAGTAAGGACACTCTCCACCGCCAGCACAATGCTCTCGGGACCAGGGGACGCTTATCGTATCGACAACAAGAATGTAATCGCGCCGGCAAAAATATACTACTACGTTCGAATCGTGCCAACAAAGTGATTACTATTCAAAACCTTTCATGATCGATGTCCGGCAATTATGTTGCTTTTGAAGGCTGAGCTGAACTAAACTCGGATGAAAGCACCCTTAGGTCCTCGAGAGCGGAGTGCTAGCGTCAGTATCATCACTTCCACTTCAGAATGGAAAGGATCGCCGGATAGCAACAAGTGATGTGCACACGATCGTTTCTATACTGAACTGTTGAATTTCTATTAAATTCCGTGATAACATCATAGTTGAAAGCGCTTTTACATTGTCAGATGTTCGCTAAACATGCGGTAACTAATTAATTACTGTTGATCGTGAGAAGAACTTGAAAAGAGTATTCTGTTTCTAAATGTCTTTTGTTTCTATTATAATAGCATTAAATCTGACAATTCAAAAGGCTCTTCCTACTTCCATTCAAGTCTACAACATCAAGAGTTCGCGATGCAATCCTAGCGATTGATACATTTCCGTGCCTCTATCGGTAAGCACTGGAACGATTTTACTGACATTTATAGTATGAAGGGTTGGTATAGCGAGCTATTCTCGGCCCAGCCCAGTTTATATTGCATCGTTAATCTCTACAAACTAATAAAATTGGTACCTAATTACATAGCGACCTACTCTCTCGTCGAGGCGAGTATTTACAGCAGGCTCGTGCCTTGTGCCTCTCGGATTTCAGAAAACATATTATATCAAATCGTAACATCAAGAATATCTAATAAGAAAACAGCTAGTTCTATACATAAAAAGCATATTTCGGGTGCACAAAGCCAATTATTTTCCAAGTTCAATCCTGCCATTGTATCTACTATTGATAATGTAATAATTCAATAACAATTAACATCACATCCTAAACATTCAACAGAGAGGCTCCGCGTCACCGCTCGAGCCTTTACGACAACATGTATACAACAACTAACAGCCACAGAGCGAGGGAGGTCAGCGACATACTACAAAAACTCAGCTATAAATAATAAATCGTCTGTTTAGTGTCGCGTTTATAGGCTCGTAAACATCGCAGTAAACGGCACGCGAACGAACTCACGAGCGTCGTGCTGCGAGCGACTGGAGGCTGACCTGGCTCGTCTGCATGGTTCCTCGCACCCACTGCAGCGGCGCTAACATTCACACACTACACGCACAGTGAGACAACTAGCCGCGGGGCGGAGCCCTACGGGGCGCGGGATGCACTATAGCCACTAGCCGACACACAATGGGCGATGCGAGTGTGCATCCAGAACAATTTTTGACATCAGCTTACCAGGGCGCAGGGTGGAGGAACTATGCATTCAGACCGAGGGACTTGGTGTGAAGCAACCAATTTTTAGCGCAATATTTGGCAGAATACATATTAAGAGGTGTAAGATAGTAAATACTTGGTATTTATTAACAATTTAGCAAAATATATAAGTAACTGTAGAAAGATTTAAAGAGCTAAATAAATATAATGCAGCATAAGAAGTAATAAACCAATCATGTTAGATACAATATCAGATTGATGGACTTTATGATTTATCTGGTTACTGTTTTAAAAATGCATTTTATTAATTTTATTTTCTTTCGAACAGAACTTCAATTATGCTTTTTGGAGAAACATCTTTAAAAGTATAAGTTAGTCCCGTAAGATTTAGAAAAATTGTTCTGGACGTGTTGTTATTGTTTTGTTAGTGTGACAGGTGTGAGCGTGAGTGCGATGTCAGTCTACTCGTAACAAGGCGAGCGATGATTGAGCGAGCTGCAACACTACACACTCACAGTTCTCCACCTTGAAATCAAGGCAGTTTACTCGCGCTGAAAACAAACCTCACGTTACGTTTCATTTGCATATGGAGACCTTACTCTACTGCTCAACTCATTGCATATTCAAAACCCTCCAGACAAGCTTCACTTTACTTTATGAGGAAATGGAATAACAAAACATGAAGCATAATAGTCATATGTAAAGATGCCTATTGTTATATATTATGCTGAAGCAATAGGAACATGTACTTATATTATTCATAAATAATTTCCATTAAAATGTACAGCGGACAGTCGGCTTGGCTATCATGTAGCTGCAGAAACAAGTTAGTATGGTTATAAAGAAGGCATTGTTCAAGACAAATGTTATTGGAAGAGAAATAGTATGAGGCGGATGAGGGTAGTGAAGATACTCACAGTTGGAACACAGCTCCATGGGGATCGAGTTCTCATTACCCTGCAAGCATGATAACAACTTGTTCTCATTTTATTATACATATACAAACAAAGTATTGAACTAAAACTTACAACAAAAAAAATTGTTACCACATCTAATATTAGTTAGTAGTATTCTTTGCCTGCGTCTTTGTTCCCGAGTTCATATAACCCGAATCTATTCAAGTCGCGAGTGAATAGGCTTCTTCTGGGTAAGCTCGTTTCATCGTCGACCTTATCTCTGTCTTCAAGACTAGATCGAGGTCGAGTAAGTCCATTTTCAATAAAATAAAAAGTCTCACAATATAGTAAATATAAATAATGGTAAAGTTAATTTGTGAGTAGTTGTAATCTTCATCAGGGCTACTCCAAAACACAGAAACTCTGGCTCCTTTCCAGTAAGAACCACCAAGTGCAGCATATTGAAGAAAATACTGGTAGTAATACTTCTGCAGGCAAAATTTATTTTTAACAAAATATTACTTGTCATAGTGCGTTCGGGGCGAGGTCGCGAGCACAAGACAACTCACTGTACAAACATAGCAGCCATACTCCTGGCCTACGACGAACACTTTTTCTCCTCCCTGTGTTCACAAATATAACACAAGGAATGTGATTGTATGCTGCCACAAACCACGGACTCTCGATGGTCGAAAACATCTTATTTCCACGAGTAGACAACACGAGAGTTAAAATTAGCACAGTTAACACGTATACGTACCATTTTGAAGGTTTTGTGGAAACGCAGTAGTTATAAGCCGTGAAACAATCTGGTATATCCTTCTTGATCGCTGTAGATTAGGTTTATTGAAAAGCTCTAAAATTGCACAGCAAAACAGGCATCGATCTATTTTTTACCAAAAAATCACACACTCACACAGACAAGACGACAGATCAAATGACATTTTTTTTTTTTTTTTTTTCAATTTTTTACGGCATTGGTAACTAGGCCATCTGCCGAAAATTAAACAAATAACAAAACATTTTATCTTAACTTACCACACGTGTTTTAAAATATTCATAAATTAAACTGTAAATTTCTCTATGTTGTAACAAATTCTGCATATTATTGGGAATACAAACATTGCTTCTACCTGAATCTTTATACAGTTCATAAAATAAACCTATAAATAACATTCTTTGTAAATTAAAGTTGGGGCAATTTTTTTCATTTAAAGAAGAGGAAGGAATTTTACATCCTATATTTCAGACAAACATAAGAACAAAAGGTAATAACAAAGGTTTAGGGTATTTTCCAAAAGAATCTAACGAAAACCAAAAAGTTATAAATTCAGTCCTTTAAAAATTACAAGTTTTAAACCCTGAAAATACAATAAAATAACAATTTGATACTTTTAGTTGGTTTTCAGGTGGTAGGTAACTTGTGATCTTGAAAACCAACTAAAAGTATCAAATTGTTATTTGGCAGTATTTTCAGGGTTTAAAACTTGTAATTTTTTAATTTGCCGCGGTTTTGTTGTGACACGACTCGCTGGCAAAGATTTTGGAAGCGCAGCGTTTTTCTTACGTCAATGCTCGCTGGCCAAACCTTAGCCCCTCTGTACTGTACATAATTTATTGCCAAGGAATATACGGCTTATAACTGACTTCATAAATAGCATAGAATTGTCAAATTGACATTATCCTCCCTCTTCCCCTCTTCCTTTCCCCTCTTTCCGAAAAAGTCAATCATGGCGGCCGGGGTAGGTTAATATTTTAATTTAAAAGTATCTTATTAATCTGTTCTTAATTGCGTCAATAATGAAACCAAAAGTGATCACCATCGTGTCTACTAACGTGCTTTGTATTTATTTCCCGTAGGTTATTTACACTTATCCGGAAAACTTCCGCGCTTACAAGGCGCTGATTGCCGCAAAATACTCCGGGATTGACTTGAAAGTAGCCCCCAACTTCGAGTTTGGTGAAACCAACAAGTCTGAGGAGTTCCTGAAGAAGTTCCCCGCCGGAAAAGTGAGCGTGAACCGTGTTATTAAATACAAGTGCTACAGCTGTGATTTTTTGGTGTGACGTGTAACGAATCTTTGCTGTTTATTTTAGGTGCCAGCATTTGAAAGTGCCGACGGAAATTTGCTTTTGTCTGAGAGCAATGCCATCGCATATTACGGTATGTCTTTTTTACACATTTATTTATGATAGGTAAATATAACCTCCTAATCAGCTGATTGCAACTCGGCCAGTCCTGTCCTACAGTAGTACAAGAAAGCTGTCATGGTTTACACCAAGATTTAGGATAGGACTGGGCTCAAAGATTTTTTTAAAATCGGTCGAGTGCGAGTCGGACTCGCGCGCCGAGGGTTCCGATATACCTATAGTATTTTTGGAAGCAATAAAGTCCATTTTCAGGACTGCAAAACTAAATTTGTTTGTAAAGGTTTTTTGCAGATTTCTGAAAAACTGAATTAGAGGTGTGACAGACAGACAGAGCGGCACCATAAGGGTTCCTTTTTTTACCATTTTGGTATCGGAACCCTAAAAATGACGACAAAATGACTATACACTTTGTGCAAGAGCTTGTATTAAGAGCTCAATAAGTTGCAAATTGTCTCTGACCACTTTTCTAGCGCTGATTGCGAGTCTCGCCGAGTTGAGATAAATCAATAATACCAAACCTGTTTATCTCACCACAAACCAAATACCAAATTTACTGTTACTCAAGTATTTCAACAAAAGTTATGAATCGTTGGTGCCTATTGTTGATATAAACCCTTCATTACAGGTCGCCAGGTCCACCACTTGCAAAGAATATGATGAATGTAACAAGCAGTGTTGTGAGACCCTAGATACTTGATTTCCATAATTTGCCAGAAATCCATATTAAGATTTCTGCTTAATTTTGATTTTGGGATTATTAGATTATTTTCCTTTTGGGTCTTTGAAGGAAAATGTTTGAAAATGCTTAAATTATTTATTTAGTTTTATTCTTTTGATAACCGATCAATCCTTACAAACTGTGCTGTTGTCAACAAGATACTGGCAGTAATGGCTGTAATCTAAATGGCCCATTGTCATAATATAAAAGTTGCAGTTGGACAAGTTCTGAGATTAAATTTGTGCCCTGAAAGGAAAGGCAGATTTTCATTAAATAGACACTATTTGGTAATTACATAATAAAGTAAGTAAGTAATGGGAATAATTAAGACTTTTATGTGTAGTTATTAATACTTATTCATTTTAAAATAGTTCAAAGCAAATTTTTCAATCTGTGGAAGGAAACATATGTGGTTGCAATCCTTATCAGTGAGCGACCTAGGAAGAAGTAAGGCCTTTGATAGTATCAGTAGGTAACTGAGTTGTAATTTTATCTTGAGCAGATTTTTTGGGAAACAAAGTCTAACCTGTTATCATGAAGGTGTCTTCCTCGAAAATCCATGTAAAAATCCATATGCATTAATTTTCCATATTGAATGTTGAAATTTAGTATAGATGTGGACAAATCCGTAGATATGGCAACACTGCTAATAAGCCAGGGTTTTGTTTACTGACGATATAAACCCTGATGTGATTGAGCACATGTTGTTTGTGTGTAGTTGCAAATGCAGCGCTGCGAGGCAGTGATGTTGTGCTGGCAGCACGCGTGTGGCAGTGGGCCTCGTGGGCCGACTCTGAGCTGCTGCCCGCTTCCTGTGCCTGGGTCTTCCCCTACCTTGGCATCATGCAGTTCAACAAACTGGTACATAGTGCTTTTTTTACCTAACCTATTTATTTAACTTAATTAATAAAATGTTCTGTTTATTATTATTATCACAAAAACAATAGTTGGTCAATATACTTACAGAAATGTCAAAAATATCCTTAATATTAACAGCAAAAATTACAAATAGCATAAAAAATAATTGTCAAAAGCACTTAATTAATTAACCTATCTATGGAAATCGTTGGAGGAGGCCTGTGCCAAAAGGCACACTGAAATAAGAGATATACTTTAGAGAAATACCAAGCAAATACATTGAGAATTTCAGAATTAAAGGCTTTATCATTATATGTATTTTCTAACATAGATTATAAGTTACTTACTAACAAAATATGGACAATTGTCTGAAATAAACTGATTTTATTTTATTTTATAATTAACCTCTCTACAGTTAAAAGAATGTACCTTGATTAGGAAGACATTAAGACAGTTGTGAGCAGGATGGATGTGACTCTGTCACTCCAATTTCTTTCTTTTTTAAATATTCTACTTATCATCCATATGTATTGTTCCATAATTTTCACATTAAAACAATGTATGAAACTAAATTATTCAAGGTGTAACAGAAAGGGTATACCAACCATGAAACTGCACAACTTTCCCCGAGGAACAGGTATAACCTTTATAATAGAAACCTGTATAACTACAATTTTTGTAAATGAATGTCAAGTTGTGGTAAAACTACTTGCTGCTACAGGTTAACGGTGTGCTACAGGTTAACGGTGTGCTACAGGCTAGCTGTATTATGTGCATGGTAGTTGTTAACGTGGAGTGATGTCTGTTGCAGAACGTGGAGCGAGCCCGCTCGGACCTGCTGGCAGCGCTCGGAGTGCTGGACCAACACCTGCTCACGCGCACCTTCCTGGTGACGGAGCGGGTCACTCTAGCTGACATCATCGTGTTCACAACGCTCATACACGCCTACCAGGTGAGTGTGTGTGTGTACTGGTCCAACACCTGCTCACGCGCACCTTCCTGGTGACGGAGCGGGTCACTCTAGCTGACATCATCGTGTTCACAACGCTCATACACGCCTACCAGGTGAGTGTGTGTGTGTACTGGTCCAACACCTGCTCACGCGCACCTTCCTGGTGACGGAGCGGGTCACTCTAGCTGACATCATCGTGTTCACAACGCTCATACACGCCTACCAGGTGAGTGTGTGTGTGTACTGGTCCAACACCTGCTCACGCGCACCTTCCTGGTGACGGAGCGGGTCACTCTAGCTGACATCATCGTGTTCACAACGCTCATACACGCCTACCAGGTGAGTGTGTGTGTGTACTGGTCCAACACCTGCTCACGCGCACCTTCCTGGTGACGGAGCGGGTCACTCTAGCTGACATCATCGTGTTCACAACGCTCATACACGCCTACCAGGTGAGTGTGTGTGTGTACTGGTCCAACACCTGCTCACGCGCACCTTCCTGGTGACGGAGCGGGTCACTCTAGCTGACATCATCGTGTTCACAACGCTCATACACGCCTACCAGGTGAGTGTGTGTGTGTACTGGTCCAACACCTGCTCACGCGCACCTTCCTGGTGACGGAGCGGGTCACTAGCTGACATCATCGTGTTCACAACGCTCATACACGCCTACCAGGTGAGTGTGTGTGTGTACTGGTCCAACACCTGCTCACGCGCACCTTCCTGGTGACGGAGCGGGTCACTCTAGCTGACATCATCGTGTTCACAACGCTCATACACGCCTACCAGGTGAGTGTGTGTGTGTGCTGGACCAACACCTGCTCACGCGCAGGTTAGTGTGTTTTTTTTTTACTGAAGTAGGAAACAGTTTTTGAGAGTGTTCGGCTCTAGATCAGGAGGTTCTGGGTTTGGTTACCAGTGGGGACCCTGACAAACAAAAATAATTTTGAGGGACTTTTCTAGTTTGGTTAGGTGCAGAATTGAAGCACCTCATTGTCTGAAAAGTCAGATGAGTCCGTGCTTTGAAAGGCACGCTAAGCCGTCGTCGGTCTCGACTATATTTTAAGATGATCATGTCAGAAACCTTCGGCGGCTCAACAACTCTGACACCAGGATTTGTAAGACTGGTCATCAACCTTACAGTCTACAGAATGTGAGGATTACTAAAGTAATTTACCATAACATCTCATGAAAAGTCCACTACAGGACAGGGAGCTTTCTCCAGAATATCAACAAAAATATGTAGTAGATTTAGGAGGGGAAGTATCGTAGTGATGACTCTTGTTAGTGTTGCGATTGGCACCATGGACCACGGTTGTTGGTGACTGCAGTATGTCAGATGGTAAAATATACAGAACGACGCCGCTGTCCATCCTCTAGTTCCTAATCCGTTGTCACCTCTTACGCCACCCGTGGGTAGAGTTTACACCACACGAGTCGTTGTAGTCCTATGGCACCCCGCTGGTGCAGAGGGCCTCAGTAGGTTGTCTCCCCGCCGGCCGGTCCCGCGCAATTTTCCTAGCATCGCTTCACGATAGTCCAGCTTCCTTCAGCTTCGTTTACAGAGCGTTTTGCAAGTGTAAGTCCACTTCTCCTTCTGCCTCCCGGGTACCATTCGAAGGCAATGCTGGCCGAATTTTCCTCCCTTCTTACGAGTGTGACCAATTCACCTCCATTTGCGAGTCATCATATCAGCCGAAAGACCTCCACTGCTGGACATAGGCCTCCCCTAAAGATCTCCATGACTCGCGGTCCTGCGCTGCTCGCATCCAGCGGCTTCCCGCGACCTTGACCAGATCGTCGGTCCACCTTTTAGGGGGCTGCCAACGCTTCGTCTTCCGGTACGTGGTCGCCACTCTAGAACTCTAACGCCCTATCGGCCACCGGTTCTTCTTGCGATGTGCCCTGCCCACTGCCACTTCAGTTTAGCGATTCTCAGGGCTATGTCAGTTACTTTAGTTCTTCGGCGGATCTCCTCATTTCTGATTGAATCCATTTGCGAGTAGGGTGGGAGTAACGAGTGGGTATGATTGCAGCACGTGCTGGACCCGTCCGTGCGGTCCGGCCTGGCCAACGTGTCGCGCTGGTTCCTCACGATGCTGCACCAGCCGCCCGCGGCCGCCGTGGTGGGCCCCCTCTCGCTGTGCGCGGCGCCGCCCGCCTACGACCCTAAGAAGTACAACGATCTACACGCCGCCAAGAAGGTACGTGTCGTAACATCCCACAATACATCTATACAGGTCGCAGTAGCCGTTGGGAATTAGGAGGAGCCCGGCCCCTTTACCCTCAAAACATACATCCCACAAAACCTCCGCTGCACGACGAAGAACTCCAGCAAAAGTGCTTGGTACTTTGGAGAAGATATAATAGTGAACATTATTTTAGCATCTTAGTTAGACCATGAAATTGAACAACTTTTAAAAAGGAACTTCATCCCATAGAGACTGCGTCAGCTGACAGCGCATTTCGTATGGAATGTAATATTTTTTTTCCTATCTCTACCTGTTTATGGTATAAAAAAACAATTTTATGGTCTTAAGTAACTTTTTCACTTCACACTCACTTTCATTCAATCACTACACACGCACCACCAAACTATCACTTCACACCCACTTCCACAATCACTTCACACCCACTTTCACAATCACTTCACACCCACTTCCACAATCACTTCACACCCACTTCCACAATCACTTCACACCCACTTCCACAATCACTTCACACCCACTTCCACAATCACTTCACACACACCTCCACAATTACTTCACACACATCTCCACAATCACTTCACACCCACTTCCACAATCACTTCACACCCACTTCCACAATCACTTCACACCCACTTCCACAATCACTTCACACCCACTTCCACAATCACTTCACACACACCTCCACAATTACTTCACACACATCTCCACAATCACTTCACACCCACTTCCACAATCACTTCACACCCACTTCCACAATCACTTCACACCCACTTCCACAATCACTTCACACCCACTTCCACAATCACTTCACACCCACTTCCACAATCACTTCACACACACCTCCACAATTACTTCACACACATCTCCACAATCATTTCACACCCACTTCCACAATCACTTCACACCCACTTCCACAATCACTTCACACCCACTTCCACAATCACTTCACACCCACTTCCACAATCACTTCACACCCACTTCCACAATCACTTCACACACACCTCCACAATTACTTCACACACATCTCCACAATCACTTCACACCCACTTCCACAATCACTTCACACCCACTTCCACAATCACTTCACACCCACTTCCACAATCACTTCACACCCACTTCCACAATCACTTCACACCCACTTCCACAATCACTTCACACACACCTCCACAATTACTTCACACACATCTCCACAATCACTTCACACCCACTTCCACAATCACTTCACACCCACTTCCACAATCACTTCACACACACCTCCACAATTACTTCACACACATCTCCACAATCATTTCACACACCACATTCTAATGTCTTCTTCCTAACTTCCTTATATTATTAGGGATTACTTGTCAAAAATACTTGTACAGGAAATATCTACGAGTAGTTATGAAAATCAAAATCGCGTGACTATGCGCGCGAAATGCGAAGCCAATATACTGCTCTAGTGACTAGCTAGTCTGTCGTTGGATTGTGACTGCCTTATTATGTATTATTAGAAGAGCTTAACTTTCTATATTACTATGAATAACTAGTTTTATTTTGTTTACGCTACTGGAGAAGAAGGTATGTATTGGACTTTGTACTGTACTTGTTTCTATCAATGTAAGGGCTAAAGCCGCTCTGCAAGTGTCGAGCTTGACTTGCTCTTGGCTGTATCACCTTCACTTATTACTTATCATCATCATAAATCCCATAAAACGTCCACTACAGGACAAGGAACTCCCTCCAAAAGTCCAGCTTTAGCTGAAAAATGTTGAGGGGAAGTATGGAGTACCATAGTCACCACGCTTGTTAGCGTTACGGCTGGCACCATGGACCGCGGTTGTTGGTGATCGCAGAATGTAAGATGATACGATACACAGAAGAATGCTGCTGCCCATCCGCTAGTTTATTAACCCTTAGTCGCCTCTTGCGACACCCGCAGATATAGAGATGGGTTGGTACTATTCTTTGCTAGCATCACGCGGGACACTTAGTACTACTTTGTTACAATAAGTTATGATAATGACGATACACGCGATTCAAACCATTTGGTGTTAATATTTTGCTAACATAATTGCAGGACGCTGGCGGTAAGAAGGAGAAGAAGAAGGAAGAGAAGCCCAAGAAGAAGGAGGAGAAGCAAGACGAGCCCGATTTGCTAGAGGACGAGGCTGAAAAGCCCAAGGAGAGCAAGGACCCCTTCGATCTCATGCCCAAAGGGTGAGTGCCGTCCAGGAACTATATGTATTCTATACTATGTATAAAAATGGGTATGAAATCTTTGAGGGATATTTTGTCCACGATGAAATCCTCCCGGCGCATAATTTATTTATTTTTATTTATTTATTGATACAAACAAAATTCACTCAGCATTACAGTTACCCAAAGCGCTGGTAAACTTAAATAAAATAACAATAACTTATCATTTAAATCTAAATACTCTCACAAAAGAATAAAAATGTTCTATTAATATGACACCACCTGTCAGCAAACAAATCTAGTTCAGGATATTTTTCTAGTAGCTCATTCAATAGGTAAAGGGAAGTCACAAGTGGTGAGTGCCTGTGTGCCTGCGTACGTGTCGCCTCTACAGCCAATAGCCGGTGTGTGTGTGTGTGTGTGCGGGCGCGGAGATACCTGTCCGGTACGTACAGGCTGCACTCGCGCGATACCAGCTCCGGGCAGTCTGACTCCCCGCCCCCGCGTATTAGCTGACACGCTGTATGTAATAACTGGACGTTCCTCCTAAGTTCTAACGAATTTATACCCAACATGCCAAGTAGAAATTTAGTAGGATAAAGAAATGGGTAGTAACCATACTTTTTCTTATACAAGAACCAGAGAAAGGCCTTTTGAATTTTCTCTAATAAAAGAGTATATGACTTCTCATGAGGACTCCATACTAGTTGATTATGATCAAAAGGAGATAATAATCCGAAACTAAACGAAGACATTTTTTATTTTTTCTTAACTTGTGGGTAAACGAATAACTCGTCGTCACTATTGTATATGAGGAGGCGAGTGAAACCACGGACGGCTATCGGTGCACTGGCCGTGCGTTTAATAAGGTATACGCTTATAAGTATAGGCACATACGCTACACTAGTGCAGCTGATTCTATTTTGGTACGGACTAAAGAATAGTATAACAGAATAACAGTCTTGGGATCTTGGAAACTTTTTGAATTACGGATAATAAAACCTAACCTTTTATAACAATCTTTGGCTAAAGTCTCTATGTGCCTATTAAAAGTTAATTTTGTGTCGAAGAGGACTAAATCTTTAATGTTATCCACAGAAGCTATTGCGTCACTTCCCAGTAATAATGTCACGTTCGCAAAATGTCACACTAGGGTTCACCATAGCAAAAAAGTCCCAAATCCATATAAAAAAAAAGTCCCAAATGCATACAATTTTTTTTTTTCAAAATTACCAATTTTTTTTTTTTAATAATAGGTGGCTATCAGCTCATGTGCGATAAAAGGCGGCTAAGTATTTAACCTAACCTTATATGATTTTAGTCAAAGTCAGTTATCCCCAGACATTTTACAAATGGATAACTCGGTCGGGAGACAGTGTCATCTGCTACCCGACTACGCGTTGTTAGGTCCGGTGCAATCGGTCCACTTTCCCAAATGGTAAACTTGTTTTTCCTTATTCGTCCATTTTCCAATGCGTCCATTTTCCCAATCGGTCTAATTTTCGAGCACATAGGAACTAGTAGTAGTACCTACGTAGTAAGTAGTTGTACTATACTTGTAACTTGCACTTGTGATATGCGCTTATCTTTATCTTCATCCTCATCATCACCTCATCCCCATCCACATCCTTATCTTTCGAATCCGAAGAGAAAAATTGATAAGACTAAAATATGTTTATTTTTATTCAATATATCCAAAACAAAAAACAGCACAAAATTGATTGAAAAATTTTCCAAGTCCCAAATCTATAGCAAAATAATTCAAAAAATTTTAGACATTTTGCGAACGTGACAATTTGTGAATGTGACATTTTGCGATCGTGACATTTAGAGAAAGTGACATTTTGCGAACGTGACATTATGCGTCGGGAGGGATGAAATTAAACAACTTTTTGGTACTTAAGGTCGAAATATGAAAAAAAAAAATTATAAATAGCAGTAGCTGATGGGAGGACAAAATTATTTCTAGTATTTTAGTGTATGTGTTGCACATTGGTCGGAATAATGCAGCTTGTTTAGAATGACAACAGCGTTGTTGCTGGACGGAGCGATGCGTAAAATATTGAGCGATAGAGACACGTTTTCTTGCATGTAACAATTGGCCATTTCAAAAATATTTTTGGTATTTTTTTTTATATTTTTAAATGATAATTTAGATTATTCTAAGAAATTAATTTGAAAATTTTATCATTTAGATCATTTTTATATAACGACTTTAAGTTTGCGACCCGGTGACGTCACATGCTCACGTTCTTACAAATAACTTGATATCTTTGAAACAAAATGCTCTATAGACTATGAATACAGCTCATTGTTTATCACGATCATACGGTCCTATAATTGTAATATAAAAATAATTAATGATCTAAATGATATTCTTTCTTCAAATTAGTTTCTTAGAATAGTCTAAATTATCATTTAAAAATATAAAAAAAATACCGAAAATATTTTTGACATGGGCAATTGATGTAACAGTATAAAATTGGGAGCCAATTTCTACTAACAAACTGTTATACGGTTTGGCGGAATTTGTGATGTCATTCATAATTGTTGCATTTTTAGTTTTGAAAATTGAAAAAAAAATTTATATATTGTTTCGTCTTGTTCTCATGCATAGCTCTGACTGTTGTCATTCTAATCAAGCTACATTATTTCGACTATATTTTACTTCTTAGGGTGGGCAACGCGCTTTGCTGTTTTATTGGCAGTTGTTCAAAGCTAATGCTGTGTCTTCCTGTTTTGATTTCAAAAAAAGTGACAGCGTTTAAAAGTCGTAGGGCTTTTGTGCAGTCGTTTTGGGTAAGTACCACCCCTTTTCCTGTTTCTGCCGGGAAGCAGCAGTGTTTGCACTGTTGTTTCAGGTTGAAGGGTAACAGGTGAAAGGTGAAATTACCGGCACATGAGACAGTCCTATTATCTTATTCCTCTAAGTGGGTAACGCGCTTTGCTGTCTTATTAATTATGGCACTAACAAGACAGTGGGTGCTATTGGCGGTGGTGACCACTCACCATCAGGTGGCCCACATGATTGTTTGTTCATTAGGAAATATCAAGTATATTTATTATGTAAGGAATTTGGGTATATAGTTCAGCAGTTGTATTACCTTGGTGCGTTTCACCAAATTCTATCTTTGCAGGTATAGTTTTAATTATGAGCAGTAGTGGTAACCACCACAGACTGCCTACTCGTTTGCTAACTCTTAACATTCGTAACATTGTATATGGTTGCAGAACATTCAACATGGACGACTTCAAGCGCTGCTACTCCAACGAGGAGGAGTCAGTTTCCATCCCCTACTTCTGGCAGAAGTTCGACCCCGAGCACTACTCCATCTGGTTCGCGGAGTACAAGTACCCGGAGGAGTTGACTAAAGTGTTCATGAGCTGTAACCTCATCACCGGCATGTTCCAGCGGCTCGACAAGATGCGCAAACAGGTACACACACCACACACCACACACCACACACCCGCCGCAGCTAACTCTAGCGCTGACCGTCAATGCGCAGAACTCAAAAACTGAGTCGCAGGGGCAAGCGGGGCAGGTGGGGGGTGGGGCAGGCGTGCGAGTCTGCCTGTCACCAATGCGCAGAAAATAACCGTCAGAGCTAGAATTAGTTTGCGCGGCGTATTATTGTGTGCTGATCAAAGAGGTTGCATGTATATTTCCTTACACAACTACTTGCATGAAGGAACATTTCCGTCCCTAAAAATCCAAGGGTGCCTCCAGTACCTCCGTCTAATTCTACTTGCACTTAGTCCTCCTAAATTATCTGCCTAAAGTGAAAATCATCTACTATTTTTTAACCAGACAACGTCCCTTGGCAATCACTGACACCTAAAATACAGGGTCCTCCCTAGTTTAGGTGGCAGGGATACTATAATTTGTAAATATTTGTACTAGCGTAAGAAACTGAAATTGTAACAGCATTAGTAAATAAATAAATAATAATAATTTTATTATTAATTAGTATATCACAGAATAAGTAATAATACTATCATATATAATGGACACTCTCCGCCCCCCTTGCAATTGCAACCCCGCGCGCACCTGCAATATTCTCGTGGTCCTTCTGAAGGTCTTGAACTGAATATGCGAGCCTACGCGACCCACTAGTTTCATAATTCATAATTATTTATTTGACAGTTACATGGTACATAATAGGTGTAATAATGATACAAGTCCAGCATGTAACACTCCGTCGGAGCACTGCAAATATTGAGAGAGCACTTACTTACATGCAGTTCAAATATACAAAATTAACAAACAAAATATGCAATAATCTTACATCAATAGAATATATATATATTTTATTCCTCTTACCAATGGAATATTGAAAATAATTGTTTAAAAATGTCAAAATAGATTTCGATTAGTTTCAAATCGATGTAAGTATCGGGGGTGTGCCTATAACTATGTGGTATGTTAACAAACTTATATAAGTTTTTGTTTGATTGCAGGCGTTCGCGTCAGTGTGCCTGTTCGGCGGAGACAACGACTCCTCCATCTCCGGCGTGTGGGCGTGGCGCGGACACGACCTCGCCTTCCCGCTCTCCCCCGACTGGCAGGTACACACACACACACACACACACACTATCACTTCACACTCTACTCCGTCCCATCACTTCTCACACTCCATACCATCACTTCACTTCATACACACCTTTACACAACCACTTCACGCACACCTTAACATTTACTACACCTTCACTTCACACTCACCTCCACCCCATCATTTCACACAAAGCTTCCCACAGTCATTTCATTTCACACATACTATCACTCCACTTCACATACACCTTCACACTACTACTTCACACACACCTACACACCACTTCACATACAAGGTGTAACAAAAAGGGTGTATCAACCCTGAAGTATGTATATCATTCTGCCCACGAAACTGAACAACTTTCACCAAGGAATATCAAAATACAAAAAAAAAATTACTGCCCATTGAAACTAAATCAGTTGATCACGCAACTTGTATAGGTAAAAAAAAAATCTCGTATTTCGACTTATGTTCCTTGGAGGAAGTTGTTGAGTTTCATGGGCAGTATCACATCCTTCAGGGCTGTCATACCAGGGTTGGGTATAACATACCATCACTTTTCACACAACTACATAAACACTTTATAAACATAACTCTACACAATTCCTTCATACACATAAACATAATCTCTTATCTCGCACACAGACACACAACTCTACACAATCACTTTACACATACTCTGCCACGTGATCACTGCACATACCTTCACTCAATTGAGCCATTTGAGCCACGTTTGATTATTATTTGAGGCAAGTGAGCGACTAGTGACGGCGTGTGCCCGTTTCCTTTCCACAGATCGACTACGAATCGTACACGTGGCGCAAGTTGGACCCAACCGACCCCGACACCAAGAAGAAGGTCCAGGACTACTTCTCGTGGAGCGGAGTGGACGCGCAGGGAAGGAAGTTCAACCAGGGGAAGATCTTCAAGTGAACCACCACTACTACTGCTCTGTACATACTACAGTGGACATAGACTGCATTTCATTTATACTATTATGTAACACTAACACCTATAAGCAGAATAAATTGTTTTCTATTTATTAATTTATTTTATTGTTAGATTTTAAACCTTTTTGACATTCCACGAAAGAATGAGATGTTTAGTAAGCAGAATGCCTTCACTTTTTAATGTAAACAGTAGTCTGATTAGTTGTAAACGATATTTTTTCTATGTGTGATGTTGTGGTTAGAAACTTATGCCTCGTGTAATTGAAAATGTTGACAAAACGCCATAGTCTTTCGTGGAATGGGCGTTAAATGAGGAATATTAGCTTCCTAAAATCTTTCCAACGCTTACCAACACATTTTTGCAGCCATGTCACTAAAACCAGATTATATTTGACGGAAAGAATAACATTGTTTTCCTGACGGCTTTGGGAACAGAAAAGTCCCAACTAATTCGGTCAACAGAACTAGTGGGAATAAACTGATTGCTTCTGACATAACTGCAAAATGTTGTTGGTAAGCGTTGGAATAAACTAAAAAAAAACCGGTCAAGTGCGAGTCGGACTCGCGCGCTGAGGGTTCCGATATACAGTCCATTTTTAGGACCGCAAAACTAAATTTATTTGTTAAGGTTATTTGCAGATTTCTAAAAAACTGCAACTTAGAAAGATCGTTATATTTTTGCTGTAATGTTTACATAAACTTATGTCAACTGTAATTAATTTAGATTTTTCCTTTCACAAGCTTCGGAGATAAGGGGAGGGGGGGGGGGGGGGAATGGTATTTTTTCATCATAACTTGAAAACTAAGAGACGTAAAATATAAAAATGTATTTTAGAATGTACAAGTAAAGCCCTTTCATATAATACCCCACTCAATCTACTCGTAGTAGCGACAATTTGAATCCCCCCTTTACATTAATAATCATAATTTTTTCAAAATTATTTCATGTGCAATTAAGTTGGGCAACTATATTCTAAAACTCCCAAATTTTAAGTCGATATAGCATAAGTGTTTGCTGAGATATAGAGTTGTGACAGACGGACAGACAAAGTTGCACCATAAGGGTTCCTTTTTTTTACCATTTGCAATGAATGCAGTATATTCCTCGACCATCGAACAACTTTCTCAAAAAAACATCGCTTGACAAATGAGAAAAGTTGTAGGTCGTTCCATACAAAAACATCCTATGGCGGCGCGAGGTTTGTATGGGAAACTCTAATTTTCTTGTTTTTAAGCTTTCCTTAGATGAAGTTGTTACTTTTTAAGCATGAACATTGTACAGTCAACAGCAAATCAAACTTGACAGTTGCGGTGCGACACAAGACCCACAGGTATTGAAATAAAAAAGGAACGAAATGTGTCAAGGTTGATGTGCTCTTGAATGTACGAGGCTGGACTTAATGCATGAAAACTCTATTTCCTTCTGAAGGTGTAGGTATAAGTTATATTGTTTCGTGGAATCCTCTGTAGGGTGTATGGGTGTGTTTCGCAAAAATGTGTGATGATCCTGAATAGTGTTAAAGGCTACCTGCATATAATAAAGCTGCCTGCGGTCCACTAGCGCCCCCATCAGTTAAAAATATATTACTCGCCAAACACAAAACTTAAATCCGGAAAGACCTTAGAGCCTCAGAAGAAAGACCTCCTTGCTTCGTTATGAGGTAAAATTTCTTTGCCTTAGAGCAATGCGTCAAACCGCGCAAGTTGCTCGCGAAATAAAAACTATTGTATAAGTAGAACCTATTATCTCTGTAAAATAAAGTTTGCTGTAGTTACAGATACAAAAACTGCTGAAAGTGGCAATTTTTGACACTGTACGTGTAACTACAGTCAAATACATTTTTCAGAATTGATAGGTCCTAAATAAACTAGGGTACCTAAGTACCTTTACTTTAATCTGTCTGTTTACTTTAATCCGGAAGAATATTCTATGAATTTTCTAGATGACTGCAGGAATCCCCTTGGTTAACAGCGCTATAAGTATTTTTTTAGGGTTTTAAGTAGGTTTCCTTTGAGAAGTAAATAGAATATAGCGATTGAAACTACAAATTCCAAAGCAAAATGTATATTTTAAATTTTTCAGACTTTCGCCTAACTGATGATAATGTTTTAGACATCTGCAGATATTTTTTATACTTACTTACATAGCATTAATAAGTAAATAGGTATTATTGCGTTAATCGATTCAACTAATATTACGAGAGCCGCGAATATAAGTAGCGGGATAACAGATCTTTTATAGATAACAATAATATACTTAATGCCAGTTGTGCAAAGCATCATTAAATTTTAAACCTACTTTAAATCATTTTCTGCCACTTTCTTTTTTTTTGGATTTTTCTTTCTTTTCTTTGTCGTTAAAATTAAAAGTGACAGCAAAGTATTTAAAGGACCTTTGACTTTAAAGACTCTTTGTGCAACTGGTCGTTACTCTCGTTAAAATAAGCACCATTATAAATAAATGCATCAATAGCACGTGAGGTCGCCACCGGCGCGTGTGTACCCACTGCAGCAAGGAAGTGGAAACAAATCCAGTGTAAGCTGAACTAGCGCTACGCTACAAACGCCCGAAATCCGCTCTATCTCTAGCTGCTCAAGGTCAAAGTGTTTCCATTAACGTGCGGACGTGTGTACAGCTTCCAATGTGCTGCTCAAAAACACTCAAAAGCTGTACTTTTAGCTCTATCTGAGTATGGCCGGCACTAATGTATTTGTTAGTTGGCTCCAAACTCGATCTCAGATACTGCGGTGAGCAAGTCTAGTGCTTGATATTCGCAAATCGTTTTTAAATAACAGAAAGGTACCATTAATGTTAATGTTAAGGTGAGTAGTTCCATCTATGATTAATAGAATCGCTTTTTAATAATTTGAAGTCTTGAACTCCCAATGAATATCGTGCATTTTCGAGTCACATTTTAACGAAGCTCTATTTAACTTTAAAGGAGGCGCGCTCGACTCGTGAGGATAGGGCCGGCCGCAGAGCGCCGTGCGCCCCCGGATACCGCCCCTCCCCCGGGCACCTAGGTAAGATACACTATCGCATAAAAATCACAATATACACTCGAACAATTCAATAAACATCAAAAATGCAAAGGTCAACGGTGGCTAATAGGAGAGATATATATAAACGACACTATAAATATAATATACCTACCTAATGAACCGGGTAAATGTTACATCTCAAAAATGATAACATCTCGTTTCGAGTCAATAGAGAATAGGATTTACAAAAGGGGGGTTTGTGTTTGAGAGCCGCGCGCGGTGTGGTGCGGCGGCGGGCGCGCGGCGCGTTGTTAGCTGCCGGCGTCCTCGCGCACGCCCAGGTCCGCCGTGAAGGGCCGCGCCGCCACCACCAGCTCCAGCGCCGCCTCTCCGCGCGCCGCCACCACGCCCACTGCATCCGCCTCCATCTCACCTTCCTCCGGAGAACTGCTGACAACAATTTCACGTTTTACTACGAAACTGATTTCTTGTACGGGTGTTGATTAAGGGAATCTTTTAAAAACTTAGAAGTCGTCGGTATAGCAAGCACGTTAATTTGACAAACACATGTGAGATAAATCTATACTGCAGTAATAAAATAAGTTACACTTCATGGTTTGTCTGACTCGAATCGCGATAAATCTCGATAGTGAAGCTTTGAGTTTGTTTATTGACCTTTGTGGATGTTGCGTTGGGGAGGCGGTGCGATGACACTCGCAGCGGCACTGGTCGGGCTCCACGTAGCTGAGCGGCGCGGGGGACTCCTCGGGAGAGGGGGAGCGCGCCCCCGCCGTCGGCACCGTCTGAATGCGTCGTGCTGCCTTGCGCCGCTCTGGCACCTCGGAGAAGTTGATCCAATCCGTCTTTCGTGATTCTGATGAACCTTCAACAAGAAAATCATTATTGCATTTAAGATAATTAAGAAATCCTTTATAACCTCAAACCGTAGATAACATAGATAGATAGACACATAGATAGAAACTCTTTATTGCACACAAATTAACAATAATTGCGTACGAACAACATATCCTATTGCGCCCAAAGGGGGCCTTATTGCTTAGATCAATCTCTTCCAGGCAACCTTATAACTGGGGATCACTGAGATGGACATGAGTAGTGCATAATTTAAGTTGTATTGTTTTTTCCGAAACTATTCAACTCGTATTCTTCTGAGTAAGCTCGATCCATCGTCGAATTCATATCTGTCCCGAGGACTAGAAGAGATCAAGCCCAATAAAATATAATGAAAAAGAAAACGTTATGTCACATACCGTCGCCACCGCTTCGTGTCCGTGACCTGGTAGAGTGGGCGGTGGTAGTGGTAGTAGTGTTGGTGGTGGTAGCGGTGGAGGCGCGGCGTGGCAGGCGGATGCGCAGGCGCTCGTGCGGGGGCGGGGCCGGGGCGGCGGGCACGGGGGGCGGCGGCGGGGGCGCTAGGGGCGGCCCCGAGCTGCGGGTCGCTGCCGACCGCGGCCGCTCCACGCTCGCTGGTACAGGTAAATACCAATCAGTGCTGGGCATGATGATCAAATCAATTTACACCTTAGCCTACAATGAAGAAATAATTTTCATTTTTCTAATGTCCAGCAATACCATAACGTACCAAACCTACCAAATATACAAAAGAAAATAAATAGTTCAACTAAAATCGTCCAGCCGACTTAAAAATACTAACATTTGATGCCATGTTGTTGCCTTTCTGTTTGTCATCTACGAGTATTTAACCAGTTCTGCAATAAAACAAATTTATAACATTGTATGGCAATACCGATTTTTTTTTTTCCTGAAAGTTTGATTGACTGAGTTGTTCAGTTTCGTTGACTTATCATGCCACATCAGTTTTCAGAAAGCTATCCCATACACCTTGTATATTTAATTTTATTTATTTTAAGAACGAACGGCTTTCATTATAATATGCTAAAATATTATAGCATTTATAGTATTTCTTTTGTGACAATTAGGTTAAGTATACATTACAAAATGAGTAAGACCAAATTTTAAATAAAACAGTAATAAATAAATAAAAACGGGCAACTAACCGATAGTATGTGTGTGCGCGGCGCGCTCGCGGACCGGCAGCATGGGCAGCGCGCGCGACCGCTCCTGCGGCAGCGTGGTGGGCACGTACGGCAGCTCCTCGTCGAACGACTCCTGCACCACCAGCCCGCGCGCCTCCGCGTCCCCCGCCGCCCGCCCCGCTCCCGCGCCCCCCATCCCCGCCTCCGAGCTGCCCTCCGACTCCGACGAGTCCCGCGCAGCGCCCGGCGACACGTCCCCTGCGCCTGCACTCGCCACGCTCAGCACACTCGCCACGCTTGCCAAGCTGCCCGCCGCCCCCACCGCAGCCGCCTCCGAGCTCGGCTCCGATGTGATGTGCGTATCTCGCAACACACCCACTGAGCCCCGCACCTCATCCTGCAGACTCGGAAACGACTCGGAGATTTCACTAGTGACGCTCGGCGTTTTCGTGATACTGAATTGCGTGCTGAATACTTGTTCAGTGCTGCCGACATTAGTAGTAAACACGAGGCGTTCTTTCCTTCGTCCTCGCGTGGTTCCATTTGTAGTGGTCGCCTCGGGAAGATCGGCCGGTGTGGGCGGTTCTGTAGTAGACGCGGACGGAGTTACGGTTTTAGGCGGTGACACGACTTCGATCGGTCCCCACCGCGGAACCTGTGCGGGCTCCGGTTCCCTCTGTTTGAGCTCGGGTTGTCGGTGATCAGGTGCTGGGGCTGGTGGTTGTGGCTCCACCACAACGGATACCTGGTGGGAAACATCCTGCGGCGGCTCGCGCTCCGTCGGAGAGTGCAAGGGTATGATAATGCTACCATCAGGCAATACGGTGCGCTGTATCGGCTTGGCAGGTGCTGAAGTGGGTGCAGGCCGCGCGCACGGTGCAGATGCGGGTCGCACCTGCTCACGGTGCTCGGGTTCAGGTCGCACTCCTTCCGGCTCATCCGGTGGCGTTCGAAGTGGGATATGAATGATACCGTCACGGGAATCTTCGTAATACTTCAAGCCGCGCATCGATGGCGGTGGGGGTACAGATGTGGGCACATGCGTGGGGCCAGGTGAGGCTGCGCGCGAGCTGGGAGAAGGTGACGCTGCAGCGCTTCGACGCGGTGTCTTAAACAGCGATAACACTGAACCTCGCAACTTTCCAGCGGATGATGGTGGAGCCGATCGCTCTCGACTTTTGCTGCGTGAGCGTGATCGACCTTCATTCAGGCTTTTTTTGCGGCGCAGAGCATCTGAAGGAGAGTCTGGTGAGGCGATTGTTTCTTTGGATTTAAACAGAGAACAAAAAGAAGACTTCCGGCTAGGCAGCTGTGGTTGAGGTGACGGAGAGCGCGTGATGCGATCGGTGCAAGGCGCTGAAGGTGCGCGCGTCGTGCGAGGAGCGCCCAGTGCGAGTGTGTCGGGCTTGCGTGCACTCGCACCCGCACCAATCAAGATATTTTCACTCTCCTCTTCGTCGTCGTCGTCGTCCTCATACTCTTCGTCCGGCTTAAGTTTTATTCGAATCACGTCTTTGGACTGATTTCGGCTTTTATACACTTCAGGTTCAGAGCGATCCCTACGTTCTCGTGACCTTGCCCGGCGTTCTTCGACACGTGCGCGATTTCTAGTCTCCTTCTCCCGCTTGTCATCAGCAGGTGGTGTGACAGCGACGGCGGGCGGATCAGCTGCCGGCGTGGGTCTGGTTGGCCGCGCTGGCTCCACGGTCACCTCCGTACGTACCTCGCGTCTATCTCGCGCGTCCGGAGCGGGCGCATTCGTAGTCACTGTTGTAGTGACAGATGGAGTTATGGCTACTGATATAGGTGGTGCCTGCATCTGCACTTTCTCTAGCAGATGTTCTTCAACAGCTGCAGCACAAATTTCAGGATCGGTCTCGATAGGTTTCGGGCCGCAGAATGAAGTCTCGAGTAGCATTTTGTGCGGCGACGGTGAACGAGATGTTCCCGATACTACAGATAAACGTGATACGTGACTCGCGTGGCTGTATGCAGACAGAGCAGAGTGCGCCGAGCACTGTGAGCCAATGCTAGAGAGGCGGCTCGAGCGGCCCGCGATCCCGAGTAACGCAGCCTCCGAGCCCTGACTGTCCTTACGCGAGTGTCGGCGCGAGTCTGGCACCGGGGGAGGAGGCGGAACTGTGGACGCTCCCCCGGATGGTTGCGCTGCGGTCGCTTCACTGGGCACTGGCTCCAGAAACGCGAGCTCCTCTGTAGAAGAACGCAACTCGAGAGCGCCGTCTTCGCGAAAACCCAAGTGGTCGGGCGCGTCGCTTGAGCCAGCGAACAGCGCCAGCTCGGGAGAACTGTCGCGAGAATCGTGGTGGCTGGAACTGGACGCGCGCGAGATGTCGATGCGCGGTGCAGCGGGTGTCGTCAGGCCGGGCGTCGAGTGCGACCGCGCACGCGCCTCGGTCCCACTCACTCCGAGTCTCTCCACACTTGGTCCGGCAGCACTCGAGTCCTCTCGAATCTCTGGTAACTGGAACGTCTGTTTTGTCTCTGGGCTCGACTGCAAAGTAAATCGTAGATGGTTCACTTACATTGTAGTGAGTGTCTATTTAGCAAAGCCAACTCTAATCCATTAGGATACTGACAGATTATTTTTACAAGAAGGCAAGAAAGAAAGATAGATGGGATACATACTGGTGGTCTCACCTCGTCAGAGACGTCGTGGTCGAAGGATGCGATGGGTGCGGGCCCGCGGCGCGGCCGGTGCTCGCCGCTTGCCGCCATGCGCTCACTCGCGCGCGCCCCCCGCCCCCACCCCCGCCTTCACCCCGCACGCAAGCTGTAACCAACACCACCACCGACTTAAGGACATCCAATATTCATAGTCAGAATAAGAAAAAGTTTCCGAAGTACAATCTGTAAAAGTGTGAGAGTCACGCAAATTTTCGGTGTAAAAATTGGTTTCCTTCCACCCGTATATCGTCACCAAGCTTCTTGAACCAGTGTTTTATCGAGTTGGCTGTTGCCGGAACGGACCTGTCATAACTATGAGCTTTTTGCTGCAGTTTGAACTGTCGGTGAAACTCAGATTTACCCACAAGTTCATGCCAAGGAGTTTGAAGCTGTCAGTACAGACCTGTTACCATATACTTCGGAAAACGGGAGCTAGATCGAACGAACTCCTTTTACCTATAAACACACGCTTTTGGGTGGCGTTTCAACTGACCACAAGTTTGTTTGCTTGATCATGACCTCCCTAAGTGAACGTAAGTGCCTTCTTCATCTGCACTGGCTTTAAGCGCTAGTTAAGTATGTCTCACTATTAGTACTGTCATCTGCACACTTATTGGGTATGCACCATCATTATACCAGGAACATGTGTACCTACCTAGTGAAGAATCTGTCAAAGATTGTGTTATTTGCTGATGATACTTCATTAATATTCAATGTAAGTAGAAAATCACAAAATTATAACGAAGTCAATGATGCACTTGGACAGATTCATGCATGGTTTACTGTTAACAATTTAGTCTTAAACGCCAAAAAATCTAAATGTATTAAATTTGCACTACCAAATGTAAGGTCTACTTCACATAACATAGTATTGAATAATGAACCATTAGATTTTGTAAATAGTACAGTTTTCTTAGGGTTAATACTAGACTCTAAACTTCAATGGGGCCCTCATATAACGGCTCTTTCTGGTCGATTGAGCTCGGCTGCATATGCTGTCAGAAAAATCAGACAACTTACTGATGTAGCTACCGCAAGGCTGGTTTACTTTAGCTACTTCCATAGCATTATGTCTTATGGCTTACTGCTTTGGGGCCGAGCAGCTGATATACATTCAATATTCGTTTTACAAAAGAGAGCTATAAGAGCAATTTATTGCCTGAAGACTCGTGATTCCCTGAGAGAACTGTTCAAGGAAATCAACATAATGACAGTGCCATGCCAGTATATCTATGAAATATAATGTATGCTAGAAAGAACATTCATCAATTACCTAAAATTTGTGACAGGCATAATTTTAATACTAGAAATAAGCACAAAATTGATCAACCATATACTAGATTAACTAAAGTCAATACATCTTTCGTTGGTCTGTGTGTACGATACTACAACAAAATACCTGACAATATAGTGCAATTACCTGAGAGAAAGTTTAAAGAATGTGTAAAGCAAACGTTATGTAAAAAAGCTTACTATAAATTAGATGACTATATGAATGACAAAGAGGTATGGTGCTCTGATATTCCAGCGAAACACAAGAAACACATTGTAAAAAGCTGACTCTTAAAGTAGGCCGTGCTGCAGTGGTTTCTTGCCGTTTCTTTTACGCTGCCACAGCACGATCCGAAACGGCGTAGACTCGCTCTATTTGAATTGTATTCTGCATGACATTCAATAAGTATTCTGTAAAGAATCTACATTGAATAAATAATCTGAATCTGAATCTACTCATTTATGTGGAGAGCGAGTAACTAACTTTAAGAAGTTATCTAAAGAGCTTGATCTATTAAACACTAATTATTTATTTATCGTATGGCATCTCTACTTAAAAAAATAATAATTTATTATATTTAAGGTACGCTACTGCGTCCGTTGATAGCGACAGTAGGTCCTCCTTCGTGCCATCAAACCTTGTGAGAGGGCAGTCAAAAACTATATGTTGCACGGTCTGCTCAGGGCACCCGCACTGGCACGCCGCCGACTCACACCAGCCCGTACCACAGGGCAGCACAGTTGCCAACTCCCGTCCTGATCCTGTTAAGCAGACACCATACTCGCCGGTGTTCATCAAAACCTGGCGGTCTTTGCTTGATATCAAGCTTAAATAGTTCATTAGGATGGGATTTGAGTTTGATCTCATCAGACCCGGCTTCGTGCAGGTCCTCTTACTCAAAGTTATGAAGCTTCAGAGCAGGAGGCTGCCGGGACTTTAGCCTGGTGGTTTTGAACTCGTTGAGGTCTTGATGTATAGGCAGGGCTTTGTTTTCACGGATTTTGTCCAACTCGTGGGCAAGACATTTGTGTCTGCGAAGATGCGGTGGCATTATGTGGCTGAGCGCCGGCAACCAGTGGCACGGGGTTGGTTTTAGACAGCCAGTTATTAGTCGCATTGAGTGATTTAACTGCACGTCAATAGCCGACGTGTGGGCGCTTTTTAGCCAGGCTGCCGAACAGTATTCAGCTGTTGAATACACGAGAGATAACGCAGAGGTTCTCAGGGTGGTAGCGCTAGCTCCCGAGGAAGTAACTGTAAGTAGCGAGTGCAAGGCGCCAGTTGAGTGACAGGTTCTTTAATGTATAATTTTTACTTGTATGTTTTTTTCTAGCGTTGCGCCGTGGTTTATGTGAGCGTTTGATTATATTTCGTCCTTATTTAGTTGTTACTTAAGAAAACCTTTAACTGGCCTTTTGTGGTTATAAGTATCCCACCAAAAACATTTTCATGTAAAATTTTGCCAAGACGAGACCATATAGCTCGCATTTTCAAAAAGTTATCAGATCTCATGTAGAGCCAAGCTTCTAACTCTACACGCCTTAACTCTACAATCCCTAACTTCACAAAATCTACACTTTAGTCAAAATATGTGGAAAATGGATTGGTGGGATTTCATTTCTTTTTGTAAGTTTAAAAACCCTGAAATACGTGTTTTATTGTTTATATATTTATTAACAAGGAGTCTCTATTATAAAATTAGCGGAAGTCCCTTACAAACTTCCATCCCCTGATTTAAAGGGTTGGGGGTAAAAGTTCCAATTTTTAGGATTTTTTTGATGTTTGTGTATTAATTTTAGCTTACATACAAATTTTTAGCTTTCTAGAACTTAAATTTGCGAAAGTCCCATACAAACTTTCATCCCTAACTTTAAGGGGTTGGGGGGTTAAAGTTCCAAGTTTTAGGATTTTCTTGTTGTTTTTGTACTAATACTAGCTTACATACCAAACTTCAGATTTCTAGGACTTAAATTTGCGGAAGTCCCATAAAAACTTTCATCCCCTAGTTTAAGAGGTTGGGGGGTAAAAGTTCCACGTTTTAGAATTTTTTTATTGTTTTTATACTAATACTAGCTACACACCAAATTTCAGCTTTCTAGGACTTAAAGTTGCGGAAGTCCCATACAAACTTTCATTCCCTAATTTAAGGGGTTGGGGGGTAAAAGTTCCAAGTTTTAGGAATGTTTTGTTGTTTGTACACTAATACTAGCTTACACATCAAATTTCAGCTTTCTAGGACTTAAATTTGCGGAAGTCCCATACAAACTTTCATCCCCTAGTTTAAGGGATTGGGGGGTAAAATTCCAAGTTTTAGTATTTTTTTATTGTTTGTGTACTAATACTAGCTTACATACCAAATTTCAGCTTTCTAGGACTTCGCGAAGTACCCTAAGAATTTTGATTACTATCAGTGAGTGAGTCAGTGACGAAATTGGGGTTTTTTAGATATCAATAAAATCTAAAGTATAAGAGCTATGCAACTGAAACTTTATATGTTTAATAGGTCCACTATTGTCATCATATCCTGTAAATTTTGTTTTTCTGGTGTAATCCAAACCCAAGGTATGAGAGTTCAAAAAAACGACGAAGCGCTTCGAGAAAAGGTAGGTAGTGCCCTTGCGCTTCGCTTGGCTCGTCTTGGCGGGGGCACTACCGTGCCCCCAGATTATTGGTATGTGTATTTAGATTTTCGTTTATCAAATATTAAATAAATAAATAAACAATTAGGGCATTTATGTGTATCAGGAAACCTAGCACCATGTTGTCAGGCAGCTAATTTCCCAATAATAAAACCATATGTATATAAACTAAACATAAATCCTATTCAATTTAGGATTACCTGTTGAGAAGTAGCATATTTTCTATCTATCTACTAGGGCCCTCGGGTTAACCACCTAACTTTGAGAGTAATGCTACAAAGCTAGCCTTTTATAGATTTAGGTCAGGGACAGACATAGCACCTGTAAACCTAAAACATGCTTGTTACTGCTAGCCACTCTACTTAATATCCGTTTCGTTACAAAGATTGGTTGGGTGGCTCGTCGATCGTCATTTTTGGTTTCTAAAGACGTGAGAATTTCGGGTATTTAGTGATCAGCTAGGTATCAACGTATTGATTTACACTTATCAGTAAAACGGTAGATAAATACATAAAAGGAGTCTAGTTACATATAAGTAGTATTGGAACATTTGAAGAAAAGGTCACGCACATCACGTCACCGTACCTAAGTACTTACCATAGGCAGCGCGGCCAACGACACCAACCAGCCTACACATTGACTTGCATTACGCGACGTGTCGTCGGCTGCACTAAACCTACTGACATACTCCAACTTTTTCTAAATTAGGACAGAAACTAATGAAGGAGAGACTTCTGTCATCAAAAGCACCTTTTAGGTATTGAAACGTCAAATTCTATTGAGCACCTACGGCTTTAGGTATGGGAAGGCACGGCACGGCGAAGTTGAGGCAATACGGAATGGGGCGGGAACGTACCGACGTTACGGGTATCCGGCGACGAGCATACCAGGATCGGTTCAGCTCGTGTGGTACGACCACATGGGCTCACTCGGTGAGTGCAGCAGCCCGCGGGAAGAGGGCGGGCTGTGTGCTAGATGCCTGGACTCGCGGCTGTGCACGGCGCGCGGTTGCGTGCGTTTGGTGGGTGCTGACTGCTGCACACTGCCGCCATATACCACCGCGCGGTCCACTGGCTGATCCACGCATGCGCCACGCGCACGCGCCCTTTTTAACCCACACCGCACTCTCTGACACTGATACCATCCAAATATGCGTAAGCTTTTCGCTTCCGCTGCACTTTTTGTCTTTTCGATGACCTAACAAAAATGAAGAGTAGGTACTTGGTCAAACAGCAATATTGCATTTAGTAAATAGGATCCAGTCGCATTCAGTGCAAACAAAGAAGCTTCAGCTTTATAATCCATTCGTCAATCGTGATTGATCTCACACTTCTTGGTAGACTTGGCAATTGGTTGCACTTTAAGTATAGTTTTTTTAGGTTTATTTTAAGTTGCTGCACTACTTTTATGCAAAGCATATAGTGTGACAAAAGGCCCGGAATTGTCTCTACCATAAAAGTTACGTCTATTATAATATAACGTTGTACGTATAGTACTTATCTAGTCCCTGAATATAACTAAGTTTTACATTTTTTGGGTTTCGAACCAAAATGGTAAATACGGAACCCTTATGGTGCGACTTCGTCTGTCTGTCTGTTTGTCACATCACACCTGTACAGTATATCTCAGCAACCAATCATGCAACCGACTTGAAATTTGGAATAGTTTTATAATATGATTGCCCAACATAATTTTAAATAAAATATTTTAAAAATATTATTATTATTGTAAAGGGGGTCCAGAACTAATCTTGTTTTTCAAGTTATGATGAATAATGACAAAAAAATACTATTCTCCTCCTCTTATCTCCGAAGTTTGCAAAAGGAAAAAATCTGAATTATTTTAATCGATAGAAGTGTATGTAAATATTACAGCAAAATAAAACGATCCTTTTAAGTTGTATAGTTTTTTGGAAATCTACAAAAAAAATCACAAATAAAAGTTTTGCGGTTCTATTGCTTCCAAAAATGCTAATATATCGGGACCCTCAGCACGTGAGTCTGACTCGCACTTGACCGGTTTTTTAACCTTTAAACCTAACCATCAAGGGTTTCTATATTCCTTCCTGTTTATGGTTCAATTTGCGATTGCTCTTTCTTTCACAAAAGATAAGCAAAGAACGTGCTAGCTGGAATCCAGATAAAGTTTATTAATATTCTTAACACTATCAAGCGACTACCGTAGTCGCTAAGGAATAAGTATATCTTTGAATAGACCTGACAACATGATTAGATTAGGCTGGCCACGTTTCTCTATTTTTAAATTAAAAAAAATAGGTTCTGGAAGGCTCCGAATCTGAGCTATCCGCCAACTAATTCATTTTTGGAGATACATGAGTAAAATAAAGAGTCACAGTAATGCTTTACTAATAAAATGAAACAAAGATTGTCACGATTATAATATTTTATTAACAACAAAACATAGGGTCCATCTTTATAGGTGCGTACCTACATACATTCTATGCAATGCAAATCTCAAATAGCTAATATAAGATTATTGTACAGCTCTGTTCCTAGGCTCAATATTAATGACTCTAACTTATCTTATACTGACTTTTTACACGAGTACGTACTTAACTTTGTAGATAATAAGGTATAATATTTTTAAACTTTTCTCAAATATAGATGCTAGTATTTTTTATATGTTACTTCTTAATAAGAACTTTTGAAATATGCAAATTATCCTAATTCTCTGGTCGCTTAAAAACATAATTTAATCATAACTTGCTTAAGACAGGTAACTAAACGATGAAATAATGTTTTAAAGACAGGCAAATTGCCAGATTAGGTTTAATGTCAATTTAAACTGACTAGAGTAAACTTGACTAGCATTAAGTATGATTTTACTAGGTTTGACTTGTCTTACGACTTGACTAGATTAAATTCTTTACATAAATTTATAATATCCATGAGATGGTTGGTCACACGTCTCTCGTGCTCCTAACAACAACAATGTAACAACAAATAGAGCAAAATTTGCTATAATGGATACGAATAGATTAATGGTTACATATACATAGGTAGGCTTAGTGAAGTTTACACATCTAACACGCCAACAATAAAGTAGTACACAGAAATGATATATCACACAATAGCTTGAGGCCTCAAGGGGGCGCCATTGCCATCGCCTGCCGCCGGCTCTGTCTCAATGTTCATTCGGCTGTTTTATTTATTTCTTCTTTTAATACATTAGTCATTTATGTATAAATTTATTTTATTATCTTCCTTGCTGACTTTCCAAATGAACATCACTTGACAGTGCTGAGGCCCACCCCCACACGGACCTACTTAGCTTACTAAACACTATTTTTTTGTTCGGTGGGCTCTGTCCTGTCCCTAAGCGTTTAAATATTTATCTACATACCTACTCATTATTATTTATTTACAAAATATTTCTTAATGTCATTCAGTTGCAGAATAAAGTGTCACAAAATTAATCCTGAATTAAATTTATTGTTTTCTCTTTCTTTGTCAACAAGACAGTTTGACAGCACAGAATTAAAATTAAATGGGGCTCATTCTGCAACTGATGCTGAGGCTCGTAGATCCACGAACACGATGGAAGATACCTATCTAGGATATAGTACGTTCGCAAAAGCTCAATATAGTAGTGCGAGCGAAATGTACTCCTGACGCGTACTTCACCTACTTAATTTGATTCGCCTTTCTTTAAATAGGTACGTATTTTTTTTAGATTATTTACTACTTAGACAACTTTAAACGACTTCTCTACTCGCTAAGCAACCAATATTTTATTTTAAATTTAAATACATTTGAAACTTACCTCAATAGGTAGGTAGGTAGGTCGGTAGGTACTACGTACCTACCCACTAAGGAATTAATTCAAAAGAAGTTTATTATTTTTTCAATACATTTGCTCGAAAAACGTACTTACAAGGAAGTAAACATCGCTCGTAAGTATTTACTTACCGAACTAGTGCGGTAAGTAAAAAAAGTAAAATAGCAATTTTTACACTCTGATCATAAAATTATTTTGTAAAAATACTACAGTGGTGACTTTTTACTTTGGTGACGACTGCCCACCTAAATTTAAAATAAAATGGAGAGTACCAGGAGAATATAAATCGATAAGAGGCTGACAGTACCTATGGTTGGTTCCTTTACCAAGTGTATTACTTATACTTGTTTTCTCACAAATGTATTGAAAAACGTCGAAAGATACCCGTCCGTAAGGGTTATGATGACAGACTCGTGCCGATGGTAAACCCTAGACTTCGTCTCGGGCTTACAAAACGTCAACTCGTTTGTATTATCCCCACTTACGGAACTTGTATTTTAAACTACTATTCTATTAATATATTCAATTGCATTGAATTTTTCAACCGATAGATATGTTATTTTATATGTTTAATGTTTAGGTTATTTTATGTTTAATAAAAATAATGTGCATTTTATAACTTGTGTCCACTCAAACCCTATAAAACATGCATCATCATCTAACTACTTGATTCTTGTTTCGTTTTATTGCTGAAGGAGATCTGCATTGGCTTGGGTATAATTGTATTCTATCATACGTCACAATTTACTAATATATCAGAAGGTTTGATGTTCTGCTGTTTATCGCTTTCGAATTCCCATTAAGCAACAATAATACGGATCTTTCTCGATACATAACAATGACGGTATTTCAACGTGAATGTTGCGACTAATCAGAGTCGGAGTCAGAAGAGGGCGGCGCGGGGGCGGCTTCTTGCGGTTTGGGGGCGGCGGGGGGCTCCGGCTCGCGCGCCACGGCGATCGCGTACGCCGGCGCTGAGCTGCCCGATGTGCGCTCGATGCCCACTCTGCAAATACATGCCAATCTTCACAGTAAGGGTGAATTTCCACCAGTGCTCTACGAGGGCGCTAAGCTGTGAGCTAGAAAATTTTAATCAATAGGATTGCTCCATTTGACACCGCACTTGACAACGTAGGAAAATGGAGTAATCCTATTGGTTGGAATTTTCCTTTTGCATTGGTGCAACAGCGGCCTAAGCGTTCGCCACAAGCACAACAATAAAGAGGGTGGAAACAAAAGAATAAATTTAATATGGAAGATATCGTTATACGAAAAAGAAAATGTAAGAATAAAATATTAAGACAGTAACTTTTATTGGTAGGAAACAAAAGTTTATTTTCGAACTTTCAAAGAGTAACACCTGCTTGACCTTTCAGGAATCGAACCGCTAAAATATGGGAAATAACATCAGCATTTTTCTAATACCGATTGAAAAAGTCAATCAGGGCCAAAAATATTTGAATTCAGTACTTATAATTTATTTATTTTAATCAACTTTTTTGTAGTTACAATTTATTGCTTTTATAAGAAAAAAATATTGCTTCGTAAATCAAAAATTAATATGTTTTACTTTCTCTTCAGGTTATTAGTTTATTAACATGGTGAAAAGGGGATCCTTACGTGTACTCGTGCCTGGCGAGGTAGCGCACGTACTTCTCTGGCGGGTCGTCGCGCTCGTGGTTCTGCAGCGACACGGAGCGCACCGTCATGTGGCTCACCTGCGTGGCCGGCATCGTGAACTCCACGAACGCGCACTTGGCCAGCTGCTCCGGCACCTGGTCGTACGACGTCAGGCACATCCGGCACACCAGGTTGTGCGTCGTGTACGCACCTGCCCGTCACAAACAATCTTACATTACTCGTATCACTCCGCAATAAACCTACCAAGCCCGTGAGGTGCCAGCAAAGAATAGTACCATCCCATACATAGCCGTGGGTGTCGGAAGGGATATAAACTGGAGGATGGGCAGCTGCATCCTCCAGTGTATCATACCATCTTACTTATTGCGGTCACCTACAACCGCGGTCCATGGTGCCAGCCGTAACGCTGACAAGCGAGGTGACTTTGGTACTTCCCCTCCACATTTTTCCAGCAAAAGCTAGAATTCTGGAGGGAGCTCCCTGTCCTGTAGTGGACGTGTCATGGGATGTTATGATGATGATGATGAAACCTACCAAAATACGAAAGGTAAGTGTGAAGAAAATATGACTCACCTTGACCTTCCTTGGGTAAGCGAGGCATTCGCCAAACGATAGCGCGATGCTGATGTTCATATTTCGCTTGGCCGGATGTCACTTCGATCAGTGACTCCGATAAAGTATCCACGGCGCCAAGGAAACGCTCTATTCCCTTTATTTTACCAGTACGTCTGTAAATATAAAAAACCAGTCAAGTGCGAGTTGGACGCGCGCGCCGAGGGTTCCGATATACCTTTAGTATTTTTGGAAGCAATAAAGTCCATTTTTAGGTCCGCAAAACTAAATTTGTTTGTAAAGGTTTTTTGCAGATTTCTAAAAAACTGTGCTACTTAGAAAGATCGTTTTATTTTTGCTGAAAAGTTTTCATAAACCTCTGTCAACTGTTATTAATTCAGATTTTTCCTTACTCAAACTTCGGAGATAAGGTGGATGGTTTTGTTTTTGCTGTAATATTTATCGTTTTATTTTTGCTGTTATATTTACATAAACGTCTATCGATCGTAATTAATTCAGATATTTCCATTCAGAAACTTCGGAGATAAGGAGGGGGGAACGGTATTTTTTTGCCATTTTTCATCATTACTTGAAAACCAAGAGGTGCAAAAAAATACAAAACTATATTTTAGAATGTACAAGTAAAGGCCTTTCATATGATACCCCACTCAACCTAATACCGATAATTTGAAATTTGGCCCCCCCTATTTGGGCCCACTTTACTTTACTAATCATAATTTTTTCTAAATTATTTCACGTGAAATTAAATTGGACAACTATATTCTACAACTATTCCTAATTTCAAGTCGATAGCATGTGTGGTTGCCGAGATATACAGGTGTGACAGACAGACAGACAGACAAAGCGGCACCATAAGGGTTCCTTTTTTTACCATTATGGTATCGGAACCCTAAAAATCATATTTGTTTAACATCAAAAATAGGTTTTTGGGGAGTGTCTCTTGTCTGTATGTTAAAGCTGTAGTGATGGTGACCTGTGGGCAGACTTGACGGAGCCGTAGCGGAAGTGCTTCTCGACTCGGAACAGGTAGATCCAACACTCCGGTATTGGGAAGCGCACGCACACATCCTCACATGGAACCTGCCCTAGGCTGCGTGACGCAAACCCCGGCACCAGGATATCCGCGCGTAGTTCCACCTACACAAATACACACGTGAGCAGGACCAACGTTAACAGGATTTCTTTTAGTCGGTCAGTTGAAGACTAGGAGGACGGTGACTAAGGTGGTAGTGTCAGTTACTTACCTTGTTTCCGTTGACGCACCACTGGGCCTTGAGCTGTAGAGGCAATTCCCGGTTCTTGGGCGGTCGGACTCGAAACCGCATTAGCTCGATGTAGCACGCATCCGGAGGCTTAAATCTAAACACCAGAAATATCCACGTTAGGTAATTGTTAACTTTGATATGTGCTAAGTGTAAAAGGATAAAATGAAACGCTCACTTGATGATTTTCGTAGCAGCGAAGTCGTCGGGTTGCACGCACGCATGGAACTCGGTGTTCTCGACGCGGATCCACTCCTCGGTCGCCACCGGGATGATGTCGTGCCGGCCGACCACTTCCTTGCCCTGCCGCCGCAGGTCATTCACCCCGATCTCCACATCCGGCATGCCTGCCACGTTTACAATTTATAGCATAGTTTTTCTGATATAACTATATACTCTTTATTGCATACCACAAAAGTGACACAAATAACAGAAAAAATAGTTTACAATGGCGAGCTTATGTCTTAAAAGAGATCTCTTCCAGCCAACCATATGGAGGTAAGAGAATAAATATATTAGACGGGGACAAGAAAAGAATGTGTACGTAATATTACATAAATAAATATAATACTATAAAGGGTGTAAGGGACGGTGTACCGAAAACTGAAAGGGCTTGCTCAGTCAACGAAACTGAACAACTTTCCCAAAGAAACATATGTTGGGAAATGAAAAAAAAAATTGACCTCCATAAAAATTGCCCACTCTAAGTAGTCGAACAGTTTATATGGAGAGTTCAATTTTTTTTTCATTTCCCAACATATGTTTCTTTGGGAAAGTTGTTCAGTTTCGTTGACTGAGCACGCCCTTTCAGTTTTCGGTACACCGTCCCTTACACCCTGATACTTACTAAATCTGCTTGCATAAATACATAATTATATAATATTATCAACACCCTAAATATACTACATAAATAAATATATATATATAAATACATCAAGATAAGTTTGATAAATAGTGCTCTTGATACGTAAGTTCAGCGTCGTGAAAAGCCCAACAATGCTTACCACTTAAAAAACCGAGGAAGAAAAGACGAACTCGTGCCACTTGCCGCTTGATGGACCCTTCTGATTCTTGCTCCACGTATAACTCATCTACAGCCGTGATCTGCACCTGTCCGCGGACACACCAATCATATAGTACCTACTTATCATAGTATGAAGGGTGTAAGGGACATGTGTCCGAAAACTGAAAGAACATGATCAATGAAAGAAACTGAACAACTTTCAGTGAACAAAACTTTCAGGAAATTAAAAAAATCTATACAAGGTGTAACAGAAAGTGTATATCAACCCTGAAGGATGTGATTCTGCCCATGAAACTGAACAACTTTCCCTAAAGAACATAGGTCGAAATACGAAAAAAAAATGTTGACCTCCCATACAAAATGCGCGATCAGCTGATTCAGTTTCTATGGGAGGTAAATATTTTTTTTTCGTATTTCGACCTATGTTCCTTAGGAAAAGTTGTTCAGTTCAATGGGCAGAATCACATCTTTCAGGGTTGATATACCCTTTTTGTTACACCTTGTATATCCATACAAAATGTCCAATCAAGTTTGCAATTTTGTATGGAGAGGCCGATTTTCTTTTCATTTGCACAAAGTTTTATTCATCGAAAGTTGTTCATTTACGTTAGCTGATCATGCCCTTTCAGTTTTCGGAAACCTGTCTCTTATACCCTGTTTGATTCTAATGTAAATCCCGTAAGAGCTACACGACTCCGCGCAAAATCCCGTGCTGGGCGCCAAATAGCGCTTATGTTAGTGGGCGCGGATTCAGACGCAGTGGTCCGTTGTTCTCTACTGTACCTCTTCCATCTTATAGGAGAGCGCGCGATCGCGGTGCGCAGGCAGGCGGAACAACGCCTCCTCTACGCAACACGAGAACTGCTTCACGTCTTCGAAAGACAACGAGCCCAGCTTGAACAGCTGCGATACCTGCCAACCACAACATCATTATTGCCCCTCATTTTGTTTAACCAGTTATGTATAACACACAATACACATCGTCCGTCAAGCGATTCGTATTTCATGATATTATTGTACTGATTCCTTTTTATACCTGAGGTGCGTGCTCGACAGGTAAGCCAAGCTTCCGAAGATCGGAGCCAAATTCCTTGACTCCCTGATAGTCACCCTGGATGGCGTATGCTGCAAACTGTGATAGCTTGTTGGTCAGCCGCTCTGCCTTCGTCACCTGACCTGGTCTGCAAAAGACACAATCATCAACCTACTTCGACAAGCCCGTTGGTGTGTCTGCCTTTCACGCCGTGGGCCACGGGTTCAATCCCCGCCCAAGGCAAACATTTGTGTGATGAACACAAGTGTTTATTCTGTGTCTGGGTGTTATTTATCAAATTTATGTATATGTATTCAGTCTCTGATACCTACTTATAGTATACAGGCTTTGCCTGTAGGATCAGCTGACCTTGAGTGAAATGTCCCCCAATATTATGCGCTATTTTTACTTGGAAACAAATCTGTAATATCTTATTACGAGTAGTGAGCGAGCAAGATACAGGGTGTAAAAAAGTACGATGATCCTTTTACAGTGTGACTCACAACATTAACTAATCAACTTTCCCATAGTAACATCGCCCAAAAAACAACAGAAAATTTTGAAAAACAAAAATTATTCCTCCCGACGCATAATGTCACGTTCGCAAAATGACTCGTTCGCAGAATATCACGATCGCAAAATGTCACTATTTATTTATCACAAATTGTATTTTTTTGTCATTTCTAAACAATATCTCTCTTGGATAATGTTTAATTATTCATGTTCTCATCTATGCCCTGAGTCACCCCTTGTATCAACGCAACTTTTTTACCCCCCGACAGCGAAAACGACATCGATACGATACTACTGTGAAACAATCAAACTCAAAACGTACCGATTCTACCCATTAAACCACCAACTTTAACGTAGAAAAAAAAAAAATATTACTCGAAAAAAATGTATCGCCTTTCCAATCTAATAAGTCGACCACATGACCACTTTACTAAGGAGAGTCGATTTTTTTTAATAATCTTTTCTTTTTTGTGCTGTGTTTTTATTGTCGTCTCTTATCTTTGGCCGTGCGCAAATTAAAAAAAAACCGGTCAAGTGCGAGTCGGACTCGCGCGCCGAGGGTTCCGATATACCTATAGTATTTTTGGAAGCAATAAAGTCCATTTTCAGGACCGCAAAACTAAATTTGTTTGTAAAGGTTTTTTGCAGATTTCTGAAAAACTGTGCAACTTAGAAAGATCGTTTTATTTTTGCTGTAAAGTTTACATAAACCTCTGTCAACTGTAATTAATTCAGATTTTCCCTTACTCAAACTTCGGAGATAAGGGGGGGGGAATGGTATTTTTTTTGACATTTTTCATCATAACTTGAAAACTAAGAAACTTAAAAAAATACAAAAATATATTTTAAAATGTACAAGTAAAGCCCTTTCATATGATACCCCACTCGACCTAGTAGCGACAATTTGAAATTTGGCCCCCCCTATTTTGGCCCCCTTTACATTAATAATCATACTTTTTTCAAAAAATTTTCATGTGCAATTAAGTTGGGCAACTATATTCTAAAACTATTCCAAATTTCAGCTCGATAGCGTAAGTGGTTGCTGAGATATAGAGGTGTGACAGACAGACGGACAGACAGAGCGGCACCATAAGGGTTCCTTTTTTTTACCATTTTGGTATCGGAACCCTAAAAAGGTTTTTCAAAGCGCTTTGTGCGAACGTGTGGAATATCAGCCAAGTGTGGGTGATTTCCTACGGTGCGTCTGTACCCCCATGGGAAGGGAACGTGGAATAAGCTCGTGGAGCTCTTGAGCACACTCTCCGAAGTACAAGTCTTCGGGAAAGTTGCTTGTTATCATGAGTAGAATCGTTTCGGCCGCCTTTACGCAACCGACTTTTGCAACAAGTTGCGCAAAAGGATTATATTATCTTCCTTGGCAACTAATTGCTTAAAGAGAATGTTTCTTCCTAATTCGCTACCAGTTGCCAGCAAACAATAGTTTTTCTGCTATCGCAACCGAGTTACGCAAAATAACTGGGCTTCGGGAGTCAATGAAAATTCTCGCTGTGTTATAATTCGCCAAATTGATATTAATTCAATCATTGACCTAAGAGGGAACGCACACTCCTAAAATGCCTGCGCGAATATTTTCATAATCTTTTGATTCAATCTTTAATGTGCATCCAACCATCAACCCTATTGTCAGTGAAGTAAGTTTTGAATGTTTCTGTTTCAAAGTTACGTGCTCCGCATAGTGAGTTTGGTAAGTGGTAGTATTTTATCTATAGGTAATGTACCTGACGCCTGGACGCTCTTTGTAGAAGACATACTGCAGCTTGACGGTGAAGATCTTCCCAAACTGGTCGAACTGCTGCGCGCCGACGTCCGACACGGAGTAGCACGCCTGCAACGGCAGCTCCTGGAACGGCTCCTTGTCTGTCGCTGAATTCAGCAGCTGCACCACCGGGTTGTCGCCTTGGTACGCCAGGCGAACGAAGATCTTCTTCCAGAACCTGGTTGTTGACAAAATATTTTAAGTTTTTTTATTCTGCTGTCTGTCATGCAGCTGCTGTTATATTTATCACTTACCGTTGTCCAGTGATCTTCTTCTTATTGGGTTGTCGTAAATGCATCTCCCAGCCAGGGCCGGTATACTTGACGCGAGGGAACTCTTCAAGTGGCACCGAAACGTCATCGTCGAACAATGGCGTGGGCGGCGTTTCTCCGCCGCTTCCTCGCTCTTCACCTTCACCCCTATCTGTTCAACGAAATAATTACATTTATTTTAAGAACCCATTCATCATTCCTTACTTTTTAAAAAAGGACCCATGATGATGGGAAAGAAGATGACTAAGACTGGAATATTACTATTATATTAATATTACTTGATGGTGTAGCGTTATCGCTCATATTCCTTTTTCGTGTTCGATACTTTTTGCTTCTTTCTCGGTGTATTGACTGGCTGTTTGTATTCTTTGACAGTGGATTCAAAGTTTTGGTTTTCATTTTTCTGTGCTCATTATTTATTTGGCATTGGACGGAAAACAAATTAGTTACCTAGCAAAATATTTATAAAATCGTGCATTTATTTCAACTGTACTTTATATAAACCCAGTTTTAGTACAGTTATTTTGCTTTTTGCATTCGTGCTTGTGCTGTTACATTTTCATAGAAGTTTAAGACTCTCGATATGAACTCCTCAATTTTGTAAGTATTATTGTCTTTACGTTATATTTGTTACTGAGAGGTTGCCACTCTCTTATGACGCATTTTTATTCGTGCAGCTAAAGCTGTCCGATTACGGGCAGTAGGTTCCGGCTTGCACCTGCAACACTACCTAGCCCTGTCTCCAGAGAGACTTCTTGTCATCTGCAGCTTGCGCCGTGCTCTCTACCACAGCCTCTCTTCAACTACGGGTTTCTCAACAACGCAGGAAGACGCCACGAACTGCGCAAAACCTACTGCAACAAATTAAACCTTTTATATTTTTAGTTTTTCATTTCAAAATTCAAAAATGCGCCTCCGGACGCGTCATGATTTTTTAGGATCCGAATCTTTGGCTGTAATTTTATACCTTTAGAACTTTGATCCGCGATTCTTTGCGGAAGGTACGACTATGACCATATTTAGCTAGACGCTGTAGTAATAAGTTAGGTGGCCACTTTAAGTTATCACTAGTTTTACCAAGCGAAAGTATCTACTAGCTATAGACGGAGCGTTTAACCTGACGCACGCATCGCGGATTTAATTCCAAATTTATTCGTCATATTTTTAACGCCTATCAATGATTTTTAAAACTTTAAACTATATTATTTTCTTAAATTTAATCACGAATCGTTCAATCAAATTTTAACTTTATTTCGTTGGTTTTATATTAGTGAAATTGTACATCAAAAATCATACTAAACTGTGTTCTATTTGATTTTATTAAAATATTATGTGTTATATCTCTTTGTTTGTTTGGTTAGTTTAAGGTAAGTTAACTCTTACTCTATTTTAGGTAATTGCAGTACATTTTCAATTTAATTTACTTTATTTCACTGCACTACCTAATGTTAATTTGATTGCGTGCCATAGCTTAGGGGTTGGTTCAGTAACGATAAAGGCACTCAAAAAAAAATTTTAAAAAATCCTACTTAAAAAGTGCGCGAAAGAGTTTCAGTTACGAGTATGTATGTGCCTACCTTATCTACTGATACTGCGTACCACTGGTGCTCCGTCCGGGTCATTGCCCTCCGCGTTAGTTAAGTTTCAATGGAGTTTTAGTTTTTTTTTAAGGAGGATTTTTCCAAATATTTTTTTTGTGTTCCTTTATCGTTACTGAAACACCTCCTAAGCTATGGCACGCAATTAAATTAACACCCTGTATATGACTCGTTGGTGTGGTTTTCTGAGCCACGGATTTTAATACAAGTGTTCATTTTGTTTCTATGTGTTATTTATTTATTTATGTAGGATAATCCGTGCATCTGAGAGGAAAAAGATTACCACCGCCTTTGAAATGTGGTGTTGGCGCCGCATGCTCCGTATTCCTTGGACGGCAAAAAGAACCAACAACTCAATTCTTGAGCAGCTGAAAGTAACCGTACGACTCTCAATAATATGCTACCAGAGATTACTTAGCTATTTCGGTCACGTTGCCAGAAGAAGCCCAGATAAACTGGAAAAACTTTTATATTGGGTAAAGTAGAGGGGAGTAGATATCGAGGTAGATCATCACACCGCTGGGTGCCGCTGGTCAGACCACATCAAAGCCGTACTCAACCTGCCTATTACCACCGCTCTCCGACGGGCAGAAGACAGAAACTCATGGCGAACACTAATCAGGACCACCACGATTGCCTACTAACAACAACAGGAATCGACCTAGTTAGACACGACCATCAGAGATGAAGAGTGCGATGACGAAGAAGAATACCTTATTATTATTATTGCCCCGTGTGGTGCCGGCAAAGAATAGTACCAACCAACCCATACATACCCGTGGGTGTCGTAAGAGGCGACTAAGGGTTAACTGGAGGATGACAGCAGCATCCTTCTTTATATCTTACATCTTACTTACTGCGGTCACCTACAACCGCGGTCCATAGTGCCAGCCGTAACGCTAACAAGCGAGGTGACTATGGTACTTCCCCTCCACATTTCTCCAGCAAAAGCTAGAATTCTGGAGGGAGCTTCCTGTCCTGTTGTGGACGTTTTATGGGATGTTATGATGATGATACCTTATTATTAGTATTATGCATGGATGTCAGTCTCTGATACCCACGGTACAGACTTATAAAGTTTATGTAGGTACTCACTCTGTATAAATTCCGTGCGAGGTGGTTCAACAGCAGCATTATCAAAAGGGTTAGCGCGTGGTGACTCCGGCAGCGCCTGTGGACGTGGCGGTGGCGCCAGAGCAGGCACTGTCGCATCCATTCCGCCACCGCTCTCAACTGGCCTGAAAATTTAATTGAACGAGTTTTATTGTTTATCTCCATCATGTCAAATTATTTACACAATTTATGGTCAAAAATTTGTTTTTCTATTACAACCTGATAAATACAGAAAAGCCGTCGTCTGATTCTCTGGAGCCTTCACGGTCGAGCCGTGGTGTGGCAGCAGGTGGCGGTGGCGGTGCACTCATGCTCAAGAATGGATCGAATGCCTCCGCCTCGAAACCAGCATCTGCACTCGCGCTGTCACTCCCGTCGTCACCCCACGCGGCTACACGAGATTTCATATCACAGTTAATTTATGTGGATGTTAACTTATGAAAACCGAAGTAAGGTACAATCAAGAATTATTATTCAAAAAGATACATACCAGTGTTCGCACGATTGGCAGCTGTAGAGTCAAATTTTGCAGCAAAGGCGTCGAAAGCATCTTGTGACTCCGGAAAAGTATCTTGGGATTCAAAGGCATCGTGCGCCATCGGTTCGGAAGTTGCTCCCCACTCTGGCTCATTTTTCACGGAAGGAGTGGCGCCCCATCCCATGTCTGGCTGCGCGCTTGCCTCGGTGCCCCAACCTTGATCCGTATGTGACGGCGCCCCCCAACCGGCGTCATCTACCGCTGGTTCTGCGCTCCAACTCATATCGGCATTGTCCTGTTTTACAGATGTAGAGGAAGCATTGATCCCAAATATATCAGTTTGATAGAAAGTAGTAGTTTCTTTCGCGGTGGCTGCGAGAGTGTCTTCAGATGAAAATGCATTTCCAGATGGCGACGAGTTCAATTCTACGCCGTCTGGAACGATGGCTGAGGCTTGTGTTACTGGAGCCATGATCGTGTCTTCCGCACTCGCAGTAAATACGTTTGTTGCATGGTTTGTGTGTGACGTAGCTATTGGCTCATCATTACTAACACAATCGAAGGGATTTTTTTCAGAGATTGATGGCCGTTGTGACTGATGGGCCTCTGGAACTACGTCTGCAAAAGGCGATGAATCAACTGATTTTGCTTCTTGTATCGGTTCAGAGCAGTCCATCGCGGTGTCAGTGGGTAGGTTGACGGGCATCGACGAAGACACTGGCGTTGCCTCACTCGTCAACGCCGCAAGTGAAGGCTCTGAAATTACCGTCGGAGGAGCTGTTTCGCAGGATGAGTCGGATGGAATAGTGTCCAGCAAATCATCACTGAGAAAATCAATTTGCTTTTCTTCTTCTTTTTTAGGTGCTGAATATAGACTGAGTATTGCTTCTTTTGTCGGTTTCACAAGAGTAGGCACCGGTGCATCGAATAAGTTGATGTCATCTGCGGGGGCAACATTGTGAGCAGTGGGTACCACCGCAGGAGGAGGGGGCACTGCGGGCGGCGCGGGGCGTGAAGGGGGTGCGGGGGGCACGGCGGGGGGTGGGCGGGGCGGACGCGCAGGTGGTGGTCTCGGTGGTGTCGGTTTATTGCAATTAATATCGAAGGCGTCAACAGGGGCCGAGTCGTCCGGTAGTTCGGGAATCAGATCTGGCTCAGGTGTCGGACTCGGAGAATGTATGTCGCGAGCTGAGACTGGGCTCGGAGTGCGAGTTGGTGGAATGCGATCCAACAAATGTGTACTAGTAAACTCCATCTGACCAGTCACACTTAGTATTAGATTTTGAGTTTCAGGTGGTAGTAAACAGGGGGCTGGATGAGTTTGCAACTCCGGTGAGTGATAAAGGTCGGTTGTTATGTTAGTCAATTCTAGATCTGTGGGTTTTGAAGGAGCTGAAGATGTAAATATATCGCTCGCTGAAGATGAAAAAATATCAGTTGAGCTTACTGGCTCCGTAAAAAGACGTGCTCCTGTACCGGGTGGATTAGGCCCTCCAAAAATGTCCTTGGGAACTGTATCGCCAGCCGTTGGTTCGAAACCACCTCCGAAATCAGAAAACGGATTACTAGTGGCGAAAGGGTTGTCCCCGTTATATGGCGCTGGCTCTGCTTCTGCTGCCATCATGAAAGGATTGAGATCATCGGTAGCGACAGGCGCTGCTTGTTCATTCATACTTAAGAACGGATTAAATGCAGCCATCTTTTGAATTATTGAGTCGCCTGTCTAATTCAGAAATTCGGACTCAAGTAGTTTTAACTCAGTGCGACCCGGATTTAGGTCACCGGCGAATGACGTATCAAAAGGATCGTAATCCTTTTCTGGTAAGTGCCCTGCGTCTGTAGGTTCCGGAGTTAACGCTTTTGGTTGGAAAATATTGTCTTCAGATGGTTCGAGCAGATCTGGCTCACCGCTTATACCGAGAACTGGTGAAGTGTCTTCACAAGAAAATTCCTTAGCAAGTAACCGTAATTCCGTTCTGCTTGGAGCTATATCACCAGCGAATGATGTGTCAAAAGGATCAAGTTCTGACTGTTTTTGCTTCGGTGCAGGCGGGCGTGGAGGAGCGTGTGGTGTGAGCACTTTCCCCGGAAGCTCACCGGGCGCACTGTGCAGTAGATCGGCAGCGGGAGCGTGACTGCCCGCAGGGTACTCCGAATGCCTACGCTTCGTTTGGTAGCTCGGCTTAGGTGCCAAGTCTTCGTCCGAACGTGTTCGCGTGAGAGTGTCCGGAAAAGAGTCAACTGCCTCAGCTTCTTCAGTAAGATCTTCAGTGATTGATAACTCACGTGTGTAGTACGGTGTGACTGGTTTGGGTGGTTTTGTTTTAACGTCTAAACCACTTGAAATACCACCTTCTACGTTAAAAACAACACTTTTACTAACGACAAGGTTCTCAGGACGTGATGCTCTTCTTTCAACCTTTACCGGTTCTTCTGCTCGAGGATCAAAATCAGGATCGCTCGGGACTCGGTACACAGGCACTGCAACAGGAGTGGCTTCAATTAACTCACGTTCTAAGTGCTTCAATTCAGCCTTTCCTGGTGCAACTATCTTATCAACTATAGTCGTATCAAATGGATCTATTTCTGTGTTATTAAAATCTACTGGATCCAATGGTGAATCACCTAACTGGGTTAAATCAGTAGTGCTCCCTCCCAGTAAATCACGGGTATGAGATGATTCCGCTTCGCCTTTATTGTCTACAAGTTCGTCAGAAGTTATGGATTCTCGCAATCCTGAAGGATTTGTTAAGTGGATTCGCACGGATGATTTACGCCTGTTGTTAAGTATTTCTTGGATCTCTTCGGCCCGCGGATCAAAATCGTCGTCTTCTTCTAAAATAACAGCCTCTTTCTTTACTTGTTGCTGTGACACTGGCACAACAGCATCCGCAAAACTGGTATCAAATGGATCGTCTTGATCGATATAAGGGTCGATCACATCTATTTGGTCTTCAACAATACACTCTGCAAAAACCGTGTCAATTTTATCAGCTTCAAAAGCTGACCAAGATTCCTGTAAAACAGGTTGTACTTTTATTTCCTTCTCGTCTAACTTGATAGCTGCGGCACTAGTTTCTAGAGACTCAGCTGCTAATAGAGTGAATTCATCGATTTCTTCTTCCTCCTTTGGTTTTAGTGATTCAAGGTTGTTATCCTGTATTGAGAAATCTTCTTGGCTGTTTCTTCTACTTTGCTGCAATAGCGAAGTGTGAAGGGATACGCTTAAGTCTATCGGAGTTGATGTAGGCAAGTCAGCGTCGACAGCGTCTAATATGCTAGTTTCTACAGGTTCGCTTACGGTGATTGGTTTCGCTGTAGGTACAACTTCCTGGTCGTTATTTTCTAGCAAAAGATCTCCAGGTATCACCCTTTTAGATCTTCTTGTTGGAGCGACTGTTACGTTATCAATACGTCCGGTAAGAACTCCTACCGCAAGCCCAATGTCAAGTGCAGGCTTGTTTCCTTTAGAAGATTTTGCCTCTTGACCCTTGATGAGAGCGTCTACGTGCGAGGTGTCGAAAATATCATCATCTTGGAAGTCGGTCGGTGAATCAGGCACATACGCGAGTTTAACTTCACCGCGCTCTACCGCCTCTACATAGGAGGTGTCGAAGATGTCGTCTCCCTCTTCTTCCTCAGACTCGTCGTCGGTAAGTCCGCAGGAACTGGGTTCGTCGTCCCCGGCAGCGGCGGCAGCGGCAGCGGCGTGGGCGGCCGCGAGGTGTGGAAAGTCCGCCTCAGTGACTTCGACTACAGGTCTACTGGGCTCTACTTTCGGAGGAGGCTCGGGCGCCTTCTTAACTGTCCTTTGAAAAAAAGAGGTAGATTTGATGCGATCGAGATCGCCTTGTGTCTTCTTGAGGACAGAATCAACACCAGTCGTCAGATCCTTGAACTTGGACCACTCTTCATTCTCCTTGGCAGCGGCGCCGTCACCTTCTGGCTCTAAAGGCTGCTGTTGCTGATGCTCACGGCGATATTTCTCAAGCTCCTCTTCTGTAAAAAGCTCGTCTTCTCCTTTTCGCTTCGACTTTTTTCCTTTTTTCTTCTTTTTAAGGCCTTTAGGTATTTTTAGCATTATATGAGCTTAACAACAATTCTTGACGTTGCTGAAACAAAGAAAATTGTGCTTTGTAACAATTTGTCATGATAATTTTACTATGGAAGTTTGTAATTGAGGATTCACAGTTTATAGGTACTTAAGTAACGTAAGTAGGTACCGTGGATTGTACAACTCATTTTACAAAACTAGGTACTTTCTAAAATACTCGTCATTTATTTTATCATATCATAACAACGTGAAATAGCTTTAGAAAAGTAGATTAATATTAGAAGTGAAATCGTTATAGACGTAAAAAAAAGAACTACAGGTTTCAGAAAATAACTTAATAATTGGTATAATGTGGTGTAAATGAAAATGGAAGGCTAGTAAATAGGTATTGAAGGCGCAGATGAAACTCCTTATCGATTGGATGGCACAAATCAACAAATACCGTTTTTGATACTTAGTTTTTTATTAAACCTGATATGAACACTTTATGTTATAATATAACTATAATTACTGCCAACTTTCATAGTCGGGCGGAGATGACGTAAAGATGAGTGATAGAATGTAATCGAAGGCTCTGTGAAGTGTGGCTTAACAACGTTAGCAGGTTGATAGGTACGACAGAGATTGCGTGTAGGAGTTATTGTCATCGCCATAAGGCTTATTGGTGAAGCAGGCCGAGTGAATTGACGTGATAAGAGGGTTGGGAGCGACAGGACAGAGACAGAGGTCGACGAGCGTGCGGGAGTGATGATGGCGGACCGCAGGCGATGGAGTGGAGTGGAGGCGGCCCGCACTAGCTACTCACATCCACCGGCACCTCTACTTACTGCTAGGGCATACACTAGTGCGCTACAGGCTAGGGCGGTGTACCTTCATCGCAACACACCGAGTGACGCGGGCTAGACCAGGGCGCTCGGCGGAGGCCTCTACTCGGCGCTCGGGCGCTGCTGCACTGCCGCGTCCCATCGCCGCCAGCTCCCACCGACCGCTCCGCGCAGCCGCGCCGTCATCGAACGCTTCACCGCCCCCTCACCCCTCAGCCCGAGCGCTGGGCTCTTTCCCCAGCGCGCCGCCGCTGATGCAAAGTTCAAGTGTCGTCGCGCTCACCGTTTGAACGAACCGACCGCCTGTTACATAATCACAACGCATCCGACATCAATACCCACTGTGATGCGATCCAGTGCATTCATTAATGAAGGCTAAAGAGCACTCTTGGAACATTACCTAACCTATCTAATTTCAGTTCGACCCGCTAGGTATCCCATCTATGTTTTCATAAGTAATCTCTTTTTATTTCTGCTGACTATTGCAAATGCAGAACTTAAATTAAACTAACAGCTGCAGAAAGGTTCATGTCAAACAGGAATATATTTCGTTTACCGTTAGATAAATTCAAAACTGTTATCAAGCAAAAATTTTATAAGAAAGGTAAAGAAAAATAAATGAGATTAGGCTTCTAACAGAATAATTCTAAATGACTTATGTTTACTGTACGAGTAGGATCTACTCTGTCTGACTCTGTACATTCATACATATTTTAAAAGAGCGCGTGGGTTTTTATTGTAAATTCTTTTTAGGGTTCCGATACCAAAATGGTAAAAAAAAGGAACCCTTATGGTGCCGCTCTGTCTGTCTGTCTGTCCGTCTGTCTGTCAAACCTCTATATCTCAGCAACCACTTATGCTATCGACCTGAAATTTGGAATAGTTTTAGAATATACTCGTAGTTGCCCAACTTTATAGCACATGATTTTTTTTTAAAAAAGGTATGATTATTAATGTAAAGGGGGCCAAAATAGGGGGGGCCAAATTTCAAATTGTCGCTACTAGGTTGAGTGGGGTATCATATGAAAGGGCTTTACTTGTACATTTTAAAATATATTTTTGTATTTTTTTAAGTTACTTAGTTTTCAAGTTATGATGAAAAATGTCAAAAAAATACCATCCCTCCGAAGTTTGAGTAAGGAAAAATCTGAATTAATTACAGTTGACAGAGGTTTATGAAAACTTTTCAGCAAAAATAAAACGATCTTTCTAAGTTGCACAGTTTTTCAGAAATCTGCAAAAAACCTTTACAAACAAATTTAGTTTTGCGGTCCTGAAAATGGACTTTATTGCTTCCAAAAATACTATAGGTATATCGGAACCCTTGGCGCGCGAGTCTGACTCGCACTTGACCGGTTTTTTTCCCCTCATGGCGCCACTTTGTTTGTGAAGCGATGTAATTTAGCTGACGGCGAGATCTCAATATCCAACAACGATAAAATTATTTTAAGTTTGAATTTATTGATTAATAAATAATAATAATAGATTCTTTAAAGTTAGAACTGTTTTAAATCTATATTGCTGATTTCTTTTTGCTAGAAAAGCGAAAAGTAAAAGCAACAGATTTAAAGGAGCTTTGTTTTTCTGCCTTTTCCAAATAAATATCTCTACTGACGGCGTATGCTAAGGTTTGTATGGGAAAGCCAAACAACACATACTCCTTTTCGACCTACTATACTGAATGCTTCGAGTTCGAGTAACATCGAGCCGCTTTCGCGGTTTTGACTATTTTGACATGTTAATCGAAATGTGAATATAATCCGGCCACGTAAAGGGCCGATCACACCTGACTGAATTCACACACTAAGTCAGTTAGTCTCCTACGTAGGAAAGGAAGGTAGAAAGATGGAACTTAGTAAGCCGCATAGTAAGCAACGCAGAAAGGAACTTTAGTGAAGGGCCAATACGAATAGAACACCTCATCGTACGGAAAATATTAATAAGGGCTAATTTATGTTTTATAGAAAAACACTAGAATAACTACAAAAAAAAAACCACAGAATTACCGGTATACTAAAAAACAAACAAGGAATTAAAATAAGGTTGCACCAGTCAAGTAAACACAAAGAATTTGAGTGCTTTATTCATTCTTTTAGTTAGAATAAATTTTTCATTCAAAATCGTACGAAAAGCGAATAATGATTCCAATGAAAAATAACAATTGAATGATAAAAGATTATTTGGATAGTACTAAGTAGTACATTCGAATATTTCGATTGTTGCTTCTTGAAATAATTGTACATCACTATTAAGGAACATCAACATAGTAGGGATCATAGACAGTTCACTAGTTGTGCTATACGTTAGTATACCTCTATACTCGTATTTTCTGTGCTGGTACACTTTATAGCGCGACTGATATGTTCAGATATTTGTATAAAGGCTTCTATGAGTATTTTTAATGACCTTAAAATAAATTGAAAAGCAAGCTAAAAACTCGTTTATACTTTTCTATTTAGTAGTAGAAGTAGTTTTCGAATACGATTGTCTTACTTTATTGCAATTGAAATAATTATAATATTATTATTATTGTAAAGGGGGCCCAAATGGGTAGGTCAAAGTTTTTAATTGTCAGTACTAAGTCAAGTTAGGTATCATATGAAAGTGCTTCACTTGTACATTCCAAAATAGTTCTTTATATTTTTAACGACTCTTAGTTTTCAAGTTATGATATAAAAAGTTAAAAAAATACCTTCCCCCCTTCCTTATCCCCGAAGTTTTCCGAAGAAAAAAATCTGAATTAATTAAAGTCCATAGAGGTTTATGTAAATAATTCAGAAAAAAAAACAATCTCTCTAAATAGCACAGTTTTTTGGAAATTTGCAACAAATCTTTACAAACAAATTTAGTTTTGCGGTCCTTACAATGGACCTTATTGCTTCTAAAAATACTATAGGTAGGTATATCGGAACCCTCGATGCGCGAGTCCGACTCGCACTTTAACATTTTTTTTTGTTGTGTATAGATGTATGTATGGTGAAAATCGTTAATTTTTCATGGTATGAGTCCATTGATGAAGTTTTCAGGAGATTGTTTGACACCTTGTACTTGTCCGTAATTTTGTTAGACTTCCTTAAAAGAGATACTTTGTAATCCTGACAAAATTTTCAATTCATGTCTAAATCAGTTGTCCCTTTCATAAAAAAATGTATAGGATCAAAACTGTTTAGTTTTCGCGTCGAGTCGGAAGCAACAGTAGTGTGCGTATGATCGAACACACACATGCGCGCAGTCCACTTGGAGTCGTAGTGCGTCATTTCACCCGAGACGCGTTCTCGTCCGCTCGGAGGAAACGACACCTTTTAAAAAACTGTGTTTTGAATGGAATTTTTTCTCTCAAGGTATTTTTAATGAACTCTACTAATATAGCTCAGCGCAACGATTGTATAACGGAGGGTTACTCGAGGGGAAGCGAGGGGCGACAGGGAACAGCTCTTCAAGTTTGTATACTCAACAGCACGTCAGTAGAAACACTTTAGACTTACTCGTAATGACATGGTGGTAGAAACTATCATCCGCACATCACTTATCATCCGAAAATCACTCATCATCCGCGCATCTTCATCATATCTTATCATCCGAAAATCACTCATCATCCGCTCATCATCATTCATTCACTGATCAACTATCATCCGCGCATCACTCATCATCATTGATCCACTCATCAACTATCATCCGCGCACCACTCATCATCCGCTCATCATCATTCATCCACTGATCAACTATCATCCGCGCATCACTTATCATCCGAAAATCACTCATCATCCGCTCATCATCATCATTCATCCACGCATCACTCATCATCCGCTCATCATCGTTCATCCACTCATTAACTATCATCCGCGCATCACTCATCATCCACTTATCATCATTCATCCACTGATCAACTATCATCCGCGCATCACTCATCATCATTGATCCACTCATCAACTATAATCCGCGCATCACTTATCATCCTTTCATCATCATCATTCATCCAGTCATCAACTATCATCCTGCCTAAGTTTGGCGCCGTTTGCTTTTAAAAAAATAATCCATTTAAATCCGTGCCATCGCTGTACATTTCGTTGATTTTGTGATCGAAAGATCGAAGGACACATACTAACGACCAAAAGGCAGTCTTATTTCGGAAAGCCATGCCATGGAAATCCGTCTAAAGAGGAAAATCTAACAGACCTGACGAAATAATGTAGCCTGTTTCCTGCCTACGTTTGGCGCCGTTTGCTTCTTTTAAAAAAGTAATCCATTTAAATCCTTGCTATTGTTGTACATTTCGTTGTTTTTGTGATCGAAATATCAAAGGACACATACTAACGATCAAAAGGCAGTCTTATTTCGGAAAGCCATGCCATGGAAATCCGTCTCAAGAGGAAAATCTAACAGACCTGACGAAATAATGTAGCCTTTTTCCTGCCTAAGTTTGGCGCCGTTTGCTTCTTTTAAAAAAGTAATCCATTTAAATCCGTGCCATCGTTGTACATTTCGTTGTTTTTGTGATCGAAAGATCAAACGACACATACTAACGATCAAAAGGCAGTCTTATTTCGAAAATCCATGCCATGGAAATCCGTCTCAAGAGGAAAATCTAACAGACCTGACGAAATAATGTAGCAAGCAGCACGTTCAAGTTTCCGATCATCGACCCTAAACAGCTCTACCTATTCCGACCACTGCCGATTACCCATCATCTACCGGTCACCCATCATCTACCATTGACTCGTCTTCCGCCGGTCACCCATCAATATCATCCACCGGTCACCCATCTTCGTCCGGACATCAATCACGTAGCGAAAATCTATTACTCTGATAACCCTTTTGACCGATCATCCATCATCTACCTATCTTCCTCCGCCTACCCTTCATCACCAGTCACCCATCACAAAACAAAACTACCTAGGTATGGTATATAAGTAGGTACTTACTTGGTTAAAGGAAGAGATATTTTTTGAATATTTGACGGGATACATAATATTTATCTTTGCGCTTCCCCATTTCTCTAAAACAAACACTTTATAAATACAAGGAAAGAAATATCTTACTTTAGAAAATAGTAAAAAACAAAGTTACCTTGTTACACTATGAAAGCAGAGAATGTGTATACGTTGAAACGCGATCCATAATTTTGGCTCGTCGCGGTGCAAACTGACGTGGTCTCACTTCGAGCTCTTGTGGGTATCGGCCGCGTGTCAGAGCTATTTATTAGACTTCGCGCGGTCATACTAAAAATGTATGGCGTAATCGTAATGGTTTTCAAAAAAATCATCCATACTTCCATACTAATATTATAAATGCGAAAGTAACTCTGTCTGTCTGTCTGTCTGTCTGTTTGTTTGTTGCTCTTTCACGCATAAACGGCTGAACGGATTTTGATGAAATTTGGTATGGTGATAGATGGTAACTTGGAGACGGACATAGGCTACTTTTTACCCCGGGAAAATATCTCATTCCCGTTGGAATCTACACATACAATAATACTCTAGCGGGGTTGTATCTGCTACAGCACACCGAAACTACTTAACCGATTTTGATGGGACTTTTTTTATTCAACTAAGTATCGCTGATTACGAAAACTACTACAATTTTGAAATCCAACGTGGTAGACGTAAACTACCATTATCCCCTGGGGATAAGGTTGAGGTGCGATAGGGTTGAAATGTCTAAAAATCAATATGGGTGTCGTTTGTAAGGTTTATCGAGCCGCTGATTACAAAAACTACAACAATTTTGAAATCCAACATGGTGGACGTGAAATGCTATCATCCCTTGGGGATGAGGTTGGGGTGCGATAGAGTTGATATGTCTAAAAATCAATATGGGTGTCGTTCGTATGGTTTATCGGGTCGCTGATTACGAAAACTACAATGATTTTGAAATCCAACGTGGTGGACGTGAAATACCACCACCCCTGGGATGGGGTTGGGATTCGATAGGTTTGAAAAGTCTAAAAATCAATATGAGTGTCAGTTGTATGTTTATATAAGGATAGGGATAGCGGTTAAGATGGCGTTAGGGGTAGAAGCAGGGATAGGGGTAGGGTCAGGGATAGGGAGAGGGAGAGGGGGAGGGATAGGGAGAGAGTGTAAGGGAGGGGAAAATGAGGGGAGAGAAAGGGGGAGGGAGGGGTAGAGGGCGTGGGAGGGGGTAGAGGGAGGGGGGGTAGAGGGAGGGAGAGGGGGAAGGGGACGATGAGTGAAGGGAAGGGGGAATGGGAGGAGGGCGAGGGGGGAAAGGGAGGGTGATGGGGAGAGGGAAAGGGGGGAAATGGAGGGGGAAGGAAGGGTGAGGGGGGGAAGAGGGAGGGGCGAGGGAGAGGAAGAGAGAGTGGGAGAGGGTAGAGGGAGGGGGAGTGGGAATGTAGGGGGGGGATACAAAAGGATAGATAGGGAGGAATAGGGACCTTTTTTACTTTTATGAATACCTCCTCGCTACCCATTCACTTCACTCCCTTTATTGCCTTCTTTTTTAAGTTCGCCTGTAACGGTTGACAATGAAAATTCCGCACTACCTACCAGTTAAATAAAATCAAAAGATAATTAAGTTTGTAGTAAGATGCATTTATTCAACTTGGATAAGTACAAATGCATCTTTTACGTAGGGATCAAGAAGGATAAGCGCTCCGTAAAATATGTTTCAATTAAGTTCGAGTTCTGTTTTTTTATAAAATCTACGCGGACGAAGTCGCGGGTAACAGCTAGTATTAAATATGTAAGCAATATTAAACCGTGATTGCCGTTTTGGTAGTTTTTACGTGGTGCAGTCTTAAGTAAAATATTTTCGGCCAACGATATTTTTACAGTAACAAAATGCTGAAGTCAATTCTTTTTATCTAGAAGTTTATTGATCTTATTTGGATTTTTTATTTCTGTATGTAAGTTTATTTATTGTTTGCCATAGTTTCTCATTATCTTTTGGATATGGTTTTAAAAGACCTCGACTAACAATGAATACTTTCGGGCGAAATGCCCAACCGGGCGAACTCGCCTCGGAGGAAATGACCACCAAAAAATGAGGTTTAGTGATGGGCAAATGCGAATGATTGACTCGAATCGAACAACTTGTCGAACAAAAAATAATGGCCTAACTGATGGTATACTTTTTTACTTAAAACAAGCGCTCCTACTAGAAAAACAATTAAAGACCGCTATATTCAAAACTAACAGTGTTGCACTAGTCAAGTATTCTACACGGACACATCTAACTCCGTCGCGCTTGATTGAGTACCTAACCGAACCGTAAATTTTGAAAATTATTGAATCAGTGTTGCTGCGATAACGAGATCGATGGTTGAATTTTAAAAATACAGTAACTCTACCGAATATTCCTATAGAAAATATCGAGAATATCGAATTCTTAAAAGTACCGGTAATAATCGATACTAAATAACCGACCAAGTTCGTACTTCGTGTCAAGCCACGCGCAATGTAGAGTTAAGGAGTGATCACACCTAGCTGAATTCAAAGACTAATTCGGCATACATTGCTCGTTGAAGTAAGGATATTTCAATTAACATAACCAAGCCTCCCAGCAATGTATGCCGAATTAGTCTTTGAATTCAGCTAGGTGTGATCACTCCTTTACCTAGTTCTTTTTACGATTTTTTTTGTCGCAAAGCAGGTTTATTAACTCTACTGAACAGTCGTATAGAAAATATCTGAACCTTTGAAGTATCGATGGTAATCTATAGTGAATTTTTTATTTTTTTTTATTAGTACTTGTTATTACACCATGAATAATAATTATTTTTTATCGACAAGTTGTTCATCATCATTCGCAAAATTTACCCATCACTAAACTTCCTAAGTTCTTTACTTGAAGGGGAGTAAGGAGGTTTAGTGATGTCCGAGTGCGAATGATTATTTTAATTTAATTCCGTGTTCGCATCGAAATTAAATTGACCAATACATGGTCTAAGGGACTGGTTTCCGAAAACTGAAAGGGTGTGGTCAGTCAACGTAACTGAATAATTTTCAGTAAATAAAACTTTCAGAAAATATTAAAATAATCCTCTTTTCCACAAAAAAGCCACGATCACACCTAGCTGAATTCAAAGACTAATTCGGGATACATTGCTCGTTGAAGTAAGGATATTGCAATAACACAACCAAGCCTCCCAGCAATGTATGCCGAATTAGTCTTTGTATCCAGCTAGATGTGATCGTGGCTAAACTGTCCATTTGCAATTTTATATGAAGAGTATTGAAGAGGCTGATAGTTTTATTTACTGAAAGTTGTTCAGTTACGGCGAATGACTATGTGCACCTGCAAGACTAGAAAAAGAGAAAAAATGTATCCACTGCATTTATCACAGCCATTGTTTTTGTTTGATCAGAAATACTCTCATTCATAAGATTTGGCACGGCAATGTTCAGGTCTCATTTGTCCATTTAAGGTAAATAAAAATAAAAACATCACGGAAATGTATTGTCAGCCTATTAAAGCCACGATCACATCTAGCTTTGTCTTTGAATCCAGCTCGCTGTGATCACTCCTTGACTCAACCGAACAGTCGTATACAAATTTTTTTATAGTGAATTTTTTAAGTTTATTATTAGTACTTATTATTAAACCAAGATAATGCTTTATTTTTATTTTTCATGGACAAGTTGTTCGATTCGAATTAATCATTCGCAAAATTTTCACATCACTAAACCTTCTATAGTGATGTCCAAGTGCGAATGATTAATTCAACATATCGAACAAAAATATACTTATATTAAAAAAACGGTCAAGTGCGAGGCAGACTCTCGCTTCGAGGGATTCGATATAAACTATTATTAGTAGTATTTTTAAAAGCAATAAAGCCCATCTTTAAGACCGCAAATAAGTTTGTCTGTAATTTTTTCTTCTTTCAATTATCAGTTGTATTTGTCTTGAGGTTGTATCAGCCATTTTATAACAATCGATAGCATTTTATTGTACAATAATTATTTTCGATAAGGCTATTCAACAGTGTTACTGTATTTCAAGATCAACTACCGACAGCAAAACTATCGCTATCGGAACATCACTATTCAGCAACTGTATTAGTAGGCACTTTTTATACTTAGCTTCCTAGCTAGAACTCTGAATTCACAAACGTCTTTTTCTACGTAGCCTCCTAGGTAGATTTCTTATTCAGTCGTCAAATTCAAGCAGGTGTAATCGCGGCTTAAGAAATAATAAATGGTACAGCAGCACTGCACTTACTATCTCGCGATATACGAGAGTCATCATTCAACAGTGTCCCCGCCGGGAGTCGAACCCAGAACCTCCGGATCAAGAGCCGAATGCTGTTACTACTATATTATAAAGGCTGCGGATAGTAATGAGTAAATAAGTACCAAATGCAAACTTAAGTTTGTAATTCCATACAAATAATATGAAAATACAAACTTACCTATACCTACTAAATTTATGTAAAAATGATTTAATGAAATATGCAGTCAGGTAGAAAACTAATTTAGAATCTAAATTGTAGAACATCAAAATATATTCATAGAAACCGAATTTGAGTAAATCACATTTTTAAATTTTAGTAGTAAGGGAACACCCCTTATGTAAATTTCTACAGACCAATTAATACTGCCGCAAAATACCTCTAATAGAGATGCTTGGTCATGCAAAGTTTCATCAAGATTGTATGTGACGTTTTTGCGAAAATTACAATTTTTTTATTTTCGTTGTATGACAGCTACCCTTTAAGGCTCCCGCACACGACCGAGAATCGGTGGGCGATTATCGGCCAGAACAAGGAGGGAAGATGCAGGTGATAACACGTCAGAGCGGGATGTCGACAAAAAATCGGTCACCGATTCTCGGTCGTGTGCGGGAGCCCTTAAATGAGAGCTAGCAGGAAACCACTCAAAACCCTTCGATGGATTTGCATAAAACTCTTAAATTCAAAATATGGTGTCAATCGGACCATTCGTTTAGCCGCTAGGCCAAAGCGTGACGGACAGACTGACCGACCGACCGACGGACGGACATTTTTGGGAGACTTGTTTTTTATGATGTATAAGTGATATAAAACACATTTTTGAGAAAATTAGAAAAACTTTTTTTTTTTCACGAATACAATATCTTTCTCACTCCGCTCGAAAGTAAAAAGGGGCCAACCTCGGAATTTGAGCTAACAGGCTATAAACTCGTGTATGTACACCAAGGAGGTTTTAATCCACGCTACGCTCTAGGAAGGAGTGTTTAATGCAAAAATCTTGCTACACAAATTTAGTCAATCGTATATTGTAATACGGAATAAATTCCTGTGATTCGCGAAGAAGAGAAATTGTGCCGAGCGAGAGGTCAATTAGTCGCGGTTGTGTCACGCTCACACAGTTGCCATAGCAAAACGAAATTGCGGGTTGGTAGGAAAAAATATTTTGACATTATGCTTGGTTTTCATATAGAAAACCTTTTTAGAGCTAAATCTTAAAAATTTCATATTTTTCGGGTGCTTTTGGTTCTGTGATTTATCTAGGAAACTCTCAAAAATATTTTTGATCTAATTGTGTTGTTAAAGGTCAAGCAGGTTATGTACTTCTTCATTGGTCATCAACCTTTTTGGTAATATTTTTTAATACATTACTGGTATCCCCGTCTTTGACACATTTTTATGTCATGCTAAATGTTGTTTAAAAACGCGTATTTTTTCTGCAAAAACAGTGAAATATTGTAGAGTAAATGGCTGCAAAATTGATAGTTATGCTATTTGCGGAATATTCTTCTATGGGTATGCATTATTCCTTTAATTTTTCTATGAAAAAGCCGAACTGTTTTACGTATGAAGTAGGGTGGCTGTAATGTACGATATTTGAACACAAAGGAAACTAAAAAGGTACAACCACATCAGTATAGTGGGATGTGAATCTGCAGAATCTGCCCATAAAACTGAGCAACTTGTCCCAAAGAATATTATGATGAAATAACATTATGATGAAGATATCTGAATCTAAACATGAAAGAGAAAAACAGCTTGCATTAGTTTTAAAAGACAATCAAACAAAACAACGGAACCTGTACTGTTGTACAATAATAGGAAAATAGTACATCTGATGCTGCGGGTTATTTGCTGCGTTCTTATTGACGACATGCGGGAAGCCAATAATTCACACGCCTGCCCTGCGCGATAGATATTTCGAGCCATTTACGGTCAGCATCAAAGTTTTGTGCCGGGCATTATTGAGAGATTTTATGTGATGCCCTTGGTTTGGAATTTGTTTAAAAAAGTTACAGATGTGGACAGATGTCACTTGGTAGGTAAGAATGATTCATTCATTTAAAAAAATAATAATAAAAAAAAACGATCGAATAGAGAACCTCCGCCTTTTTGAAGTCGGTTAAAAAGTAGGTGGCTCGCAATAAGGCCCAAATGAAGTTGGTTGATGATGAGTTTGTAGAAGAATACCAACAAAAACCTGTATCGACCTGTTGTTCCCGGACAGCCAGACGGATCGCAAATATAGATGGAAGAAGAGACAGCTAATGTTACGAGGGCTGTTCAATAAGTAGTGAGAATGAACAACATATTGGTTTTAAGTCTTTTAATGTTTGTGATTATTTATAGTTTATTTCAGTAAAAAGATAGTGACAAAAACTTGGGCCATGCAATATTTTTTATGGCTTTATTGTTATTTATTATGCGAGCCAGCGCCAATTCCAAATACCAGACACGGGAAACAAAACAATTTATTTACAACCACACATCCAAGGTGTTTTTAAATATTGTTCTGGTTTGATCACACGATTAAAAGTTTTATTTGTTGTACTACAATATTTGAACTATCGCGGTTTCAGGTCGTGGCGGCCCCTTTTCATTGAGTTCAAGTCGTATTTGTATAGTCTTTTTCACATTTTTTTATGTAAACGACACTGTATTCGTCCATTTTTACAGTAATTAGGCACGTCTACTATTTAAAAACAATTATTTCTAAATTTTCAAGCAAAATTGCGAACAGTAACTGAAAGCTGTATACGAAAAATTTGTTTACGTATGATCGGCAACAGCGCCTTGTCACCGAACTGCATGCGCATCGCGACCTGGCAACGTAGCATTGAGCAGCGCTCCTGATTAGGCTAATTTCTCATAGAAAATCTTTTGTTTCACGCGCTCGAGCGTGTTGATGTTTCTCTTTCACACTCATTGAATTCTGTATTAGGAATTGTACTGAAGATTTTTTTATAGGAGCGCAATCCTTGGCGCTCCACTTGGTACAACTTGACTAGGTACTCATGACATGCTTGAATTATATTCATGACATGCACATACCATGCTTGAATAATATTCTCATGTTGTACATGACATCCCATGAAACGTACACTGTACGTACATTACGATACCCACGGGTGGAGATGGGTTGGTACTTGGTACTATACTTTGCCGGCACCAAACGGACTTGACTTCATTTACCTCTATGACTCTATAATTGAGCCACGAGCCAAGCGAGTGGTTCTAAAGAAGAATCCTCAGCGTTGCGAGGATTTTAAGACACGAAGCACTTTGTTGCCGAGGGAAGCACAACTTATCAGGTAGAAACTAAAGGATTATATCCTGCCAAATAAAATATTTAAAATGAAGCTGCTGTTCCAGAGGGCTTTAATAACATTACATCCCCAAGCGTAAAATAGTAAGGTCACCCTACTGTGTGAAAGAGATGCCACCGCGACTATTGGATATACTCGTCGTCACGCTTTTTTTGGCCATTCATCTCTCCATCCTAGAGCGTAGCGTGGATTAAAACCTCCTTGATGTACACCTTCAAGTTGTCTCAAAAGTCTCATAAAATCTCGTGTCCGCGTCGTGAGTTATTCAAGGTCAAATGTCACAAAAATCAGTCTATGTATGAATTGTAGAACATAAAATTTGCGAACTTTTTTAAAATATTTTTTATACGCCCAACCGTTTTTGAGATAAAATTACAATAAATTTCCTGATTTAATTTTTACTTATAACCTACTACTAATATAGTTTTAAAATATACAAAAATTATTTCATCATTAGAGTTTATAACTACAAGTAAAAAGTTACTAAAGTTACTACTAGGTAAAAAGTTTTAGATTTGTGCAAAATGATATAAAATACAAATTATTTATTGTTAATAATACTTCATCAATTTACTAAGATTCACGGTTGACCTTGCATTACAGTGAGTATTGCTAAGCGCTGCGGGCTTTCCGCCCTCTATCTCAAAAACGGTTGCCTGTATAAAAAAAATATTTATACCATTCCCCCTCTAAAAAGATTATTTTATTCACTGGAAACAGTGGGAATAAAAGCCCTTTTAATTACGATTTTGGTGTTTGAATTTAGAACACATCAATATATTCGACCTCCATTTCCAGCGACTCAATACGAAGTACCAGGTGAGCATAAATATAAAAGAAGTGGTCACCTTAACTAATCAACTGCTAATCAACAATTTTGTCATTTAAGTAATAAAATATACATTTTTGATGGCTGTTTGGAAGTTTAGTCTGTACCTCTCAAATACGCATATAATCTGTGCCCGCTAAAAAGAAAGAATGCGATGCGCGCCTTATTAAGGCGGTTGCTGAGTGGCAGCACCTTACTTTTTTAAATAAATTTATTGCGTCGCAAATACAAAGCTTTTAATTAGTATTGTTCGTTTGGCGGCAATATGGGGTAGTTATATATGTTATAACACATAACATCATAGCTTAGCTTGTCATTTATAGCTTTGTATTGGTAAAGTGCTAAAAGTGGCCGTTTTTGGCACTTTTGCAATACAAAGCTATTCACGATAAGCTAAGCTGTGATGTGATGGATAATAAAATATAGAAGTACCCCAAATTGTCGCCAAACAAACAATCATTATTAAATGTTTTGTATTTATGACGCAATAAATTTATTTCTCAAAGTGGCAGCACCTCTGCTCAGAAACCATCTTAACAAATATTTGTTACATGAACATATTCGACCTCCATCTCAATGCTATACAACCTCCTTAAATGTATATTTTCGCATAAATCTTTCTTTTTCTCGTAGTCATGGAATAAAGTATAGTATGCATGCAACTCTGGAATAAAAGGGATTTAAATCGAGGGCCATGAATCACTCGTTCAGGATCAGAAGTTTAAATTTATGTAAAAATGATTTCATTAAATATGCAGTCAGGTAGAAAACCAATTTAGAATCCAAATTGTAGAACACCAAAATAAGCTCAACGAAACCGATTTTGAGTAAATCACATTTTTAAATTTTAATAGTTAGGGAACACCCCTTATATGAATTTCTACAGACCAATTGATACTGCCGCAAAATACCTTAAATGGAGGTGCTTGGTCATGCAAAGTTTTATCAAGATTTAATGAGACGTTTTTGCGAAAATTACAATTTTTCATTTTCGTTGTATGACAGCTACCCTCAAAATGAGAGCCAGCAGGAAAGCACTCAAAACCCTTCGATGGATTTGCATAAAACTCTTAAATTCAAAATATGGTGTCAAGCGGACCATTCGTTTAGCTGCTAGGCCAAAGCGTGACCGACAGACCGACCGACCGACCCGACCGACCGACGGACGGACATTTTTGGGAGACTTGTTTCTTATGATGTATAAGTGATATAGAACACATTTTTCACTCCGCTCGAAAGTAAAAATGGTAATGCCCTTGCGGCTCAATGGTAGAGGCCAACGGCCACCACACGCTGAGTTGTCTCAGGTGGTCAGGCAGGATTCCACGCCACCATGCCCTCAACGACTTAATACGCAGAGCCATTATTTCGGCCAACGTCCCGTGCGTTCTTGAGCCACCGGGCCTCAGCCGAACCGACGGCAAAAGGCCCGACGGCTTGTACCGTGGCGGAGAGGAAGGTGTTTATTGTGGGACACATCTGCCTCGGACAACTAAAAGTACCGGCTCAGCGGCTGAAGTAGCTGCAAGCCACAAGCTGGCGAAATACTCCGCGCTTCTGCCAGCGTATGATTTCGTCCCCTTCGCGGTGAAAACGGCGGGCCGTGGGGTAAGGAGGCCAAGGCCTTCATCGCAGTTTGACTCCCGCTCCAGATCGTTCCTTGTGCAAAGGTTATCCATTCCGATTCAACGTGGCAATGCTGCAAGCCTCATGGGGACCTTTGCACCAGGGACAATTCGGGGTGGGTTATTTTAATTAGGTTTTAGTTTTAATTGTAATTTAATAAAATTGTATTTAAGTTGACCGTTACGTTGTAAGATTGATAAATATAAATAAATAAAAACTTAGTTATGAATAAAATAGGTACTAGATTAGGTACTGTTTTCGTCTCTTACTTTTAACACCGATTTTATTTTATTTTTTTCTATAACTTTTAGCCATAGCCATACATAACATCCCATGAAAAGCCCAATGTACGACAGGGAGCTCCCTCTACTTTGGAGATTGCTGTTGTTGGTGACCGTGGCCGGGGTAAATATGTAAGGTAGTACGATACACAGGAAGATGCTGCTACTAATCCTCCGGCTCATAAACCCCTAGTCGCCTCTTACGACACCTTCAGGTAGAGATTTGTCGGCACCAAACGGAACTTGTACTGTAGAACGGAGCGTAATTATTTATTGGAATGACAGTGAAACGGATCGTATTATGAAAAATAAAAAAGCTCTACACTAGCGCCTTTTTATCACCTGGTGGTAGACATGACGAACTATTTTGTCAAAATAGGTTACAATACGACCAAATTATGACGGTATGTTGGTATTTTCAAATAGTATGGACCTCTCTTTCTATCATATTACCGATTCATATTCCTCATCTTTCATACTTATTTTCCAGACAGAACGATACAATTTAGTAGTATTGCGACCGCGAGGCTACGTACGTCGTTTACATAGTTTTTAGAAAAATAATAAATACGACTGAATCTTTTGCTAATCGGGCGACTTAGTGTATTATCCTGCTTGAAAAATGTTTATCGGGTGTTCGCGTGAAGTGAGCCAGTCGAGGTGAAACGCACAGCCGTCGGGAGCGAAACGTGGTGCGTGGTGCGTGTTGCGTGGTGCGGGAGGCCTCGCGTCGGGCTGGCGGCTGGCGGCGCTAGGGCTGCGGGCAGGGCTCTAGTCACCCGCCAGCGCCGGCAGCATGGCGGAGGGGGGTAGCCCGGGCGCCGCCATCGTGAAGGAGGGCTGGCTGCAGAAGCGCGGCGAGCACATCCGCAACTGGCGCGACCGCTACTTCATCCTGTTCGAGAACGGGGACCTGGTGGGCTTCAAGGCGCAGCCCGAGCGCAACAACTACCGCGAGCCGCTCAACAAGTTCACGGTGCGCGACTGTCAGATCATGGCCACCGACAAGCCGCGGCCCTACACCTTCACCATCCGCGGCCTGCAGTGGACCACCGTCATCGAGCGGAACTTCTCCGTCGACACCGAGAAGGAGCGGTCAGTACCCACTACTTCCCCTCTCGCCCCCGCTTCTCTCTCCAAGCCACACCGCATTACTTACAACTCATTCTCTACCTCTACACTTGCCAAACCCTTCATAGAACAGCTCTCTTGGCTGCAAGCCTAGCCCGCTACCATATTCCAAACCACCTTTGAGTATCCTTAATCATAGTGCAACAGTGTTGCTAAGCACAGGAGTGTTTATTTACAAAATTAACATAACCAAATTACTTCTTCGATGGCTTTCTGCATCATCATGAGAGAAGACATTGTCCTGATTATTAGCTTAAAACCATTGGACTTGCAGGAAACATTGTCACACAAATGCACAGTGCACATTCAGTGTGACTCATTTGTTTACTTCAAACTTTTCTATAGAAGGCAACTTTTAGTTAGTTGAAATAATGCATTTACTGTTTATTGTATTGCTCCAATAACATTTAATTGTTTATATTTAAAGAGATAGTAATTAGTGCAACATGTAGATGTTATGTTCCATACTATTGTTAGGTGTTGTAAACACTCTTGGTACTCATATCATACACTAATACCTAGGCGACCGAGCTTCGCTCTATAAGGCCGCTATTTCACTGGAATGCCATGGTGGCATGACTGGTTGCGCTACTGGTGTCCGTAACTAGACACCAGTGGCGCAACCAGTCGCTCTACCAGTGTCCCAGTGAAATACCGGCCTAACAGCCACCTCAACATTAAAATATCATCGGGTGAGCAAGCTATGCTACCCGCCAACAGATGGCGCTGTAGGTTTTTGTTTAAAACGCGATATTATAAAAAAAGGATAAAAACATGGGAAGAATTAAATTTCCCAGACATGAGACCTAGCTAGATAGATCGATTTTTTTTCCCTGGAAACCCCATATGGTAAATATCATCAAAATTGTTAAGAGCTATTTTAGAGAAACCGATTACAAATATATATACAAATATTGCTTGTTTAATAGTATAGGATGTGTGTAGAGAGCCAGTGTCCATCCAGCAGGTTATGTTGTTTGGATGTGTGTTGAATGAATGCTATATTTTGGTGTGAGTCATGCACTGACCCAGTTGACCTCTCTTTTGAGTAAACAAGTTGCAGTGAGCACACATTCCCCTGCTGCATACTACTACAACACTAACAAACACAGATAATGAATGAAATAGAATTTAGGTACTTAAACAACTAATTGTTCTTTTCAAAACAACAAGTTTTTGTTAGAGATTTATTTTATTGACAGCCTATTTGTAAAAAGCTTCCTTATAGTTAAAGCTCTTTTCAATTTATTACTTCACTTATTCAAAGGAACAAAAACTGACAACAAATAATGTAATTTGAAAGTTGCAACTGGTGGATTAGCCCTCATAATTTTCATAAGCTTTGGATCATTGCATTGCACATCAATCAATTAAAATAATATGCTATTTTATAAAAACAATACCTAACTTGTTTGTGGTCATGCTAGCAAATTTGATGATGTCATGAGAGAAGTTAGGGATTTCCTTACATAGGTATTGGGAATTTATGTTGTTAGGCCAGTCGCTTAAAGGAAAAACCTTTAGAGTAACTAAGTTATGAAACTTCTCTTAGTTGTTCATGAGGTCAAAAAAGCCAGATTAAGATCAGTACCCGGTTGGGAACACCCCAACCTGGGCCAGGAGGGGTGATCAAAGGCATGCTCTAACTGTAGTATCTTAAGAAAAAGCTTACAGCAGAATATACCTATCAGGTTGAGTTTGTTATAACTTTCGAGGAAATTAAGGATGAAGAATAAATTTTTGTTAAGTGAATTAAATTTGAATTAAGAGGTTTTAAAAAAAAGCAGTAATGTAAAAAAAAAAAAAAAAGAAAGAAAGAAAGAAAGAGCCTCTAATGTTAATCAGTTCAAGAATAGGTTGGACAGACACCTACAAAAAATTATATAGCCTAACTATATCTGGATACATGCTATATCAGTGCAAACTGCCTGCCTGATTGAATAAATAATAATAATAATAAACGTCAGCCTCCAAGTTATTGCTTTTAAATGTATGCAGGATCAAGAAGAAAAAATACAATGTAGCCTATTTCTTGTAGATTTATTATTATTATATATACTAGCTGACCCAGCAAACTTTGTTCCGCCTTACAGGCAATAAATAAGCAGATTTTATTTACCCTTACCCCTACCCCTAAACTATCCCTACCTCTACCCTACCCCTACCCTACCCTTACCCTACCCCTACCCTACCCCTATCCCTACCCCTATCCCTACCCCTACCCCTACCCCTACCTAAGAACCTTCTCCTGACAATAACAAACACAACAAAAAAAGAATTAGCGAAATCGGTCCAGCCGCTCATGCGTGATGCCGTGACAAAGGGAAATAGGGATTAATTTTTAGGGTTCCGTACCCAAAGGGACCCTATTGATATGCCTCTGATGTCTGTCTGTCTGTCTGTCAGCGGGCTGTATCTCATGAACCGTAATAGGTAGAAATTTGAAATTTAAAAAAAAGTAAAAAACCTAAGGTGGGCTCCCAAACAGCTAAAGGGGGGAGCGTAAAAAAAATTTGACCTACCCGACCCACCGAGTGGGATATTGTTGTTTAGAACTTGTTGTGTATATAAATACTGTATTTTTTATTTTAAAAATATTTGAAAACAAAGGAATAAGATGCCACCAAAGTCAGCTGTTGTTACAAAATTTTGTTTGAGCTGTATCTCATCAACAGTAATAGCTAGACAGTTAAAATTTTCACAGGTTATGTATTTCTAGTGCCGCTATAACAACAAATACTAAAAATAAAAAAAGCAATAAATTAAGGGGGGCTAAAGACCTATTTTTTTAGGCGATTTTTGTTTTAGCTCTATCTTGAAAATGGGAACATTTACAAATGTGAAACTTGGTATGTTTATAGAACTTAAGCTATAAAATAACAACAAATAATAAAATCTGGGCAAGCGCGTGTCGGACTCAAAAAATCTAGCACAGTAACGTACTGAAATTTCGACTAATACAATTATGATTATGTGGTGGTACGAAACCCTCGGAGTGCGAGTCCGACTCGCACTTGGCCGGTTTTTATATATATAAATTGTATCACTACATAGTATAAAACAAAGTCGGTTCCCCCTGTCTGTCTGTATGTATGCTCAGATCTTTAAAACTATGCAACGGATTTTGATGCAGTTTTTTTTAGTAGATAGAGTGATTCAAGAGGAAGGTTTATATACAGGGTGTCCAGGAGTCATGGAAGGTATAGATACAGATAGATAGGGCAGGATAGAGATAGATAGGGATAAGAAAGGATACATAGGTATAGAAAAGGATAGATAATGATGAATGGGGATAATTAGGGGTAAAAAGGGATAGAAAAGGATAGATGGGGATAGATAGGGATGGATAGGGACTTTTTTGACTTTTATGAATACCTCCTCGCTACCCATTCACTCCCTTTCTTTTAAAGATTCGGAAGCATTCCGCAAAATATGTTTCAGTTGAGATCGAGTTCTGTTTTTTCATAAAATCCACGCGAACAAAGTCGCGGGTAACAGCTAGTAGATTAATATAGCCCTTTACAGCATGTAATTTGAATGAATATTTTCGGAGATATTACAGATTTAAAATGCAGGGACATAGGGGTTACGGCGGTACCGGCCGAAGGGTCGGCGGCGCGTGCCTATCGAAAGTTTGTAGGTATGGATGGATGGATGGATGTTTGTATGTTTGTTTGTTACTCTTTCACGTAAAAATTACTGAATGGATTTTAATGAAACTTGGCACACATATAGGTTAGGTTCTGGAATAGCACATTGGCTACTTTTTACCGCGGGAAAACACTTCATTCCTATGGGAAAACGCATATCTATATATAAAATAAAGTCGTGTTAGTTACACTATTTATAACTCAAGAACGGCTTAACCGATTTGGTTGAAAATTGGTGGGGAGGTAGCTTAGGACCAGGAGTAGGACATAGGATGGTAGGGGTAGGGGAAGGGGTAGGAGAACGGTATAACTCAAGAACAACTGAACCGATTTAGTTGAAAATTGGTGGGGAGGTAGCTTAGAACCAGGAGAAGGATATAGGATGATAGGGGTAGGGGCAGGGTTAGGGGTAGGAGAACCGCTGAGAAAGTTGTGTTAGTTACACTATTTATAACTCAAGAATGGCAGAACCGATTTGGTTGGTAATTGGTGGGGAGGTAGCTTAGAACCAGGGAAAGGACATAGGATGGTAGGAGTAGGGGTAGGAGAACGGTATAACTAAAGAACGGCTGAACCGATTTGGAGTTACACTATTTATTACTCAAAAACGGCTGAACTGATTTGGTTGAAAATTGGTGGGGAGGTAGCTTAGAACTAGGAGAAGGACATTGGATGGTAGGGGTAGGAGAACGGTATAACTCAAGAACGGCTGATCTGATTTGGTTGAAAATTGGTGGGGAGGTAGCTTTAAACTAGGAGAAGGATATGGGATGGTAGGGGTAGGGGTAGGAGAACGGCTGAACCGATTTGGTTAAAAGTTTGTGGGGTGGGGAGGTAGCTTAGAACCAGGAGAAGGATATAGGATGGTAGGGATAGCGGTAGGGAAGGGGCAGGGGTAGGGGTAGGGGCAGGGCAAAAAAATTGTACTTAATAAAAAATTGATAATATACTTGCATCGGCCGACGCTGGGGAGGGTACCTTGCTTACACTGCTTGACTTTAGTCGCGCTTTTGATTCTCTGAGCATTCCTTTACTTTTATCAAAGCTGTCTTATTATGGATTTGACAAATCTGCTGTGGTATGGTTCAATAGCTACTTATCCCATCGTAGTCAACAAGTTCTGCTTACCAAATCGGATGGCAACAGACTCACATCAACTTTCAGATCTGTCAGCAGAGGTATTCCGCAGGGCTCAATCCTTGGGCCATTGTTATTTATACTTTATTCTGCTGATATAAAGAATTGTATATCACACTGCAAATTTCATCTATACGCAGATGATGTACAAATATACATCTCTGTAAATCCAAATTCTAATCAGGCTATGGACATGATAAACAATGATCTCAAGAATATTCATGATTGGTCCGTGCGAAATTCTTTGGTACTTAATCCTTCGAAGTCGAAATTCCTAATTATTGGAACTAGACATCAAGTTGATAATATTCGAAATCTTCAACCCAAAATTTTTATTAATGGCGAGCCTATAGAAGAAATTGATAAAGCTCGTAATTTAGGCCTATTGATGGATAATGGACTAAAGTTTCATGATCATGTGCTTGAGCTGGTGAGAAATTGTTTCTTTAGGCTCAAAGTCCTATATAAAATAAGAGATTTTCTATCATTGGATTTACGTATCACACTTTGCGAAACACTTGTTTTATCAAAGTTGAACCACTGCATAGCCGTTTATGGACCCTGTCTATTAAAAAAGTCCCTCGCACTTGCTCAGCGTATTCAAAATGCTTGCGCTCGATACTGTTTTAAGATTCCTCCTCGTACCCATGTAACTCCATTCCTCAATGGGGCAAATATCCTTAGAATGGAAGGGCGTATAAAATTACATTTGGCCTGCTTACTATTCGATGTAATTTTGACAAAGCAACCGGAGTATCTATATCGCAAACTAACCTGGCGTTATTCGGATCATCGTTATGTGGCGCGTTTCTTGTCTATTGCGTTGGAAATTCCTAAGCATAGAACTGCGCTTTTCCGGGGCATACCACATACAGCATGCAAAAGGTCGGCTGCCTGTAGAATAGACTTTGTCTTCTTGATGTTACGCGCGACTAAAATGTGAAACTACCTAATCTACCTATTTATTTTGAGTTGTGTATGTTAATATTTGTAAACTCCTGTGATCTGTTTTATGTGTTATGTTTATTGAATAAAGGTTTTATCTATCTATCTATCTATCTATCTAAAATCTGCTTATTTATTGCCTGTAAGGCGGAACGAAGTTCGCCGGGTCAGCTAGTTTTATATAATTACTCATACAAAATCACATTGAAAAAGATCATGAATATCTCGCTGCGAAATAATTTGTTACTAGATTTTGCACTAGAACGTACACAAACATTCTAATATAAGTAGATAATAATTGTAATCAAATATTTTTGAAATAAAACTCTTTATTTATTTTGTCCAGTATTTAAAGTAAAAAATGTGTTCAATCAAAGAGAATTAACTGTCCAAAATAGTGTGAAATATTTCATTCTTTGGTTTACGACTCTACTACCCGTGTTACGAGGGCCAAACCGAAAAGATCGGGAATAGAATACTCAGGAATAAATTAGATTAAAACCTTTTTGGTTTATGACATGTAGTATTATTTCAAACACAATTCCATTTTTGAATTTTAAAAAAAGTAAAAAAGAAAAGAGTAGTAGCCATTTGAATTTGACAAGTCAGTGGGGAAAATGGAGCTTACGCGGGAACATTTCCGTGCCATAATTTTTCACAACTTTCGTCGAGGTTTATCTCAAGAACAATGTCTCGCCGAGCTTGTTTTTGTTTATGAACTTGAAGCACCCAGTAAAACGACTATATATCGTTGGTATTTTGAGTTTCGTCGTGGACGTTCCTCTCTCACGACAGTTCCTTCTACTGGTCGACCAAAAACAGCGGTAACACAAGATAACATCGATGCTGTGCGCCAATTAATAAAAGAAGATAGACATGTGACATACGAGCAGATTTGGGCTTCTCTCAGCATTGGTATGACAGCGATTCAAACTATTTTACATGATGAACTGGGTGTCAAGAAGTTAGTTTCCCGCTGGGTGCCCCATCGTTTGACCGAGGAACAAAAGTCGGCTCGTGTTAATTGGTGTCGGTCTACTCTGCAACGGTTCAATAGAGGGAGCTCAAATGCAGTTTACAATATCTTCTCTGGTGATGAATCGTGGATTTATTCATATGAGCCCGAAAGAAAACATCAATCGGCTGTTTGGGTCTTCGAAGGCGAGGTCAAGCCAACAAAAGTTGTCCGCTCTCGTAGCGCAGCGTGTCGAAAAAAATGGTCGCTTCGTTTGTATCGAAAACTGGTCATGTGGCTACGATTCCTTTACAAGAACGCAGAACGGTTACTGCTGATTGGTACACAATAGTTGTTTGCCGGAAGTCATAAGAGAACTTCGTAAAATTAATCCGAATCGTCGCATCATTCTTCACCAGGATAATGCGAGCTCACATACCGCTCGCAAAACGATCGCGTTTTTAAATCAGGAAAACGTGGAGTTAATGGACCATCCACGGTATAGCCCTGACTTGAGCCCCAATGATTATTTTACATTCCCAAGAATTAAAGATATGCTACGTGGTCAACGATTTCAAGGCCCAGAAGAGGCAGTCGAAGCTTACAAATCGGCCGTTTCGACTATATCCACTTCAGACTGGAATTACTGTTATAATAATTGGTTTGATAGAATGCAAAAGTGCATCGATTGTCACGGAGAATACTTCGAAAAACAATGAAAGTAAATATTGTTGTATTATTTTTGTACTTTTTTCTATTCCCGATCATTTCGGTGTGGCCCTCGTAGTAGTTGAATCATAGGAAACAGTATACTTTACATAAGTTGTCTTCCTTCCTGCATGATGCACTGCTGGATGACATTGTTTTCGTAGAGAGGGAACCAGAGCACTGGATGTCTTCAGTTTTAATCACACAAGAAACTTAGAAACATTGCTGATTTGCTTGTGAAAGGATGTGATAGAACATGACATAATTTTATTTGGGGGCACTGGCACCCATGTTAATTTGTGAACTGGGTTATTTTCTGTTCTTTTGAGTGGCATGCCTGGGCAAAGTCTGTAACATACGGTTGAATTAGATAAAAACAGATGATTTCTCCAAACAAACTTAACTCTGTTTTAGGGGTACAATTTATAACAAAATCCATTTTTAGTGGATGCCTAAGTTATAATAACTATTTGTGTGCAAAATTTCAGCCTAATCCGTTCCGTGGTTTGAGCTATGCATTGATAGATGAGACAGTCATGGTTTTTTTAGCATTTTAAATTAGGCAAAGCCCACTAACAGATGGCGCTGTCGGATTTCTGAATCGCGCTATTTTTAAGAAATGCTTAAAAAGCCGAGAAAATGAATTTTCGGCCTTTTTGAGTAGGTAGATCGTTTATTCGCCTCCCGAAATCCCTCGTATAGTAAATTTCATCGAAATCATTAGAGTCGTTTTTGAGAAACCAATTACAAATATTTAGGGGTGATACATTGATAGGCGGCCAAAAGAAAAATTTTGATGCTTCATGCTAAAGGGTACCCAAATCACCCCCACCCATGTATGTTCCGCGATTATTTGTAGATTTTTTTAGCTATATATTATTTTAATACATTTTAAAATTTTCTGCTGGAGGAGTTTTGAAAATTCACTGACTTTTTGACTGTATATTTTTTTTAAATTTTGTTTTTGTGTCATGATTGCCTTGAACATTTCTTTCATAAATAAAATAATGAACTTCCTAACATTCATTAAATAAAACTTAAATAAAAAAACCGGCCCAAGTGCGAGTCGGACTCGCGCACCGAGGGTTCCGTACCACTACATAATATAAGATCAAACGAACTTCTAGAAGTGAAGTTCGATCGTTATTATGTGAATCGCTTCATTTGAAGATATAATATTTTACCAGGTAGTCCCGTTAACCTACAGGTGACTTCTGCACGTTTAAAAGACACTCATTTGACTAAAAAACAAAAACAACCAATCAGCGTGCTTTCCCCTACTACAGCGTTCGTCCGGACGGACTTCACTCGCTTCCTCCAGAGCTCATTATGTTTAGAGATTTCAGAAAAACTTTCTGGGTCAAGGGAGGGTTGGGTGATTAATTAATTATATCTTCAAATGAAGCGATTCACATAATAACGATCGAACTTCACTTCTAGAAGTTCGTTTGATCTTATATTATATTTCATCGCTTCATTTTTCAGATATAATATTTTACCAGGTAGATGTTCAGAGCTTAGTTGAGAAAGTTTTTCTGCGTTTAAACCGGATACAGGATGTAGAAAAAAAATTAAACCAGCTGTGTAAAAAATAATTTAGTAGGTACTTTATTTATTATTAACTAGCAAAATCAGTTTTACAAAATAATTATGTTATTCAGTATTATTATTTGATTGAATACAAACAGAACGCGCAAAATTGCCATCATCAAGCAAGGGTCTATTATAAAAGCGTGCGAACGTGTTGGACGATGGCGTCCAGCCGGCAGCCTTGCGGATGGCGTCCACGCTGACGCCGGCACCGCAAGCTGCCGACGTGGCCGCGTGTCGCGCGCTGTGCGCTCCGAATCGCGACACGTCCACACCGCTCTCCGAAAGAACTTGTTTAATCCAGCGGCTAATTGTTTGTGTTGTTGCTGCTCTGTGTGGAGGTTTATGTGTTAATAAAAGTTCACGTATACCAAGCCTTTTATTTTCTGTAACAGATAAATAATCCTTTAATGTACTTGCAGGGCATATATTAACATTTTCTGAGAAAAAAGGTAATAATAACACGGGTTGTTCCCGACCTGGTGCAGAGGTCTTAATTATGTCAGATATTATAATTTTGGCATTGTTTAAGGAGAAAGAAATGTTATCTAGCTTAATCAACGATAAAGTTTGAACTCTATGTGCCGTACAGATAGCCAGTAAAATCACCAACTTTTTGGTAATTTTAGCTAAACTTAGGTCGGTATTTGGATACCAAAGACTTACATGATTTAGAACAAGTTGGGGATCCCAAGTATGGGTGTACTTAAGAGGATTTGGTCTCAACTTATAGGCTTCTTTGAGTAGCCTCTTTATTCTATGGTCTGAGCCAATATTATCACCGAGAAGCAAAGATAAAGCGGAACGGTGAGAATTGAGGCTACCATAGGAACAACCCGAATTAAACTGGTCAGAAAGAAACGTTAATACAGATGTTATAGACGGTTCGAAAACGTTAATACTTTTATCAGCACAGAATTGCCACCATCGTTTGTTAGAAACATTGTATTGTTTTACCGTATTTTCGGAGAGCGACGCCACCATTAAGTCTAAGGCTTCTATCGGAGATCCTCGCTTGATGAAGGCTTGCTGCAAAGCCGCGCGGCACCCAGGGTAAGGGTTGCATGCAGTGGATGGTGGTCTCTGAAGTTAGATTGTAAAAGAAATTTATTAGGATTGAAGTATAAAATATTGGAGGCTAAGATACTTTGTAATAGCGGGAACCAAGGCTGAGACGGCCAATAAGGGAAAACTAATATTCCATCTGCCTTATCGTCTATTATTTTCCGCACACATTTTAAAATCAGAGAAAACGGAGGGAATGCATAAAAATACATCGAGTTCCAATTAATCGTAAAAGCATCTACAGCCATGGCATCTGGGTCTGGACCCCATGACACGAAATTTGTACATTTGGCGTTAGTGCGAGATGCGAACAAATCGATATTCGGCTGACCAAAATTCGCCACGATTGTCTTAAACGCAGAATGCGAGAGTTCCCATTCTGTGTCTGGATTTACGACTCTAGATTCCACATCGGCAAGATTCTCTTTTGTGTTGACGTATGCTGCATATATCCAAATATACCGTTCCTCGCACCAGCGCCATATCTGTCGTGTGATATCATTTAGGTGAGGGTACTGTACTCCTCCCATACGATTTAATTAGCTTATGGCTGTAGTATTGTCAATGCGTAAAAGAATTGCACAGTTATGTTCATTACGCGCGAAGCTCTTCAGACCGAGAAAGGCAGCTAATAATTCAAGATAAATAATATGTCGTTCGCGCTCTGTCTCTGACCACTTACCCCGACTGCGATTGTTCTCACAAACTGCACCCCAGCCGGAGCCAGAGGCGTCAGTATAAATTTCCAATTTATACCCTGAAGTTCGCATTGGGTTTGATGCAGTTTCTATATTGCTTAACCACCAATGTAAATCTTCGAGAATAATGCTTGTAAGTTTAATATTTTCATCATAATTATTATTTTTCAATAATGCTAAATATTTTTGCCGCTCCAAAATCTTGGTGTACAACCAGCCATACTTTACGGCGGGACACGCAGCAATTAACATTCCAATCAGTCTGGAAAGTTCTCTAATTGTAGTGGAAGGCAACTTAGTAAATTTTTGAACTAACTGAGCAATGCTTTTACGTTTATCGGTCGGAAGAGACATGGATAAATCTCGGGTATCGAAAAGAAAACCTAAAAATTTACACAGCTGTTTTGGTTCAAGACAGCTTTTTTCGAAATTTATAATAAAGCCTAAACATTGTAATATTCGCAAAGTCTCATTTACGTTGGAAGTGCATTCTTGGTAAGTACTCCCAATACAAAGAATATCATCTAAATAGATAACGGAATTAAATCCCCGACTTCTTAAGTGGCCAATCACTTCTCTCATAATTTTTGTAAAGACCCTAGGGGCTATAGAAAGTCCATAAGGCATAGCTGTAAATTCATATGTATGATTTTCAAATTGAAATCTTAGATATTTTCTATGTTCATTGTGCATAGGAACGAGTAAATACGCTTCCTTCAAATCTATTGTAGCCAGAAAACCGTTTTGGGGTATTAATTTTGAAGCTGTACGATGATCTTCCATTTTTTTTTTTCAATTCAATTATTTTATTTCAGATAAACATCCATAATATGTTAGTAATAATAAGAACTTATCAACTAATGTTAGTACTTATATTAATTATATTACAAATATGTACTTCGTCTTGGAAGCACATGCAATATGGTCCAGTGTTTAATAAAAGGACCCTGCACCATACCCGCTACTATACTCAGGAGACTGTTGCCACTGTCACGCACCCTGCGCATTAGTGAAGCCGTTCTTTTTCGCATTATGGCGGCAAGCCATCAACGTGTGCCTCCGCGAACATCCCTGATGCGCTGCAAAAACGTGGCAGCCGCAACAGCATCCTGAATATATTATTGTATAGAACTCTGAGAAACTTACAAAAGAGGCATGACACTTTTAATTTACACAAAAAGATAAAAGAATTCACCAAAACCAATAGGAAACCTATAACAGGAATATTAGTTAATGGCAGAAACGAAGTAATTATTGATAAAGCTGAGCAGTGTGAAGTATGGGAACGATATATAGCAGAACTCTTTAATGATGAAAGACCGAAATTATCAGAGGAAAAGGATAGTTCACTAGAGGGACCACCGATCCTAAAATCAGAACTAACAAGAGCAATTCGTAGTATGAGAAATGGAAGAGCGGTTGGCCCGGATGGAGTTTACGCTGAAATTTTTAAACTTTTAGAAGATGACAACCTAAATTTAGTTCTACAATTATTTAACAATATTTATACCACCGGACAAATACCACAAGACTGGCTCAAATCCACCTTTCTTCCCTTGCCAAAAACAGCAAATGCAAAAACGTGTAACAATCACAGGCTTATAAGTCTTATGAGTCATGCGTTAAAAATATTTCTTAAAATCATTCATCTGCGCATCTACAACAAAATTGATGATTACATCGGAGAAACACAGTTCGGATTTCGCAGTGGTCTTGGAACAAGAGAAGCTCTAGTCGCTATACAAGTACTAGTGCAGAACTGTTTAGAACATCAAAAAGACGTTTATATATGTTTTATTGACTTCGAAAAGGCGTTCGATAATGTCCAACATGCAAAACTTTTAGAAATCTTAGACAAAATTGAAATCGATGAAAAAGACAAGCAAATAATCAAAAACCTTTACTGGAATCAGACCGCACATATAAAATTAGACGCTAACATTACATCAAAAGACATGAAAATTCAAAAAGGGGTTAGACAGGGATGTATATTGTCACCATTACTATTCAACATATACTCAGAAATGATATTTAGGGAAGCATTCGACAACATAGATATTGGGGTTAAAGTAAATGGAAAATACATAAACAATTTGCGATATGCCGATGACACAGCACTGATAGCAAACTCAATAGAAGAACTCCAGTGTCTGCTGGATAAGCTGAATTCAGTTGTTGAGGCCTACGGATTGAAAATGAACATCTCTAAAACCAAGTTTATGAAAGTTACAAAGCATAATGCCGAAACAACTCAACTTCATATAAATGGGTGTCCAGTAGAAACTGTTGATAAATACAAATATTTGGGCTGCATGTTAAACTCAAAATGGGATCCAGAGAAGGAAATACGTATTAGAATTGAAATAGCACGTGGAACATTTATCAAGATGCAATCATTATTCAAAAACAAAGATATTAAATTAAAACTTCGCTGGCGAGTGGTCCAATGCTATGTTCTATCAGTCCTTTACTATGGAGCGGAAGGCTGGACGTTTAATAAGAAAATGATTGACAAATTGAATGCCTTTGAGATGTGGCTATACAGACGCATGTTAAAAATATCATGGCGCGACAGAATCACAAACGTGGAGGTGCTCAGAAGAATGAAAAAGAATCTAGAAATAGTAACAACACTTAAGAAGAGAAAAATCACATACTATGGGCATATCTACAGGAACCACAAATATAGCATACTACAAACAATAATAGAAGGGAAAATAGAGGGGAAAAGAGGAAGAGGGAGGAGGAGAACATCTTGGTATGATAACCTCATGACGTGGTCTGGACTGAATGCCGCGGTTGATTTAAGAAGACTCACAATGGACAGAGAGAAATATAGAGAGATGGTCGCCGACATCCGTTAGGATATGGCACAGAAAGAAGAAGAAGAACTCTGAGAGAGCTCAGAGCTTTCTGTGTATAGTTGACCCATAGGCTGCAGGTGTAGAAGGCCTGGCAGTATGCTTTAAACAAAGTAACCTTCACGTTATTCGAACACCTTGCAAACCTACGGGCCAACATATTTCCACGCACAGCTAGCGCCCTACGCTCTCTCTCTATATCTGTTTTGTCATCTAAGGACTCAGAGACCCAGTGCCCAAGGTACTTAAATTTGGCCACCCTTTTAAGAGGAGTTCCGCATAGGATGACATCCGGAATCATGTCATAGCATTTGCTACCCGCTTTAAATACTAGGAACTCGCTCTTAGTAGCATTGTACCGTAGGCCATGAGCCTCTGCGTACCTCTCACAAATTCTCAACAACTTCCTGAGGGCGTCTATTGAAGGACTCAGCAGCACCATATCATCGGCGTAACTAATGTTGTTAAACATAGTCCCGTGCACAGAGCATCCGATCCTGGTGCTGCTGAGCTCCTCAATTAGTCGGTTCATGTACAGATTGAAGAGAGTCGGCGAGGTCAGGCCCCCTTGCCTCACGCCGCACTCCAACCTGTACATGTCCGACGTTGAGCCTGCCCAACGCACATAGTTGTACTGATTATTATACCAGTACCTAAACAAACTAATCAAATCTCCTGGAAGACTTGTTTCATCCTGTAGCTTTTTCCACAACCTGTCATATGATACGAGATCAAATGCTTTGGACAGGTCGAGGAAGCAAGCGTAGATAGGGGTTTTCCTCTTGGTGTAGTACTGGACGGTATTCTTTAGGCAAAGAATAGCTGTTTCTGTTGACAAGCCGGGTCTGAATCCAAATTGAGCGTCATGCAGTGTGATATGCTTCCTTAAGTGCCTATCAAGAAGACCGTCCAGTACCTTTCCCACTATAGTAGCCAAGGATATCGGTCTATAATTATTAAGACTAGCGAAGTCACCCGTCCTGTTCTTCACAATTGGTACGACTACGGTTTTTATCAATTCTTGAGGTAAGTATGAATGTGTAACGCACAGTGAGAAGAACAAGGCGAGCACTCTAGGCAGATGTACACTTCCATGCTTTAAATGTTCCACACTGAGGAAGTCATGTCCCGGAGACCTACCGCGTGTCATCCCCCCGATTACGGCCGCCACTTCCTTGGCCGAGAAGCGGACAGGTGGGGATTGATCTTTGTTCTCGAGATCAGAAGAAAAACTCGCGGAAGGCCCCAAGGGCGATCTGACTTCAAAGTGTTCCCTGAATAGTTCCGCTATTTGAGCAGGCTCACTTACACCCTCCACACTCACAGGTAGACTAGACCTAGGATCTGACTTTTTTGTTTCTTTCCAAAACTCTGAGAATTTTTTCCCTGAATGGTGAGATGCTAATATGTCCATACGGATTTGGTCTTTATTATCCTGGCACCACCTTAGTTTATTTTTAAAAATTCTCTTAGTTTCCCGCATTCTGTTATACACGGGTCCACTGTTTGGTTTGCCATAGTTGATCCATTCCAAAAAACTCGATCTTAAAATTTAAAATGTGAATTAGCGATATACTTATTTAGCGATTTTAAATTCAGAATGAAACGTTTACCACCATTTGACTTAGGAGCTAGGAATATTCTGGATATGAATTGGTCTTTGCTAGCACAACACTCCTGTACTGCTCCAAAATCTAATAATGTATTAATAGCTATTTTCATTCATTCATTTTCATTCGGCGAAGCTTACTCATCGTGAGCGCACGTACACCAAATTTCGGCGAAGCTTACTCATCGTGAGCGCACGTACACCAAATCGTCTTTGTAAAGTGTGAAATACCTTCAAAATGAACAAGTGCGATAAGTGCTCTAAAAATATAACCAAGACAAGGCCAGGATTAGAGTGTAATCGTTGTGAAAAAATTGTGCATTTCAACTTAGAATGTAGTGGTCTTACAACTAAGCAGCTGGCTGCCATTCGAGCTTCTAACAACTTGGAGTGGACGTGCCAAGAATGTCGCGACAACTCAATAAAGCGACGGTCTATTGTGGTACCAGACGAAGATGATGAAGACGATGCTACTAATTCATCACCCAAAGTACAAATTGATGTCAAACAACTACTTTCAGATATCTCTAAAGAAGTAGAGAAATCAATTCAAAGGGAGATGAAAGACATACAATACTCTCTTCAATACCACACAGATAAACTAGACGAAGTTCTACAAAGTCTAAATGCGTGCCAAATTACTATTTCTGAGCTTAAGAAAAAAAACATCGAATTAACCAACAATAATAATTATCTTAAAACGAAGGTAGGAGCACTAGAACAGCGTATTACAGAAATTGAACAACGTAAACTTTCAAAGCATATTGAAGTATTTAATGTACCGGTCCAGGAAAACGAAAACCCACTTGAACTTGCTAACAAGATTGCAAATAAAATGAATCAAAGTACGGATGATATCAAACAGGCCAAACGTCTGCCTGGGAAAAAGGAACGTCCAGGTTCAATTCAAGTACAATTGAAAACGGAAAACCTACAATCAAAATGGCTTATGGCAATAAAAAATTACAAAATTGATCTTAAAGTAGCTGACATACTACCCGAATCCAATAACGGGCAAAACACTATTTACATCAAAGAAGCTTTAACACCATTCAATAAACATCTACTATGGCAGACAAAGCAAGAACTTGGTGGCACCTACAAATACATATGGATCAAGAACGGTATACTTCGCATCCGAAAAGAAGGTCAGGATGAAAAAGCCCACATAATTCGGGCAGTTGAAGACATTAAATTTTTTTAATAGGTTTTTAGAAAACGGCAAAGTAAAATGTCTATTACCCACCTCTCAAAATGGCTGTAATAAAGGATGATATTTTGGAACTTAAAGACTGTTCCGACATCCAATGTTTCGTAGATAACATACCTAACAAATTAAATTTATTATGTATTCATTTAAATATAAGATCCACTATAAAAAACTTCTCCGCCTTAGAACAGTGCATATTTTCTTGCTCAAAACAAATTGACGTCGTAATTTTAACAGAAGCAAACATCTCCGACTCGATAAGTAGTATGTATAATATTATTGGATATAACATGCACACAGAACTCAGAAAAAGTCGTAAAGGAGGAGGCATTATTGTATACACACTAAAAAAACATAAGTTCATACCAGATAAAGTAAAAACACTGCATTTTGAATGTTTAATTGGCACAATAATCACTCCACAAAAATATTCTGCAATTCTGTGCGCTGCATACCGTCCACCAAGTCTAAGTAAACACTTGTTTATACAGGAAATAAGTACGGTACTAAAAAAATCAGATCGACTCAAGGACCTCTTCCTTCTGGGCGATATTAATATCGATCTGAAGGTAAATTGTCCTATAAAACATAGTTATAATTCCGTCATGTACAACCATGGCCTTGTGTCCGGGATAACGCAGTATACTAGAATAGAAATGGTTAAAAACAAATTAACAAAAACATCTATCGATCACATCTACGCGAGATCCCGTACACAAGAGTTATACACTGCGGCGCTAGGATCTGTACTGGCGGACCATCGCACTGTAGCACTTGCCTGCACTGGGCCCGCGCATACACAGGATGATTCTAAAACACTAATAAAATATGATACTACTATACTTACAAAGTCTTTAAAAGAAATAAATTGGAAAACAAAACAAAATATAGCTTGCCCAATTAGTTTATATAAAATATTAACAAATAATATTAAAAATTGCTATGAAAAAGCAAAAGTAAAAATCAAACTTAAAAATAATCGAAACCGAAATAAAAACTGTAAATGGCTTAACAAAAAAATTTTTAACGCATGCAAATACAGAGACAAATTATTTATGGAATGGTTAAAAGATACAAATAACAAAATACTTAAACAAAAATACAACAAAGCCAGAAATTTGGCCAATAAACTAATCTACACAACTAAAAACAAACAAATATATAATAAGATAATAAAAAATAAGTCTAACCCTAAAAACCTATGGCGCATACTAAACGAACTCACAGGCCGCATAAAAAGTTCTATTGATAGCATTATTATAAACGCGTTCGAAGATTTAAAAACAAAAATAGCTGATATAACAAATAATTTTGCAAATATGTTTCACAGTTGTGTTAAAAATATGATACCTAAATGTAAAATATTGTTATTAGACAAGGCAGAATACATGCGACCGCTTGATGCATCGTTTAGATTCAAGAAAGCAGATTCTAAAGCAGTCATAAAACTTATAAAAAATCTAAACAGTGACAAAGCACCCGGCGTAGACAGCATTAGAGCAGTAGACATTAAGGCCATATGTGAAGATATTTCGCCAATCATAGCTAGATTTATAAATGCGTCAATAAAAACCGGTATATATCCAAAAGAGCTAAAAACAGGCGTTGTTAGACCTATATACAAATCAGGTAGCCAAAAGCTTTATGAGAACTACCGGCCAATTACTATACTACCAACTATAAATAAAATAGTGGAAAAATATGTTTGCGAACAAATAAACGACTTCTATAGAAAACATCATGTGTTAACTAAGACACAATTTGGATTTCAAGCTCAAAGAAGTACTACACAACTACTGTCACAATTCACGGACACTATATACACACACTTAAATGACAAGAAACATATATTAATTGTCTTTATAGACTACAGTAAAGCATTCGACACATTACAACATGACACCTTACTGGACAAACTCGACGACTGTGGTATAAGAGGACCATTCAAGAAATGGTGCCAAAATTACCTAACAGATCGATCATACCTAGTTAGTATAGGCAATGAGTTTAGCGACAAATATAGCGTAACTGAAGGTACTGCTCAAGGCTCAGTCTTAGGACCATTACACTACTTAACTTATGTAAATGACGCCGTAAACATTATAAGAGATTGTGAAGTTTTTCAATTTGCCGATGACACTTGCCTACTAACAGCAGACACTTCGATAGATAACGCACTAAAACGGTTACAAGCTGACTTCACACTCTTAACAAAATGGTCTCATGATTTGGGTCTTGTCCTAAACACAAAAAAAACTAAGGTAATGTACATAAGTTCAAGCCAAAATAGAATAAAACGAGAGATCAACTTAATAGCACATGAACACGATTGTCTACACTCGAACTTTAGCCATTGCAACTGTAGTCCAGTTGAACTAGTGACTCAACAAAAATATCTGGGTCTGATAATTGATGATCGACTAAAATGGACAGATCATATAAACAACGTATGTGATAAACTGCGTGCTATATTAGCGAAATTTACCCTAATCAAAAGTAAAGTCCCGTACACAATATTGCTATCACTCTACAAAGCATTAGGAGAATCGACCATAACCTACGGACTTAGCAGTTACGGTCGAACATTTAAAACACACCTTAACTCGATATACCAGTTACAATTACGCATCTTAAAAGCTATAGTCCCTTATAAAATAAAAAATAAATATAAAGATAATTATCATGCCCTGTTTTCCTTCTGTAAAATAATACCTATCCAAGACAAAATTAGTTATATAATTTTAGTTGAGAATTATTTTAATGAAACACTCAAACACAATGCTAATCACGGAAAGGTAACCCGCAGCGTAACGAATGCCAAATTAATTGTCCCAGGCTTTAAAAACCTCTATGGAAAACAGACTCTAAAATATATTGTACCTAAACTAATTAACAACCTGCCAAATTCATTGAAGATCATTATTAACGAAAAGAACATAAAAAATAAACTATTACAATTTTTTATAGACGATAATCAAGTAAAGTAACACTTCAAGGAAACACCCTGTGTGTGCGCGCTGCTCCCTACTCCTAACAACTGGTTTTGTAATCTGTCTCACTCAGTGCGCTTCAAGTTGTAATGTCGGCTAAAGCCTCGATCACAGTTCGGGGATTGTTTCGGCATACATTGCTCGTTGAAGTAAGGATATTGCAATTAATATAACCAAGCCTCCCAGCAATGTGTGCCAAATTGATCTTTTTAGATTTGTTCGTGGCTTTATCCTCATCGTATGTATTCATTTGAAAATAATATTGAACTAAGTTGCGTGCGGTCGCAGAGTGCCGTCGAATCTGTAGGTGTACGGACAAACCTAATTAGGTTTTTGTTACACCTTACATAAATTGTAAATTAGTATTAAGATTAGTATGTAATTCTTTTAAATAAATAAATAAATATCTAGTTTTTCTGTGGGCGTAAAAACGTTATGTGGTACAGAATTTTGAACCAATTCTTTATCGAACGTAATAGAAAGACCAACTTTTATCCAGTCTAAGACAACGGTGTTTGAAGAAATAAGGGACCAACAATTAAAAAAGTGGCTAATTCTGCCAGCATGTACCTGGGAGACTATGTTGTTGGTGCACGTGGCTTGTTCACGGTCGGCGGCTTGCTCGCGGCTGGAGCCACAGTCGGGTTCGGGCTCGGGTATGGGCGGCGAGTCTGGTATGGGCCTCGTCTCTGTCCCCCTCGGCTGCCTCGGCTCGAGGTGTAGCGAGGAGGAGCACTCCAGTTTCCCTGGTTGGAACTACGTTGCGCCTGTGAATTATACTGGTTAGAAGTTTTTGCAACGGCTGGTTTTTTTATTTGTTGTCCTTGCCTTTGTATGGTTTTGGCGGCTTTTATATTATCTGACAATTTGCTGCCAAACAAAGTGTCATCCCTTTCTGCGTCCTGGATGATGTGAAGAACAGTCTTATCCAGACTAGGCGTCAATAGCTTCACACGATTTTGTGTGAAAAAAGCATGTAAATCAGAGAGGATTCGGCATCCATCACTAAGATGTTGTATGGCCAGCTTCTTATCGTCCCCCTTTAAGAGAATATCAATGCCTCTATTGATGGCCGTAACACCAGAACCAAGTTGCTGTTGTTGAGTCATTAGAGTTTTGTCTCTATTTCGGACTATTTCAGGAACAGCTGCGGAAATTTCCGCGTTTAATTTTGGCGCCTGCAATAGTTTACAATTTTCGGGTATTAGATACTTTTTTAACAACTGCTCCTTGTTTTCCTTCGTCAGACCGTTTTTCAGTAAAGAAAGCCATATTTTAGCTAAATTTTCGTGAATTTTGATTCCATATTCTGGCGTTTCGTCTATACTCTTGCCGAGAGCTTTTAAAAGTTCTGGATCTAAATCTGGTTCAGTAGATTGTTCTTTCGAAGTTGACGGTTGCTCCACCTCTGGTGGCGTGACGGCCTCGTCTAAGGGTGGCGGTGTCTCGGCGTCCTTATCAGTCCTTTCATTCTCTGAAATAACACATTACAGAGATAAGAAACGATGTAACTTATTTGCATAAAAAACGAACCATAGATAAAGCCATTTAAACAATATAGGGGTGCGCTTAGGCGCATATATTCTTTGTCGTTGGAGACTCGCAGTCAACCCCGACAAGAATTAAATATCACTGTTGAAGACTCGCAGTCAACCCCAGTGGTAAGAGTTGTAGTTAATGACTCGCAGTCATTCCCTACATTTGAATGTGCTTTCATAAATTATTATGACAAAGGACTGATAAATAAAGTGAAATATAGACACTTACCTTCATTTTCTTCACTTGAATCACTGTAAATAACCCGTAAACGTCGAGGAGTGCGGGTATTTTTTTCTTGGATTTTGCGTATTTTTTCTTCATAATGTTTAATTTTTTCTTCCGCAGTACGCTTCGGCATTATGTCGTTATGTATAAAAAAGCTTTGATTTTATTTTTAAACTGACTGTAGATAGTAAATATACGTCCAGTCGTCACCGTGCACGAAAACGGAATGAGCTCTGGAGGAAGCGAGTGAAGTCCGTCCGGACGAACGCTGTAGTAGGGGTAAAGCACGCTGATTGGTTGTTTTTGTTTTTTAGTCAAATGAGTGTCTTTTAAACGTGCAGAAGTCACCTGTAGGTTAACGGGACTACCTGGTAAAATATTATATCTGAAAAATGAAGCGATGAAATATAATCATAATTGTGTTAGTTGAAATTTCAGTAAGTTAATGTGCTAGATTTTTTGAGTCCGACACGCGCTTGACTAAATTTTATTATTTGTTGTTATTTTATAGCTTATGCACTGTAAACATACCAATTTTTAAGTTTGTAAGTATTCCCGTTTTTAAAATAGAACTAAAATAAAAATCGCCTCCGCAACCATCCAACTTGACCCCTCTCGTAAATGAATGTTCTTGAAACGGGAGCTCACCACAATTGGTTACCATTAGTTGTGAGAAAAGTTGTAATATTTAATGATTTCAGACTTTTCCCATTATTTGTACTGTGAGACTTAGCTTCTTGCCAAATTTCATAATTTTAGGTCAAATATTGTAAATGGGCTTACTCTTCACCTCGAAGTGTTGAAGACAGAGATGAGGTCGACAATTGGAACGCGCTTGACCTGATGAAAATTATAACAATCAATAATAATTAATTTGCGCATTTTTGTTATTCCTATTGCAATTTCTAAAGGTAGGGCTTCTGTACAAAGTCAGTCTGAAAAAGTACCGCCTCTTGCCTATTTCCGTCGTAAAGCAGCAGTCTTTTGCACTACTGTGTTCCGGTTTTTAGAGAGTGATTGAAATTTCTGACACATGAACCATCTTATTTCTCAGAGATGGGCCATCAGAAGTTGTTTTTTTTGCCGTAAGAATGACTACTTGATATGGTATTTTTATGGTAAAAACATTGAAATTATTTTATAACTCGAAAATTACAAATAATCGCGGAACATAAAATGGGGTGATTTTGATATCTGATATACGTGATATCGAATTTTTTTTTTGGATGCCTTCAATGGGGACATCGCTTTTTTAAAGCCCAAGTCACACAGAGGCGGTATGATTGCGCAGGCGGTCCGGGGGCGGATCTGCGGGAAGAAAATACCGCGCCGCGACCGGTTTTTAATATGATAGAGTGAATAATAGTAATAACTCATACTTTACAAAAAATACCGCTCCCGGAACGCTTCCGTTGCCGCCTCAGTATGACTCGGGCATATTAGTATAGGATAAGTTTGTTTCGTGTAAGCATGCAGTTTGTGTTGTTGCAGTGAGGAGTGGGTGGAGGCCATCCGCTTCGTGTCGAGCCAGCTGAGCGGGGGCGCGGGGGCGGGGGGCGCGGGCGCGGGGGGCAGCGGGGTGGGGGCGGGGGCCGCGGCCGAGCTGGGGGACGAGGACATCGCGCAGCTCGGCACCAGCTTCCGGGACCCGCGCCGCATCGTCAGTACACACACACACACACACACACCTTGATTAGAATCACAGCAGGACTGAGCTATGCGTGAGCGCAGGACGGAGCGATACATGTCTCTGTCGCTCCAATATCTTACGCATCGCTCCGTCCTGCTCTTACAATGCTCTCATTTTAATCAATCTATATTATTTCGACTTCGTTATTTTAAAAAGAGAATATGCTTATGTGTCCGCAGACTTTAGAGAAATTCGAGTTCGTGAAGGTTCTGGGCAAGGGTACGTTCGGCAAGGTGGTACTCTCCCGCGAGAAGGGCACCGGGAAGCTGTACGCCATGAAGATCCTCAAGAAGCACCTCATCATCCAGAAGGACGAGGTCGCGCACACCATCACCGAGAACCGCGTGCTCAAGAACACCAAGCATCCCTTCCTCACTGTGAGTTCACACTCATACTGAACTAAGTAAACGCGACACACCCGCATTTTTGCTTACTGAAACATAGATACTCATAATAGGTCTTTACCTATGAAATTGCCGAAATTTTCTTACAGATTAATGAGATCATAATTCCTATAATACTAATGCTATTTTTTTCATTTGTCTTATATTTGAAAGTTGACTTCAAGTTTATTAATTTACGCATAAAATAAAGTTTTTATTTTTAGTTTGATATATAAAATTTAAGGTTCGAAAATTGTTCGTCTTAATTGTCGTCCGATTTCATCATTAGATTTGTTATATTTTTTTACAAATAATATTTTTCGAAAATCAAATTTAAGCTTCTGTTAGCTTAATGTCTTCCCAATAATGCTTAAAAAAATAAAAAAGATTGGATTTATAATTCCTAAGAAAAATGCAAAAATGTTAGTACTGAAAATTGAGTTTACCTAAAATTCGCCATACAAAACGGCAATTTCATAGGTAAGACCTAATATTTATGCTTACTCTTATTATGCTCACTCTCAAACTTACACACCCGCTTTTATGCTCACTGTCAAACATAGACACCAGTATTTATGCCCACTTTCTAACACAGACACTCATATTTATGCTCACTCTTATTATGCTTACTCTCAAACATACACACTCATGTTTCTGCTCACTCTTATTATGCTTACTCTCAAACATACACACTCATGTTTCTGCACACTCTTATTATGCTTACTCTCAAACATACACACTCATGTTTCTGCACACTCTTATTATGCTCTCTCTCAAACATACACACTCATATTTATGCACACACTTATTATGCTCACTCTCAAACATACACACTCATGTTTCTGCACACTCTTATTATGCTTACTCTCAAACATACACTCATATTTATACTCTTATTATGCTTACTCTCAAACATACACACTCATATTTATGCACACACTTATTATGCTCACTCTCAAACATACACACTCATGTTTCTGCACACTCTTATTATGCTCACTCTCAAACATACACACTCATGTTTCTGCACACTCTTATAATTCTCACTCTCAAACATACACACTCATGTTTCTGCACACTCTTATAATTCTCACTCTCAAACATACACACTTATATTTATGCTCACACTTATTATGCTCACTCTCAAACATACACACTCATATTTATGCACACTCTTATTATGCTCACTCTCAAACATGCACACTCATATTTATGCACACTCTTGACACTGACATTCATATTCTCTCTCACACATAGATATCCACATTCATTCTCACTCTCAAACATATTGCGTTCATGCTCAGTCTCAAAAATAGACATACACACATTCATAGTTACTCTCAAACATAAACACCCACATTCATGCTCTTTTTCAAACATAGACACTCTCATTCATGCTCATTCTCAAACGTAGAAACCCACATTCATACTCACTGTCAAACATAGACACCCACATTCATACTCACTCTCAAACATAGACACCCACATTCATGCTATCTTCCAAACATAGCCACTCTCATTCATGCTCATTCTCAAGTATAAACACCCCATATTTATGCTTTTTCTCAAACAACTTACTTACTCTCAAATATAGACACTTCACGCTCAAACAATGAAACCCACATTTAAGGATAGATTTTTTTTTAATTAGAATGCAGCCAGACCACAACTTTGCCTGGATGAATGTAACAATCAGGATGCAATTGAAGCAGCATGTGAAGGGTGCAGGTTGTGAGATATGCGCGATGTATGTTGAAGTGTTTATGCTCACGTGTGTTCGTTCGCAGGCGCTGCGCTACTCGTTCCAGACAGCAGACTGCGTGTGCTTCGTGATGGAGTACGCTAACGGCGGCGAGCTGTTTTTCCACCTGTCTCGAGAGCGCTGCTTCTCCGAAGAGCGCACCAGGTATACTGTCTCCACAGCTCACTACCGTGATGGAGTACGCTAACGGCGGCGAGCAGTTCTTCCACCTGTCTCGAGAGCGCTGCTTCTCCGAAGAGCGCACCAGGTATACTGTCTCCACAGCTCACTAACGTGATGGAGTACGCTAACGACGGCGAGCTGTTCTTCCACCTGTCTCGAGAGCGCTGCTTCTCCGAAGAGCGCACCAGGTATACTGTCTCCACAGCTCACTACCGTGATGGAGTACGCTAACGGCGGCGAGCTGTTCTTTCACCTGTCTCGAGAGCGCTGCTTCTCCGAAGAGCGCACCAGGTATACTGTCTCCACAGCTCACTACCGTGATGGAGTACGCTAACGGCGGCGAGCTGTTCTTTCACCTGTCTCGAGAGCGCTGCTTCTCCGAAGAGCGCACCAGGTATACTGTCTCCACAGCTCACTACCGTGATGGAGTACGCTAACGGCGGCGAGCTGTTCTTTCACCTGTCTCGAGAGCGCTGCTTCTCCGAAGAGTGCACCTGGTATACTGTCTCCACAGCTCACTACCGTGATGGAGTACGCTAACGGCGGCGAGCTGTTCTTTCACCTGTCTCGAGAGCGCTGCTTCTCCGAAGAGCGCACCAGGTATACTGTCTCCACAGCTCACTACCGTGATGGAGTACGCTAACGGCGGCGAGCTGTTCTTTCACCTGTCTCGAGAGCGCTGCTTCTCCGAAGAGCGCACCAGGTATACTGTCTCCACAGCTCACTACCGTGATGGAGTACGCTAACGGCGGCGAGCTGTTCTTTCACCTGTCTCGAGAGCGCTGCTTCTCCGAAGAGCGCACCAGGTATACTGTCTCCACAGCTCACTACCGTGATGGAGTACGCTAACGGCGGCGAGCTGTTCTTCCACTTGTCTCGAGAGCGCTGCTTCTCCGAGGAGCGCACCAGGTATACTGTCTCTACAGCTCACTACTGGCCATTAAAAAATAGTTTAAATTACACAATAAAATTGGACCTAAGTTTACATAATATTATTTACTTTGGACATCGTCACAAATGCTTGGTTAAAGTTTTTCGCGTTACTCGTTGTATACAGTGCCTTAGGGAAAGCATTTCCCATTTGATCTACCCACATTTAATCACGAACGAACAATTTTCCCCTAGCAACATAGTTAAGCTCTATTTAGCAAGCTTAATGCTCAACGTCAAAATGGTAATAAGAAACCAAGCCCTAGATAAAATTTGTCAACTGCTGCCAAGCTGACTTTAAAGTAGCCATTCCTACTGATTATGTACTTGGGCAAGACAACAGTTAGATAATATTTGTGAACAGTACAATCCCAATCTTAGTTTCGAACCTAAAGAAAGTGTTAGAACTCTGTACTCAAATCAAGAATGGTATTTTGCCGTGGCAGGTCAGGTCTAGCGAACCACGACTCTGTTATTGTTTCCAACCAACGGGCGTAACGTAATGGTGTGTGTGTGTGTGTGTCAGGTTCTACGGCGCGGAGATAGTGTCAGCCCTGGGCTACCTGCACTCGGAAGGCATCATCTACCGCGACCTCAAGCTGGAGAACCTGCTGCTGGACAAGGACGGACACATCAAGATCGCCGACTTCGGCCTCTGCAAGGTAAGTGCCGTCCACAGCACTCGGAGGGCATCATTACCACGACCTCGACTCTCGGAGGTCATCATTACTGCGATCTCTGCATTTGGAGGGCATCACGACTGCGACCTCAACACTCGGAGGGCATCATCACCGTGAACTTAACACTCATTACCGCGATTATAGAGAACCTTCTGCAAGCCTTCCCCAGTTTGGTAAGTGCAATGCAGGATGAATCACCCGATTGTACGAAAAGTAAGATGATAACGTGCTTTGGAAGTGCGTGCCAACTCTTTGGACCAGGGTTTGTGAGGTCGGTCATCAATCTTACAAACCACACGTTATGTTTAGGATAACTTCTTAATTTACAAGAACTACTTATGCAAGGCCTTGCCAAAACGACACAAGCCGTCGCAAAATACACTGAGTTTTTAAAGGCATTTGATAAAGTATACCTCTATAAACTGTTAAAAATGTGTAATATTTTGGAGTACACGACAATCTATTGAGATGGATCAAATCATACTTGGACAGAGGAAGTTAGCTTGTCAGTATTAAGAACCATCTGTCAGCACCTGTAATTGTCACCTCAGAGGTCCCTCAAGGTTCCCATCTTGATCCCTTGCTTTACGTAATATTCATTAATGACTTAGCGCAGGAGCTTTCATGTCAATGTCTGACTCGGGAGCTTTCATGTCCGATGTATGCCGACGATAAAAAAAGATATAATGCCGTTTGCGTGGCGGATTGTTTCAATGAAATATGAGTGACGAGATGGAATCGATTCGTAAAAGAAGTCTAATCGTTTCTTTGTGAGATGGAATCAGAAATGAGGCAATAAATTCGCTAACAAACTATAGCAAAAATCTTAAGTGGCAGTGTGTAGGTACATTACTTGAAGAACTGGCGGCAGTGAAATAGAATGGTTTAAGAGTGGTGCGTGCTGCTTCGGCAGGCTGCCATCGGTGGCTCATATCATAATCCAATCATCTGTTTATAATCATGTTTATGTTTGTCTTCGGTCGCGGCAAGCCGTTAGATACGGGAAACGCATGACCGCGAGATGTGGAAAGGTTTGCGGAAAGGCGGTCCAGTAGATGACGTCTCTCGACTGATACGAGGATGACTAGTCTTATTTCTACTAAACTTGATGTTAGCGGTGATAGTTCCATCTATTAGTTAAGGGATCTTAATTTCCCATCCATTTGATGCGACTTGTATAATTGTTAACTTTTAGTAGACAATGTATTGTGTTGTTGTTTTTGTATCATCATCATATCGTTTATATTTATCGTACAATCGAGACATGGGTTGTGCTACGATCTCTCCAGAGGTGCCAAGTCGACAGTGATGAAGGATCTGTACAAGAACGCTACTATGTCAGTTCGTCTTCAGGACCAGAACTCGAAACCTATCCAATTGCAGCGAGGAGTTAGACAGGGAGATGTCATATCTCCTACACTGTTCACTGCAGCATTGGAAGACGTCTTCAAACTCCTGGACTGGAAAGGACTTGGCATAAACATCGATGGCGAGTACAAGACACACCTTCGATTTGCCGACGATATTGTCGTAATGGCTGAAACCCTGGAAGATCTGGGCACTATGTTCAATAACCTCAGTAGAGTTTTACAACAAGTGGGTCTCAAAATAAACATGGATAAGACGAAAATTATGTCTAACGCCCTTGTTGTACCCATTCCACTCAAAGTTGGAGACTTTACTCTCGATGTTGTCGATGAATACGTATATCTGGCACAAACAGTCCAGCTGGGTAAATCCAACTTAGAGAAAGAGGTTACTCTTCGAATCTGACTCGGCTGGGCTGCGTTCGGGAAGCTTCGCAATATTCTTACGTCCAAAATACCGCAGTGTCTCAAGACGAAAGTTTTTGATCAGTATGTGTTGCCAGTGATGACATATGGCACCGAGACGTGGCCGCTCACGATGGTCGATGGGCCTTATCAGAAAGCTCAAACTCACCCAAAGGGCTATGGAAAGGGCTATGCTCGGAGTCTCTCTGCGGGATCGAATCAGAAATAAGGAGATCCGCAGAAGAACTAAAGCAATTGACATAGACCTAAAAATCGCTAAACTAAAGTGGCAGTGGGCAGGGCACATAGCAAGACGAAACGATGGCCGATAGGGCGTAAAAGTTCTAGAGTGGCGACCACGTACCGGTAGACGAAGCGTTGGCAGGTGGACCCACACAAGGTGGACCGACGATCTGGTGGCGGTCGCGGGAAGCCGCTGGATGCGAGCGGCGCAAGACCGCGAGTCATGGAGATCTTTAGGGGAGGCCTATGTCCAGCAGTGTTTTTTTATACTCCTCGGCAAACAACTGGAACAAAAATCGCTTGTTGGGGGAAGGTTTGCGAACACCAATTTGTATATAAAATCTACTGCGCTGCCAAGGTCTTTGTTCGAGAAGTTTGACCTGCTTTAAACTGTTAATCATCTGTGTGCAGGTGAACATAACGTACGGGCGCACGACGAAGACGTTCTGTGGCACGCCCGAGTACCTGGCGCCCGAAGTGCTGGAGGACAGCGACTACGGGCCGGCCGTGGACTGGTGGGGCGCCGGCGTGGTGCTGTACGAGATGGCGTGCGGCCGCCTGCCCTTCTACAACCGCGACCACGAGGTGCTCTTCTCGCTCATCGTGTCCGAGGAGGTAACTACCCCACACTACCCCACACTACCCACACTACCCCACACTACCCACACTACGGGCCGGCCGTGGACTGGTGGGGCGCCGGCGTGGTGCTGTACGAGATGGCGTGCGGCCGCCTGCCCTTCTACAACCGCGACCACGAGGTGCTCTTCTCGCTCATCGTGTCCGAGGAGGTAACTACCCCACACTACCCCACACTACCCACACTACCCCACACTACCCACACTACCCCACACTACCCACACTACGGGCCGGCCGTGGACTGGTGGGGCGCCGGCGTGGTGCTGTACGAGATGGCGTGCGGCCGCCTGCCCTTCTACAACCGCGACCACGAGGTGCTCTTCTCGCTCATCGTGTCCGAGGAGGTAACTACCCCACACTACCCCACACTACCCACACTACCCCACACTACCCACACTACGGGCCGGCCGTGGACTGGTGGGGCGCCGGCGTGGTGCTGTACGAGATGGCGTGCGGCCGCCTGCCCTTCTACAACCGCGACCACGAGGTGCTCTTCTCGCTCATCGTGTCCGAGGAGGTAACTACCCCACACTACCCCACACTACCCACACTACCCCACACTACCCACACTACGGGCCGGCCGTGGACTGGTGGGGCGCCGGCGTGGTGCTGTACGAGATGGCGTGCGGCCGCCTGCCCTTCTACAACCGCGACCACGAGGTGCTCTTCTCGCTCATCGTGTCCGAGGAGGTAACTACCCCACACTACCCCACACTACCCACACTACCCCACACTACCCACACTACGGGCCGGCCGTGGACTGGTGGGGCGCCGGCGTGGTGCTGTACGAGATGGCGTGCGGCCGCCTGCCCTTCTACAACCGCGACCACGAGGTGCTCTTCTCGCTCATCGTGTCCGAGGAGGTAACTACCCCACACTACCCCACACTACCCACACTACCCCACACTACCCACACTACCCCACACTACCCACACTACGGGCCGGCCGTGGACTGGTGGGGCGCCGGCGTGGTGCTGTACGAGATGGCGTGCGGCCGCCTGCCCTTCTACAACCGCGACCACGAGGTGCTCTTCTCGCTCATCGTGTCCGAGGAGGTAACTACCCCACACTACCCACACTACGGGCCGGCCGTGGACTGGTGGGGCGCCGGCGTGGTGCTGTACGAGATGGCGTGCGGCCGCCTGCCCTTCTACAACCGCGACCACGAGGTGCTCTTCTCGCTCATCGTGTCCGAGGAGGTAACTACCCCACACTACCCACACTACCCCACACTACCCACACTACGGGCCGGCCGTGGACTGGTGGGGCGCCGGCGTGGTGCTGTACGAGATGGCGTGCGGCCGCCTGCCCTTCTACAACCGCGACCACGAGGTGCTCTTCTCGCTCATCGTGTCCGAGGAGGTAACTACCCCACACTACCCACACTACCCACACTACCCCACACTACCCACACTACGGGCCGGCCGTGGACTGGTGGGGCGCCGGCGTGGTGCTGTACGAGATGGCGTGCGGCCGCCTGCCCTTCTACAACCGCGACCACGAGGTGCTCTTCTCGCTCATCGTGTCCGAGGAGGTAACTACCCCACACTACCCCACACTACCCACACTACCCCACACTACCCACACTACCCCACACTACCCACACTACCCCACACTACGGGCCGGCCGTGGACTGGTGGGGCGCCGGCGTGGTGCTGTACGAGATGGCGTGCGGCCGCCTGCCCTTCTACAACCGCGACCACGAGGTGCTCTTCTCGCTCATCGTGTCCGAGGAGGTAACTACCCCACACTACCCACACTACCCACACTACCCCACACTACCCACACTACGGGCCGGCCGTGGACTGGTGGGGCGCCGGCGTGGTGCTGTACGAGATGGCGTGCGGCCGCCTGCCCTTCTACAACCGCGACCACGAGGTGCTCTTCTCGCTCATCGTGTCCGAGGAGGTAACTACCCCACACTACCCACACTACCCCACACTACCCACACTACGGGCCGGCCGTGGACTGGTGGGGCGCCGGCGTGGTGCTGTACGAGATGGCGTGCGGCCGCCTGCCCTTCTACAACCGCGACCACGAGGTGCTCTTCTCGCTCATCGTGTCCGAGGAGGTAACTACCCCACACTACCCCACACTACCCACACTACCCCACACTACCCACACTACCCCACACTACCCACACTACCCCACACTACGGGCCGGCCGTGGACTGGTGGGGCGCCGGCGTGGTGCTGTACGAGATGGCGTGCGGCCGCCTGCCCTTCTACAACCGCGACCACGAGGTGCTCTTCTCGCTCATCGTGTCCGAGGAGGTAACTACCCACACTATACACCACGCCATACTGAATTACGTCACCACATTACACTATGCTACAGGCGATCGATAGTCTCCGAGAAAGTTATTAAACACTGCACAACACCACATCACTCTGTACTTCATGACATCACGCTACACTTCACCACGCTACACTTTACCACAGTACTTTTCACCACATTACACTTCACCATACTACACTTCACCATACTACACTTCACCATACTACACTTCACCATACTACACTTCACCATACTACACTTCACCATACTACACTTCACCATACTACACTTTACCATACTACACTTCACCATACTACACTTCACCATACTACACTTTACCATACTACACTTCACCATACTACACTTCACCACACTACACTTTGCCAAACTACCTATTCTTCGCCACACTGAAGGAGCTCCCCGTGTACGACTTAGGTCAACAGGATGTTTTACTGTGAAAATTGGAAGACTGTAGCTCCAGCCGTTTCGTTGTGAATACTTGTGTGACTGTATCGTAAACCGACCAGACTTGCTAGGAAGTAAATTAACAGAGTTGCGCAGTGGAATAGATAGATAGATAGATTAACACTTAATTGCACACTAAAAAAAAAAAACAAATTAACATTAACACTGCCATGGCTGACACGAGGTTTGAGAAAATCATTTAAAACAAAAAGGAAACTTTTTTTCAATTACATAAATTCACGCTTAAATAAAATCCCAAATAAAAGAATATTTAAAAATTACAATATTTTTTTTAAGAAATGCTTACTGAAGGCGCAGAAAATAAATAATAATAAATACATTGCGCAAAAATTTCATCAACAATGTCAAATACTGTTCACAATAATGATATTAACTCCATAGTTTTTAATAACATGGCAATAACTGATCCTCAAAAAATATGTAACGTCTTTAATGACTATTTTATACAACTGACTAAATCAGCACAGAGCTCGCAATCTTCATCTATTATTGTGAATGAAAGTAAATCAAAAACTATAAACCCACATACAATTTATCTATCTCCTGTGGATGTAACAGAAATTTTTAAAATTATTATGGGTCTGAAAAATACTAAATCATGTGGATATGATGATATAGTAGCAAAAGTCATCAAACGATGTGCGGTTGTGCTATGTCGTCCTATCTGTCACATCATAAACTTATCTTTTAGTGAAGGATGTTTCCCAGATAAACTAAAAGTATCTGTCGTTAAACCACTATTTAAAAAGGGAGATCGAAATGACCCAAGTAATTATAGACCAATCACATTAGTGCCAGTTATTTCAAAAATCTTTGAAAAAGCTATGTATACTAGATTAATATTTTTTTTATCAAAATATGACATTCTCCACCCAAATCAGTTTGGTTTTCGCAAAGGTTGCTCTACGACTTTAGCATGCTTTGAATTACTTAAACATGTCACAGAGAGTATTAACAATAAAGTACAAATTACCTCAATATTCCTTGATATGAGCAAAGCTTTTGATTTTGTCAATCACAAAAAGCTTCTAGGAAAATTAGAATACTATGGTATTAGAGGAAAAGCGTATAATTGGTTAAGCAGTTACTTGCAGAATAGAAGGCAATGCACTGAAATCACCCAGTTAAAATCGGACAAAAACGTATTAGTCAAACAAAAATGGAAATCAGTTTACAAAATTAACAGTAGTGGGGTCCCACAAGGTGGTATCCTCGCACCACTACTATTCTTAATTTATATTAATGATCTTCCCCGGGTTGTACCTAACAAAACTATACTTTTCGCAGATGACGTCACTCTTTTAGTAAAGAGTGATGAAACGGATAGTTATGAATTAAGTGTAAATAAAGCTCTACATGACATTATTAACTGGTTAAATTCAAATGACTTACAGATAAATATTAGTAAAACAAAAATTATGACATTTCAATCCTACAATTCTAACCCAAGACATTTAAATATTCATTATAATAATACTAAATTAGAAGAAGTAAATTTCATAAAATTCCTAGGCCTAATACTTGACAAAAATCTGAATTGGAAAGAACATGTTGATCAAATCTGCAAAAGGCTAGATCGCTTCGTCTATGCACTAAAACGATTACGACAGACAATTTCCTTAGAAGCAGCCCTTGCTGCTTATCACGGATATGTATCATCAGTGCTTAGATATGGCCTGATTTTGTGGGGTAATTCAGTGGAAGCCAATACAGTGTTCAGGCTGCAAAAAAAGTGTATTCGAGCAATTTACTTAGCATACTATCAAGACAGCTGTAAGCCATTATTCGGTGAACTAAGGATTCTCCCTTTACCATGTATGTATATTAGGGATGCATGCTGCTTTGTAAAGCAACACCCTGACTACTACAAGCTGATATCGGATGTCTCTATCCGTAAAGTTAGATCACAGTACGCGTATTTACTACATAAGCCACCATCAAATACCTACATTTAGCAAAAAAACGCGTACAACACAAGCATAGAACTATATAATAAGCTACCGGTTGCTTTTAAAGCATTAGATAGTAACCAGTTTAGGAAGACACTAACGGAATGGCTGAGTTTTTTTTTTTTAAATCATTTATTCATTACATTTTTTTACATAAATTTTATAGCTAAGACGCGCTACAGAAACCTATCAAGGTTTATACGTTGCGCGAACGAGTCGCTTCACTCACACAGACTTAAAAAGTATGAATATAAAATATCACTAACCTAAAATTAGGAACAGTCAACGACAGGTCAAGCCCGACATTCGTAGCGCAATTTTAGCCCTTACGTCTATTGAAATTAAGAAGTGCTATTACTCTATAAAAGAATATTTAGATGATAAGATGGTCTAAGCTTATATTTATGTCAATTAGGACTACTTATTAGGACAAAATATGTAATATTTGCACGCCTGAGAACAGGTAGAGTACATGGACGAATTGTAATTATAAGACCTTTGTAAAACTGTATTCATGCAAATAAATGTTTGATTTGATTTGATTTTGATTTGATTAAAACAATAAATTACAAAAAGTGGGCAAAGGCGGCCTTATCGCTGTAAGCGATCTCTTCCAGACAAAAAGGCTAACCTCCGCGCAACAAAATGTTCACAAAATCACGCGCGGCTTGAGTTCACAACAACAGTGGGCGAAACAAAAAATAGGCTACACTGATTTTACATTTATTTCTCAAATTATTTCAAAGATTACAATACAAAGAAGCGAAAACATCGCTCAACAAACGCGCCGCTTACAAGGTGGAAAGACAAGACTAAAAAAAGAATAAATATGACAGCTGTCTTGCCAGTCCAAAAAGATTCTACTAATTTCGGTAAATTAAAAGTGTATGCAAAATCGAACAGTGACAGATGACGGACGGATGGACATACGAGTGACATCAATAGGTCTTCGTTTGGATCCTTTGGTTATGGAATTCTTATGGAATTATTATAAATTATGAAAATTATCATTAATAAAGGTTTGGCTTTAAGTTGTCCGTAATTACGCCGCAGGGCGTAGACCGTAGACAGCTCGTTGTTAAGCGTTCATTCGTATTTACTTAGGCAGTTGAATGTCACGCATATCTCGCACGAAAATCATCGAAATATGTTTTTGTGAAACTTTTTGCGATGGATAAAAAGAAGAAGACAAGAAAATATTGTTGAGTTGTTACGTGAATCGTGTGAAAAACAAAAGATATCTACATTTTTACGTCGGTAATTAGGTAATTAGGAATATACCTCACGCCGAAAAGATGTAGGGTTGCGTTCCAAATCGGGTAAAAATTACTCTGACAGCAGGATAGCGTTATATGACGTCCATTGATGTGGTCGAGACAGGCTGCTGTCAAATGTTAACTATTACCGTTTTGGAACTCACTCATAGTTGGGAAGCATTTGTGCTTTTGATTGAACAATATTACATACCATCCTACTTGCGTTTCGCTCATTATCTAGTAAGGTGACAATCCGACCTGGTCTTGATCGATTCGAAAATGTGTTTAAAGCTGTATATTGCAATTATGGCCTGTATACTCTGTTCGAGTAACTTATAATTTTTACTACTTAAAATGTTCGATAGATGGCGTTGTTAGTATTTGAAACTCGCTATCGACATGTCTTCGGTAAAATACTTAAGGTTTTGTAACTTTTCAAGTTTTGATGTTCTGCGGGGTTGAATAAACACCTCATTTCCGAATTCGTTCGTTTTATTTTTGGGAGGACCTCACAGTAGGCGGCTCATGGCGCCTCATGGTCCTCCCGAGCCGGTTCGCGTTATAGTCAGGTAGTTGTAGGAGTCGTAGTATACAAGTACGTTTCAGTGTGTGTGTATGAGTAAAGTGTAGTGTAAACAGTGTACACCAACAATCTCAAGTGACATTAGCTGTCAGATCCAAAGTGACGTTTAGCTGTCAAAATCAATTGACGTCAGCTGTCAATTCTAAAGTGACGTTTCAGTTGTCAAAATCATTAGACATTAGCTGTCAATTCTAAAGTGACGTTTCAGTTGTCAAAATCATTAGACATTAGTTGTCAAAACTCTAGTGACGTTTCAGTTGTCAAAATCATTAGACAATAGCTGTCAAAACTAGTGACGTTTAGTTGTCAATATCAAGTGACATTAGCTTTTAAAAATCTAATTGAAGTGAAGATAGCTTTTAGTTATCAGAACATTAACTATAGTGTTGCCAGTGCTTAAAATTTATGGAAATTAGTTATTTTTGGACTTAGAAAATTTTGACTCTTTAAAAATGGATAGTGAAGAATGTGAACAATTAGTTAATCTGCAATCTGATTTACAAACACAAATAGATAAGTCCCTTAGCAATTAAAAAAAAAAACACCTAAGGATCATTCAAGGAGATTCATGGGATTACGTAGAAATGAAAATAAAATTACTTGATAGTTTATGGAATAAATATCAGGAAAACTATCTAAAGATTATAGAGAGTTGTAAGCCGCTGGATGAAACCGTTTACGATAAATATTGTGAAGTTGAAGATGAATATGTACATTCTAAGGACCTTATGCTAAAAAAGCAGTGTGAATATCCACACCCAACTCAGCAAAGGGAAAATCCTGAAAACATAGAAGTATCGTCACAACAGATAAAGCTTCCTCCTATACAAATTTCTACCTTTGATGGAAATTATAGTGAATGGATACCATTTCATGATCAATTTGTTTCTCTCGTACATAACAATAAAACTCTTAGTAAAGTCAACAAATTACACTTGCTAAAACAAAACCTGAAGGGAGAAGCAGCAACATTACTGAAACTTATACCTATCACTGAAAACAATTACGATGCCGCCTGGTTAAAATTAAAAGAAAGATACAGCAACAAAAGAGTTATAATAAATTCATACTTGCAACGGTTGATGACACTGAAAAATGTTACAAATGAAAATGCAACTCCTATTAAGAATTTGTTGGATACAACTACTGAATGTTTGAGTGGATTAAAGAGTAGATTGGAATAGATACAAGTTCCTGGGATCCTATCATTCTCTATTTACTGACAAGTAAATTAGACAGTGAGTCTTTGAAAGGTTGGGAACAAGAGATAAGTAAACAAGAGAACGAGACCCTTCCAACGTTAGAAGATCTTACAAAATACTTAGAACCTAGATTCAGAGCCCTAGAACGAATACAATCAACAAAGGGGAACCCACGCACACCAACGAGACCTACGACTACGAATACAGAAAAAAGAGTGTTTTACAATACGCCTAAAGAGGGTTGTGTGCTATGTAACGAAGATCACTACATCTACAAATGTCAAAGGTTTATACAAATGCCCATCCAGGATAAGAAGGCATTCATTGAGAAAAACAAACTCTGTTTCAATTGCTTGATACCTAACCATGGAGTAAAACAATGCAAACAGAAGACAAAATGTCGCATTTGTGGAAAACGTCATCATTCACTTATTCATACTGAGTATAGCACCAACAAAACTCCTGAAAATAATGAACAACGAGACAGTTCGACCCAAGAGCACAGAACTCCAGAAAATCCAGAGAAAGAGAATAAGGAAAACATATCAGCACATTACGCGATGGAATCTAATGGCCCACAACACACAACTAACATCTTGTTAGCCACGGCACTTGTAAAAGTGACCGCCGAGAACGGACGTACACTACAATTTCGTGCATTGATCGATCAAGGATCTGAAGGATCATTCATAACAGAGAAAGCTACACAAATCCTTGGTCTCAAGAAACATACAATCAATGGCACAATCAGCGGGTTAGGCAACAACATTGTGATGAACACCAAACATTTGGTAACACTGGATCTGCAATCAGATTATGACAAAACATTCAAACTTCCAGTAAGAGCATACGTGCTTAGGACTTTAACACGACTACTACCCTCAAGACAGATAAACGTGAGAAGAGAACATACAAGGCTTACAATTAGCTGATCCAAACTATGACACACCAGCTGCAATAGATCTTCTTCTGGGAGCTGATGTGTATAGTCACATTGTGATGGAGGGTGTGAAACTTGGATCTTATGATTCACCATTGGCACAAAGAACTAAATTGGGATGGATTTTATCCGGAGAAGTTAACTCATCTAATTCAAGAAATGCACGACACAATGTCCTAAGCATGCACATATCAACACAAGAAGGAGAAAACGACATTTTACAAAGATTTTGGGAGCTTGAATCTGGAGAAACGCACAAGAATAGAAAACTGTTAACAGAAGAAGAACAGCTATGTGAGAAATTGTTTGAAACAACCTATACGAGAGACAGTGAAGGAAGATACATAGTAGAAATTCCATTCAAACAAAGAAACCTTGATTATGGTAACACAGAACAAATAGCAGAAAAAAGACTAGAACAATTGGAGAAAAAACTTGACAGAAACAAAGAGTTGAAGACAGAATACACAAGGGTTTTAACGGAGTACATTGAACTTAATCATATGGAAGAAATAACAAATCATGACGACGAGAATACACACAATTCCTTTTACATGCCACACCACGCTGTGATAAAACCAGAGAAAACAACTTCGCAAGTAAGAATTGTCTTTGACGCCTCATGCAAAGGTCCGAACGGTAAATCTCTCAATGACAACATGTTAGTTGGGCCCAAATTACAACCAGATCTAAGACACATAGTCATGAGATGGCGCAGACATGAGATTACCTTTACGGCAGATTGTGTTAAAATGTACCGGCAGATAAAAGTCACCGAGGAAAGTGCCAACTATCAAAAAATTCTGTGGAGAGTTAACGGAGAATTCAAAGAATTTCGTCTAACTAGAGTTACATTTGGCACAGCTAGCGCACCTTATCTAGCTACAAAACCTCTTCAACAACTTGCTGTAGATGAGGCACAACATTTCCCTATAGCTTCTCGAATTGCACAAACAGACTTTTATATGGACGATCTACTTTCTGGAGCTGATAGTCTCGAAGACGCTTTAATAATACACGCTCAAATGACGAAGATGATGAAGGCTGGAGGTTTCCAATTGCAAAAGTGGGCGAGTAACAACACACAGTTTGAAACACATGTAGAAAATGGCAATTCCAATTCAGATGAGACATACGTACTAAAATCAGAGGCTATCATCAAAACTTTGGGAATTCGGTGGAATAAGGCCACAGACCAATTTCAATATGATATTAATATGAGACCTTCAACTAAACCCTTCACAAAAAGATTCATTCTCGGCAAAATATCCCGACTCTTTGACCCGATGGGTTGGCTGGCTCCGGTTATAGTTGTAGCAAAAATAATTATACAAAAACTATGGCTGGCTAGAGTGGCATGGGACGAAGAAGTTTCAAATGTTATTGAGACGGAATGGACCACCTTCTGCAATGACCTGAAACAAGCAAAAAATATATACATTGACCGATAGTTAAGCACAAACAACAATGATCAAAAGATAGAACTTCATGGATATAGTGACGCATCACAGGCGGCTTATGAGCAGTCGTGTGGTGTATGGAGACACCTTGGGAATAACTTCTTAATGTATTTCGTAGACTAACCAGCGTGACGTGTAAATCTTGTAAGAAACCTTGAGTGACGTAGGCATCGTTACTGTTTATTTAACCTTCAGATATTCTCAGGGTAATGCCCTAATATCAATGTCAGCATTTTTCTATTGTAAACAGCTAAAACTCGAGTCGCTCCAATCAAGACAGGTTCCATTCCAAGGCTCGAATTATGTGGAGCTGTGCTTCTGGCAAAACTACTTAGAGAAACAGCTGAATGCTTCGGTATAGCTCAGACTGACATACATGATTACACTGATTTGACAATAGTATTGGCGTGGCTACAGTGCCATCCTTCAAAATGGAAGACGTTCATAGCAAACCGAACCTCTGAGATACTAACAATCTTACCTGCAAGATGCTGGAGTCACGTAGATTCAACTAAAAATCCTGTAGACGTGGCTTCTCGAGGAGCTTCTCCAAGTCAGCTATTACAATCTGACTTATGGTGGACTGGACCTGACGAACTTCTGAAAGAAATAACTACTTACAAACAAGTAAAGGACAACACAACAGACCTGGAAAAGAAAAAGGAAAAGATTAATGTTTTCAAAAACATAATAACAGAAAATGATGAATTTGGATTACTAAAGAAATATTCAAATTTAACGAAACAACTTCGAGTGACAGCATACGCTTTACGATTCATGAAAAAAGAGAAACCAAAGGAGATACATCTAACGGGAATAGAAATGAATGAAGTAAGAGAAGTATGTATAAAATTATGTCAAAAGGAAATGTTTGGAGAAGAGATAGAAAGAATTACTATGAAAAAGAACGTTAAAAAAGACAGTAAACTTCGTAGTCTAAACATATTTCTAGATGAGAAAGGAATCTTAAGAATAGGAGGCAGACTACAGAAAAGTGACTTACCAAATTTCACCAAATATCAGATAATCCTACCAGGAAATCATCCATTTACCAAACTGATACTTACCGACTACCATATACGTACCTTACAGCAGCGTCCGAAATGGTTGAACAAACAATCAAATCTCAAGGGGGAGATTTAGTTTTACTGAAAGACGAAAATCTGCCACCGTCCAAATGGCATCTTGGGAGAGTGACAGAAACACATCCCGGGACAGACAATTTAGTGAGAGTGATATCTGTGAAGTGCAAAAACTCTATTGTTAAGAGACCAATTACTAAAGTATGTCGCCTTCCAGATTGAACTTTATAATAGTTTTAAACTTTTTTTATTATTTGCTTTATGTTTTTGATGTAAAATCCTTTCATTAAGGACATCACAATGTCCTTGGCGGGCGATATGTTCGAGTAACTTATAATTTTTACTACTTAAAATGTTCGATAGATGGCGTTGTTAGTATTTGAAACTCGCTATCGACATGTCTTCGGGATATGGGATTTTTGGGAGGACCTCACAGTAGGCGGTTCATTCATACTCCATACTTAAGGTTGTAATTAGTCGGCACCCCGCCTGGGGATGTCGGCCCTGTTGACCGCAGCGTGTCCCTCTCGCAGGTCCGGTTCCCGCGCGCGCTGTCGGCCGCGTGCCGCGCGCTGCTGGCCGGGCTGCTCACCAAGGAGCCGGCGCGGAGACTGGGCGCGGGGCCGGACGACGCGCTGGAGGTCATGCACCACCCCTTCTTCGCCACCGTCAGCTGGGCCGACCTCGTCGCCAAGAAGGTGCCGCCGCCCTTCAAGCCGCAGGTACCCACATCACACTACATCCCCCCCCCGTCCACTGGGCGCGGGGCCGGACGACGCGCTGGAGGTCATGCACCACCCCTTCTTCGCCACCGTCAGCTGGGCCGACCTCGTCGCCAAGAAGGTGCCGCCGCCCTTCAAGCCGCAGGTACCCACATCACACTACATCCCCCCCCCGTCCACTGGGCGCGGGGCCGGACGACGCGCTGGAGGTCATGCACCACCCCTTCTTCGCCACCGTCAGCTGGGCCGACCTCGTCGCCAAGAAGGTGCCGCCGCCCTTCAAGCCGCAGGTACCCACATCACACTACATCCCCCCCCCGTCCACTGGGCGCGGGGCCGGACGACGCGCTGGAGGTCATGCACCACCCCTTCTTCGCCACCGTCAGCTGGGCCGACCTCGTCGCCAAGAAGGTGCCGCCGCCCTTCAAGCCGCAGGTACCCACATCACACTACATCCCCCCCCCGTCCACTGGGCGCGGGGCCGGACGACGCGCTGGAGGTCATGCACCACCCCTTCTTCGCCACCGTCAGCTGGGCCGACCTCGTCGCCAAGAAGGTGCCGCCGCCCTTCAAGCCGCAGGTACCCACATCACACTACATCCCCCCCCGTCCACTGGGCGCGGGGCCGGACGACGCGCTGGAGGTCATGCACCACCCCTTCTTCGCCACCGTCAGCTGGGCCGACCTCGTCGCCAAGAAGGTGCCGCCGCCCTTCAAGCCGCAGGTACCCACATCACACTACATCCCCCCCCGTCCACTGGGCGCGGGGCCGGACGACGCGCTGGAGGTCATGCACCACCCCTTCTTCGCCACCGTCAGCTGGGCCGACCTCGTCGCCAAGAAGGTGCCGCCGCCCTTCAAGCCGCAGGTACCCACATCACACTACATCCCCCCCCGTCCACTGGGCGCGGGGCCGGACGACGCGCTGGAGGTCATGCACCACCCCTTCTTCGCCACCGTCAGCTGGGCCGACCTCGTCGCCAAGAAGGTGCCGCCGCCCTTCAAGCCGCAGGTACCCACATCACACTACATCCCCCCCCGTCCACTGGGCGCGGGGCCGGACGACGCGCTGGAGGTCATGCACCACCCCTTCTTCGCCACCGTCAGCTGGGCCGACCTCGTCGCCAAGAAGGTGCCGCCGCCCTTCAAGCCGCAGGTACCCACATCACACTACATCCCCCCCCGTCCACTGGGCGCGGGGCCGGACGACGCGCTGGAGGTCATGCACCACCCCTTCTTCGCCACCGTCAGCTGGGCCGACCTCGTCGCCAAGAAGGTGCCGCCGCCCTTCAAGCCGCAGGTACCCACATCACACTACATCCCCCCCCGTCCACTGGGCGCGGGGCCGGACGACGCGCTGGAGGTCATGCACCACCCCTTCTTCGCCACCGTCAGCTGGGCCGACCTCGTCGCCAAGAAGGTGCCGCCGCCCTTCAAGCCGCAGGTACCCACATCACACTACATCCCCCCCCGTCCACTGGGCGCGGGGCCGGACGACGCGCTGGAGGTCATGCACCACCCCTTCTTCGCCACCGTCAGCTGGGCCGACCTCGTCGCCAAGAAGGTGCCGCCGCCCTTCAAGCCGCAGGTACCCACATCACACTACATCCCCCCCCGTCCACTGGGCGCGGGGCCGGACGACGCGCTGGAGGTCATGCACCACCCCTTCTTCGCCACCGTCAGCTGGGCCGACCTCGTCGCCAAGAAGGTGCCGCCGCCCTTCAAGCCGCAGGTACCCACATCACACTACATCCCCCCCCGTCCACTGGGCGCGGGGCCGGACGACGCGCTGGAGGTCATGCACCACCCCTTCTTCGCCACCGTCAGCTGGGCCGACCTCGTCGCCAAGAAGGTGCCGCCGCCCTTCAAGCCGCAGGTACCCACATCACACTACATCCCCCCCCGTCCACTGGGCGCGGGGCCGGACGACGCGCTGGAGGTCATGCACCACCCCTTCTTCGCCACCGTCAGCTGGGCCGACCTCGTCGCCAAGAAGGTGCCGCCGCCCTTCAAGCCGCAGGTACCCACATCACACTACATCCCCCCCCGTCCACTGGGCGCGGGGCCGGACGACGCGCTGGAGGTCATGCACCACCCCTTCTTCGCCACCGTCAGCTGGGCCGACCTCGTCGCCAAGAAGGTGCCGCCGCCCTTCAAGCCGCAGGTACCCACATCACACTACATCCCCCCCCGTCCACTGGGCGCGGGGCCGGACGACGCGCTGGAGGTCATGCACCACCCCTTCTTCGCCACCGTCAGCTGGGCCGACCTCGTCGCCAAGAAGGTGCCGCCGCCCTTCAAGCCGCAGGTACCCACATCACACTACATCCCCCCCCGTCCACTGGGCGCGGGGCCGGACGACGCGCTGGAGGTCATGCACCACCCCTTCTTCGCCACCGTCAGCTGGGCCGACCTCGTCGCCAAGAAGGTGCCGCCGCCCTTCAAGCCGCAGGTACCCACATCACACTACATCCCCCCCCGTCCACTGGGCGCGGGGCCGGACGACGCGCTGGAGGTCATGCACCACCCCTTCTTCGCCACCGTCAGCTGGGCCGACCTCGTCGCCAAGAAGGTGCCGCCGCCCTTCAAGCCGCAGGTACCCACATCACACTACATCCCCCCCCGTCCACTGGGCGCGGGGCCGGACGACGCGCTGGAGGTCATGCACCACCCCTTCTTCGCCACCGTCAGCTGGGCCGACCTCGTCGCCAAGAAGGTGCCGCCGCCCTTCAAGCCGCAGGTACCCACATCACACTACATCCCCCCCCGTCCACTGGGCGCGGGGCCGGACGACGCGCTGGAGGTCATGCACCACCCCTTCTTCGCCACCGTCAGCTGGGCCGACCTCGTCGCCAAGAAGGTGCCGCCGCCCTTCAAGCCGCAGGTACCCACATCACACTACATCCCCCCCCGTCCACTGGGCGCGGGGCCGGACGACGCGCTGGAGGTCATGCACCACCCCTTCTTCGCCACCGTCAGCTGGGCCGACCTCGTCGCCAAGAAGGTGCCGCCGCCCTTCAAGCCGCAGGTACCCACATCACACTACATCCCCCCCCGTCCACTGGGCGCGGGGCCGGACGACGCGCTGGAGGTCATGCACCACCCCTTCTTCGCCACCGTCAGCTGGGCCGACCTCGTCGCCAAGAAGGTGCCGCCGCCCTTCAAGCCGCAGGTACCCACATCACACTACATCCCCCCCCGTCCACTGGGCGCGGGGCCGGACGACGCGCTGGAGGTCATGCACCACCCCTTCTTCGCCACCGTCAGCTGGGCCGACCTCGTCGCCAAGAAGGTGCCGCCGCCCTTCAAGCCGCAGGTACCCACATCACACTACATCCCCCCCCGTCCACTGGGCGCGGGGCCGGACGACGCGCTGGAGGTCATGCACCACCCCTTCTTCGCCACCGTCAGCTGGGCCGACCTCGTCGCCAAGAAGGTGCCGCCGCCCTTCAAGCCGCAGGTACCCACATCACACTACATCCCCCCCCGTCCACTGGGCGCGGGGCCGGACGACGCGCTGGAGGTCATGCACCACCCCTTCTTCGCCACCGTCAGCTGGGCCGACCTCGTCGCCAAGAAGGTGCCGCCGCCCTTCAAGCCGCAGGTACCCACATCACACTACATCCCCCCCCGTCCACTGGGCGCGGGGCCGGACGACGCGCTGGAGGTCATGCACCACCCCTTCTTCGCCACCGTCAGCTGGGCCGACCTCGTCGCCAAGAAGGTGCCGCCGCCCTTCAAGCCGCAGGTACCCACATCACACTACATCCCCCCCCGTCCACTGGGCGCGGGGCCGGACGACGCGCTGGAGGTCATGCACCACCCCTTCTTCGCCACCGTCAGCTGGGCCGACCTCGTCGCCAAGAAGGTGCCGCCGCCCTTCAAGCCGCAGGTACCCACATCACACTACATCCCCCCCCGTCCACTGGGCGCGGGGCCGGACGACGCGCTGGAGGTCATGCACCACCCCTTCTTCGCCACCGTCAGCTGGGCCGACCTCGTCGCCAAGAAGGTGCCGCCGCCCTTCAAGCCGCAGGTACCCACATCACACTACATCCCCCCCCGTCCACTGGGCGCGGGGCCGGACGACGCGCTGGAGGTCATGCACCACCCCTTCTTCGCCACCGTCAGCTGGGCCGACCTCGTCGCCAAGAAGGTGCCGCCGCCCTTCAAGCCGCAGGTACCCACATCACACTACATCCCCCCCCGTCCACTGGGCGCGGGGCCGGACGACGCGCTGGAGGTCATGCACCACCCCTTCTTCGCCACCGTCAGCTGGGCCGACCTCGTCGCCAAGAAGGTGCCGCCGCCCTTCAAGCCGCAGGTACCCACATCACACTACATCCCCCCCGTCCACTGGGCGCGGGGCCGGACGACGCGCTGGAGGTCATGCACCACCCCTTCTTCGCCACCGTCAGCTGGGCCGACCTCGTCGCCAAGAAGGTGCCGCCGCCCTTCAAGCCGCAGGTACCCACATCACACTACATCCCCCCCCGTCCACTGGGCGCGGGGCCGGACGACGCGCTGGAGGTCATGCACCACCCCTTCTTCGCCACCGTCAGCTGGGCCGACCTCGTCGCCAAGAAGGTGCCGCCGCCCTTCAAGCCGCAGGTACCCACATCACACTACATCCCCCCCGTCCACTGGGCGCGGGGCCGGACGACGCGCTGGAGGTCATGCACCACCCCTTCTTCGCCACCGTCAGCTGGGCCGACCTCGTCGCCAAGAAGGTGCCGCCGCCCTTCAAGCCGCAGGTACCCACATCACACTACATCCCCCCGCGTCCACTGGGCGCGGGGCCGGACGACGCGCTGGAGGTCATGCACCACCCCTTCTTCGCCACCGTCAGCTGGGCCGACCTCGTCGCCAAGAAGGTGCCGCCGCCCTTCAAGCCGCAGGTACCCACATCACACTACATCCCCCCCCGTCCACTGGGCGCGGGGCCGGACGACGCGCTGGAGGTCATGCACCACCCCTTCTTCGCCACCGTCAGCTGGGCCGACCTCGTCGCCAAGAAGGTGCCGCCGCCCTTCAAGCCGCAGGTACCCACATCACACTACATCCCCCCCCGTCCACTGGGCGCGGGGCCGGACGACGCGCTGGAGGTCATGCACCACCCCTTCTTCGCCACCGTCAGCTGGGCCGACCTCGTCGCCAAGAAGGTGCCGCCGCCCTTCAAGCCGCAGGTACCCACATCACACTACATCCCCCCCCGTCCACTGGGCGCGGGGCCGGACGACGCGCTGGAGGTCATGCACCACCCCTTCTTCGCCACCGTCAGCTGGGCCGACCTCGTCGCCAAGAAGGTGCCGCCGCCCTTCAAGCCGCAGGTACCCACATCACACTACATCCCCCCCCGTCCACTGGGCGCGGGGCCGGACGACGCGCTGGAGGTCATGCACCACCCCTTCTTCGCCACCGTCAGCTGGGCCGACCTCGTCGCCAAGAAGGTGCCGCCGCCCTTCAAGCCGCAGGTACCCACATCACACTACATCCCCCCCCGTCCACTGGGCGCGGGGCCGGACGACGCGCTGGAGGTCATGCACCACCCCTTCTTCGCCACCGTCAGCTGGGCCGACCTCGTCGCCAAGAAGGTGCCGCCGCCCTTCAAGCCGCAGGTACCCACATCACACTACATCCCCCCCCGTCCACTGGGCGCGGGGCCGGACGACGCGCTGGAGGTCATGCACCACCCCTTCTTCGCCACCGTCAGCTGGGCCGACCTCGTCGCCAAGAAGGTGCCGCCGCCCTTTAAGCCGCAGGTACCCACATCACACTACATCCCCCCCCGTCCACTGGGCGCGGGGCCGGACGACGCGCTGGAGGTCATGCACCACCCCTTCTTCGCCACCGTCAGCTGGGCCGACCTCGTCGCCAAGAAGGTGCCGCCGCCCTTCAAGCCGCAGGTACCCACATCACACTACATCCCCCCCGTCCACTGGGCGCGGGGCCGGACGACGCGCTGGAGGTCATGCACCACCCCTTCTTCGCCACCGTCAGCTGGGCCGACCTCGTCGCCAAGAAGGTGCCGCCGCCCTTCAAGCCGCAGGTACCCACATCACACTACATCCCCCCCCGTCCACTGGGCGCGGGGCCGGACGACGCGCTGGAGGTCATGCACCACCCCTTCTTCGCCACCGTCAGCTGGGCCGACCTCGTCGCCAAGAAGGTGCCGCCGCCCTTCAAGCCGCAGGTACCCACATCACACTACATCCCCCCCCGTCCACTGGGCGCGGGGCCGGACGACGCGCTGGAGGTCATGCACCACCCCTTCTTCGCCACCGTCAGCTGGGCCGACCTCGTCGCCAAGAAGGTGCCGCCGCCCTTCAAGCCGCAGGTACCCACATCACACTACATCCCCCCCCGTCCACTGGGCGCGGGGCCGGACGACGCGCTGGAGGTCATGCACCACCCCTTCTTCGCCACCGTCAGCTGGGCCGACCTCGTCGCCAAGAAGGTGCCGCCGCCCTTCAAGCCGCAGGTACCCACATCACACTACATCCCCCCCCGTCCACTGGGCGCGGGGCCGGACGACGCGCTGGAGGTCATGCACCACCCCTTCTTCGCCACCGTCAGCTGGGCCGACCTCGTCGCCAAGAAGGTGCCGCCGCCCTTCAAGCCGCAGGTACCCACATCACACTACATCCCCCCCCGTCCACTGGGCGCGGGGCCGGACGACGCGCTGGAGGTCATGCACCACCCCTTCTTCGCCACCGTCAGCTGGGCCGACCTCGTCGCCAAGAACGTGCCGCCGCCCTTCAAGCCGCAGGTACCCACATCACACTACATCCCCCCCCGTCCACTGGGCGCGGGGCCGGACGACGCGCTGGAGGTCATGCACCACCCCTTCTTCGCCACCGTCAGCTGGGCCGACCTCGTCGCCAAGAAGGTGCCGCCGCCCTTCAAGCCGCAGGTACCCACATCACACTACATCCCCCCCCGTCCACTGGGCGCGGGGCCGGACGACGCGCTGGAGGTCATGCACCACCCCTTCTTCGCCACCGTCAGCTGGGCCGACCTCGTCGCCAAGAAGGTGCCGCCGCCCTTCAAGCCGCAGGTACCCACATCACACTACATCCCCCCCCCGTCCACTGGGCGCGGGGCCGGACGACGCGCTGGAGGTCATGCACCACCCCTTCTTCGCCACCGTCAGCTGGGCCGACCTCGTCGCCAAGAAGGTGCCGCCGCCCTTCAAGCCGCAGGTACCCACATCACACTACATCCCCCCCCCGTCCACTGGGCGCGGGGCCGGACGACGCGCTGGAGGTCATGCACCACCCCTTCTTCGCCACCGTCAGCTGGGCCGACCTCGTCGCCAAGAAGGTGCCGCCGCCCTTCAAGCCGCAGGTACCCACATCACACTACATCCCCCCCCGTCCACTGGGCGCGGGGCCGGACGACGCGCTGGAGGTCATGCACCACCCCTTCTTCGCCACCGTCAGCTGGGCCGACCTCGTCGCCAAGAAGGTGCCGCCGCCCTTCAAGCCGCAGGTACCCACATCACACTACATCCCCCCCCGTCCACTGGGCGCGGGGCCGGACGACGCGCTGGAGGTCATGCACCACCCCTTCTTCGCCACCGTCAGCTGGGCCGACCTCGTCGCCAAAAAGGTGCCGCCGCCCTTCAAGCCGCAGGTACCCACATCACACTACATCCCCCCCCGTCCACTGGGCGCGGGGCCGGACGACGCGCTGGAGGTCATGCACCACCCCTTCTTCGCCACCGTCAGCTGGGCCGACCTCGTCGCCAAGAAGGTGCCGCCGCCCTTCAAGCCGCAGGTACCCACATCACACTACATCCCCCCCCGTCCACTGGGCGCGGGGCCGGACGACGCGCTGGAGGTCATGCACCACCCCTTCTTCGCCACCGTCAGCTGGGCCGACCTCGTCGCCAAGAAGGTGCCGCCGCCCTTCAAGCCGCAGGTACCCACATCACACTACATCCCCCCCCCGTCCACTGGGCGCGGGGCCGGACGACGCGCTGGAGGTCATGCACCACCCCTTCTTCGCCACCGTCAGCTGGGCCGACCTCGTCGCCAAGAAGGTGCCGCCGCCCTTCAAGCCGCAGGTACCCACATCACACTACATCCCCCCCCCGTCCACTGGGCGCGGGGCCGGACGACGCGCTGGAGGTCATGCACCACCCCTTCTTCGCCACCGTCAGCTGGGCCGACCTCGTCGCCAAGAAGGTGCCGCCGCCCTTCAAGCCGCAGGTACCCACATCACACTACATCCCCCCCCGTCCACTGGGCGCGGGGCCGGACGACGCGCTGGAGGTCATGCACCACCCCTTCTTCGCCACCGTCAGCTGGGCCGACCTCGTCGCCAAGAAGGTGCCGCCGCCCTTCAAGCCGCAGGTACCCACATCACACTACATCCCCCCCCGTCCACTGGGCGCGGGGCCGGACGACGCGCTGGAGGTCATGCACCACCCCTTCTTCGCCACCGTCAGCTGGGCCGACCTCGTCGCCAAAAAGGTGCCGCCGCCCTTCAAGCCGCAGGTACCCACATCACACTACATCCCCCCCCGTCCACTGGGCGCGGGGCCGGACGACGCGCTGGAGGTCATGCACCACCCCTTCTTCGCCACCGTCAGCTGGGCCGACCTCGTCGCCAAGAAGGTGCCGCCGCCCTTCAAGCCGCAGGTACCCACATCACACTACATCCCCCCCCGTCCACTGGGCGCGGGGCCGGACGACGCGCTGGAGGTCATGCACCACCCCTTCTTCGCCACCGTCAGCTGGGCCGACCTCGTCGCCAAGAAGGTGCCGCCGCCCTTCAAGCCGCAGGTACCCACATCACACTACATCCCCCCCCGTCCACTGGGCGTGGGGCCGGACGACGCGCTGGAGGTCATGCACCACCCCTTCTTCGCCACCGTCAGCTGGGCCGACCTCGTCGCCAAGAAGGTGCCGCCGCCCTTCAAGCCGCAGGTACCCACATCACACTACATCCCCCCCCGTCCACTGGGCGCGGGGCCGGACGACGCGCTGGAGGTCATGCACCACCCCTTCTTCGCCACCGTCAGCTGGGCCGACCTCGTCGCCAAGAAGGTGCCGCCGCCCTTCAAGCCGCAGGTACCCACATCACACTACATCCCCCCCCGTCCACTGGGCGCGGGGCCGGACGACGCGCTGGAGGTCATGCACCACCCCTTCTTCGCCACCGTCAGCTGGGCCGACCTCGTCGCCAAGAAGGTGCCGCCGCCCTTCAAGCCGCAGGTACCCACATCACACTACATCCCCCCTACTACTTACTTACCACACAACCAACTATTGCAATTATTCTTCTAACTGATAGAACTATATTTCTACCCGTGGATGTCGTAAGAGGCGACTAAGGACTTATGAACAGGAGGATGAGCAGCAGCATCTTGTACATACTGTGGTCATCAACATTAGCGGTCGCCAGCCGCAACGTTTGCTGGCTATGGTAGATCCCCCCACCCTGTCCTGTGGTGGACGTGTCACGGGATGTTATGATGATGACTATCATATAGAACGGATACTCTCCGCCCCCCTTGCAACCCCCTTCTACCCCCCGCGGGTGCTCCTGCGGGTCAGTTGTACTGAACATGCAGGCCGACGTGTGCTTCCGATTTCAAATTCGCGCTTTTTTTAAACAGTGTCAGGGATGTGCCCACAGACTTTTCAGTATTCTATAGGAAACTTCACAGGAAAAATCGTGTACACTCATATTCAGAATTTAAGAACTCAAAACTTACAAACTATGGCCACGACTTTATTGGTATAGTGTAGAAATTTATTGTATACAAACAGCTGCAGGTTTGTATATACATATAGTTGGAATACACCACTCACTGTTTTTGAATTCGCTCGTTAGCGGTGACAAAGTACCAAACCTTTAGGTCATCCCGTTACTCAACGGTCTGTCTTGGACAATACACGGCTTTCAGGGCACAACGAGATTTCATTTCACTCACAACTAGAGGGCTAACGTGCAGGAAAATAAAAAGGCTATCTAAATAGACTTCCATCTCCTTCAAGCAATCGTGTGATTAGTATGCTAGAAAGAGATGGAATCCCATTAAGATTGCGAGTCCTTTGGAAACGTCAAAGTGGTTATTATCATTCGCATGTACGCTCTAGTAATGCTTGTAATCTCCTTGCCGGGGCATTCTTTACTTTTTCGGCTTAGGTATTATTCTTAAGCGTACTTACGGCGTCGACCAGCCGGACTAAGATGCGCACTGCAATTTGGTCGAGTCTCGAGTAGCACGAAACTGTCACTTTTTATTACACGAGAAGACATAATAGGTTTAGTATATGAAGACTCGCCGAATAGCGTGGCGCATGCTCGGCCTACAGGAGGTACTTGCCATGCAGCTGTAGACAAGGAAGACATGAATATAACGGGTTACTTATCCAAATAAGTGGCCCCTGGCCAAACTTTACTACGTTTTCAGTGTAACATTTTAGTCCAAAAGTAAATGTTTTTGTTGTGTGTGGCGCGCAGGTGGAGTCGGACATAGACACGCGGTACTTCGACTCGGAGTTCACGGGCGAGAGTGTGGAGCTGACCCCGCCCGACGAGCCGCACCTCGCGAGGATACAGGAGGAGCACTTCCCGCAGTTCTCCTACCAGGTGAGTGTGTGCGGCGCGACACGCAGGGAGTGCGGCCCAAATATATGACCCGCAATACATGTCACTCCCACCCCCCCACCCCCACCAACATACAGCTGGCAGGCGCCCGGATCTATCAATAATAAATAATAGTAGGACTTACCTACTAGAGAGGTTTCGTTGCTCTATAAATGGGTCAACTCTTTTCGTACAGCGTGCGCAGGATAGTTTTGACTCTGACGGTTATTTTCTGCGCATTGGCGGAGAGCCAATGAACGACTCGCTCGCCTCCCCCACCTCCCCCCCTGCCGCGCTCCCCCCGCGACTCATTTTTTGACTTCTGCGCATCAACAGTCACAGCCAGAGTTATTTTGTACGCCGTATATCCTGTTTTTCGGCGCCTGCCGCAATTTTTCCACCGATTAAAACCCCTGCTAATGTTACATTCGAATTCAACGAATAAGCAGCTATAAAACCATACCACACTTCGAGCTCTATAAATGGCCCAACCTAAGTAGATTTTTGAACCCTTTTACTGTCCTCCGACACCCACATCAGGAGCCAGGATTTATGAATAATGATAGTAGGGCTTACTAACTAAGGAGGTTGATGGAAAACTTTACAAATCTTGTAGTCGGAGCTGTTCCAGTCGCAGGAGACTTCTGACATGACTTGATAGCCGCTGTTAGCAGCTTGTCATCATAATTTTTCGATGATAATGTCGTTCATCTTGCAATGTCTTAACGAAACTAACTGAATAAATAGCATTGATTTATTTTGTGGAAAATTAAATACAAATGGTAGTAAGGCAGCCTTTAAGAAACGAGCGTACATAGTAGATTGTATCACAAGGCAGTAAAATAATATTTTTAAGGCGAGGGCGCTATTTTGAATCCAGAGCGAAGTGAAGGATTCTAAAGTAGAATCTTGAACGTAGCGAGGGATTCAATAGGTCGCCCAAAGTAAAAATAATTTTGCAGCCGCGTAATACACTCTACTTTTCATGTCCCTCTATGAGAAAAGAATAAGAAGCTTGTTGAGACACACACTCATCATTAATTTTAAATATAAATATTTATTATTACTTGATGAAACAATACTAAAAATCACATTAAGTATTATTTGTAACAACTGAAAATGTTATCATTTGTATCATGTGTATCATTTAGGAACAGAACCTCTTTGGTTGGTAGTCTTGTTTACATTTCAAGTATATTTATTTTTTTATATTCATAATAATTTTAATAGTACAACCGGCCAGTATCATTTTTCATACAATATTTTGGTTCGACCTCTATGGTTGACCTAACATATCCCTATGGTGGACCTAAATTCAAATTCTATTTTTAAATCCCATTTTTACCCGCTACGAAAGTCTCTTGGAGAAAACAGCTATTTTGTTTGCCTTTATTGACGAACCGTTTAGCGATTTTCGAATAGATGGGATGAAAAATATCTTGTCGGCCGGCAGCGCTCCTGTGACCCCTCTGGTGTTGCGGCTGTGATCACTTACCATCAGGTGACCCGCTTGCTCGTCTGCCTCCCTCTCCTATATTTAAAAAAAAATAGTTCAATACCTTGCAATTCTTATCTAAAATCAGGCGTGCAAGTTTCTCATGTCAACAAACATACAGCGTATCTACCAGTCAGTCAACCGCAACTTTATATGGTACTAGCTTTTGCCTGTGACTTAGCTTGCATGTTATAAAAATATAGTGGTGTTTATGTCAAACTATTAGCTATTAAATAAAAAAGTTTCATTAAAATCGGTTCAGTAGTTTTTTCGTGATGTTCTAACAAAAAGTCCAAAAGTGAAAATAGCATAAGGTGATAATATTTTTATAAATATCTATTAACAAAATCAATTTAAAATTTTATAATATTAGAGATTTTTTCACCAGTATACCACGCATTTTAGCTCTGAAACTTTAGTGCTCTATGTCCTGCAGCATGGATGTTATGATAGTGAAGGTGAAGTGAGGAACAAAAAACAGTTGCACGTAATAAAAAAAAAATAATAAAAATCATTATTTTTCTCATCATAAAGTACTGTATTTATGACAATATTGTTAGCTAGGCAGGCACTAGTTGTTTGTGGCGAGAGCTGGTGTCTATAGTAAGTTAGCGTGTGTGACAGATGACCAGGCTCTCCCCTACTACTCGTACTGCAGTGATGTAATGTTAGTGTTGTGACGTGCTGTTGTCGGTCGCAGGACATCTGCTCGTCGGCGCACTCCGCGCTGTCGCACCTCTCCGCCGCGCACCACTCCGCGCAGCGACACTAGCGCGCGCGCTGCCTGCTGCGTGCTCACACACACACACACACACACACACACACACACACGGCTGTAGGGGGGGGATCTTAGTATCATTGGTCATATGACGGATAATATACGGCGCAAACAACTAAAAACTTGGATGCTAGATGACGCCTTCTAGCATACAAGTTTTTTGGCTTTTGCGCTATACAATGTCAGACAAAAGTTCTGTCATATTTCTGGGATACTATACGTGATGCAAAAGCTATTGAAATATAATTATGCCCCTATAGCTGCATCCCTCAAAGGCGCCTGTATTTTGCCCCCGTTATCACTTAATTTGGATCATATGTTGCATTATACTTAATGGGGTACTTTTGGAACCTTAGTCAAATTTTAATAACAACATTCCCAAAGAAACATGAGTCCAAAAAAAAGTTTTTTAACCCTTCTCATAACCCTCCCTACTCCATTTTTCCTTGCGTCGGCCATAGAGGAATTTGTATAGAAGACCAAATTTTTTCTCGTTTTACACCCCATTTTCCTTCGGGAACGTTGTTTTGATTTATGTTATGAATACGGTAACTTAAATGTAGCTAGGGGTCCAAAAACTACCGTGTATGTACTATCTGAAAATATTACAGATAAAAAAAAAGAAATTCCACCTGTATCACTTTTTGTAACGTTTCCGCTATACTTCATCTGTCATATTTGAGGAGTATGACATTTCATGCCGCATATGATTCAAATTCTCGCATAATGTAATATGGGCTATACACACACATAAATTACATTGATTGAGGGATGATTTTTCTCACCCCTGGAATTTTACCGACTACAAAAGTGAACAACTTTTCCTAAGTAACATGGATCGGAAAAAAAAATGAGATAAATTTTTGACTTTCTTAATATTTATATGAAGTTGAGAGTTCTATGGGAAATGGCGAAAGTGTAGTATTTCGATTCATGGTTCTTATTGACATTGGAATTTCAGAGGTCATAAAAATCAACTTGTAACACACACACAGCGGTCCGAGTCACGCTTATAGGTGACGGCAGTAACACCTAACTTCTCCCCTGACGTCTGTCACCTGTTGAGAGGGTCGCGCACGCACTTGGCGAACTGTATTATTGTCGTGTGTGTAGAACAGTACTGAGTGAGATTACCAGACGGAATGCTTCGTGGGGCCATTGATAGATTGACAGCTTTTTACTGTGAAGTAATTGCTGATTAATGCATATTTATTCACCTCGTTAATCCGCGAGTATCCTTATGAGATAATACTGATTCTATCTAAGAATCACGTGAATTGTTGAAAATATAGTTATTTTGCATTTATTATATATTTTTAATTAAAATGTGATTTGATTAATTTTAAGAATTTCGTTATGAAGGCAAGAAGAGTTCGTTCGTTACGGGGGGGGGCAAGAGAAATGACTTTCTGCCGCAATCAGAGAGGGAGGTATCAGTATCTTTCACGCCGTCCTTTTCGATTACTATAATTGATTGTTACGACAAGACAACGAGCGCGCAGTACCGCCGGAAGGACCTTACTCAAAGCGAATTAGAAAGGCAACTCAAAAAGCCGTAAAATCGACCTAAAAATGCAAGAAGGGTCGAAAAGAGGACATCAGAAAAAAAAGTCCATCTTCCAGCAATTCTGATTCCTCTTCATCTACTCCAGTTTTGCCGATGTCAAGTATTAATATTCATTAACAAAGTGAAACGCTCGTTATCCCAAATGGAAGCCTGAAGACTAACATAAACATAATATCTAAATTGGTTAAACCAGTCAAAAAGAAAAAAGAGAGAGAGAATGTCAAAAACCTGAAATTCTAAGGTCCAGAGACTTCAAACGAAACTGACAAAAAATTTATCAGACCTCGACGTTACGACAAAAAAAAACAGATTCCTGGATGGAAGGAGTCACCCATCTTTTGTGTAAAAATGAAATCTGTGATATGTACCGAGAGACATACCTGTACGACGAAGATAAAGAATTTATCAGTACCGTTCTTGAAGACGTAATAGGCTGAGATCCCACGACAATATTATGCACCTATCTGTTATTTGAACGAAATGTTATGTATATGGAAGGTTATACATGGGGTCATACAACGCCCTAGGGTTGCCTATAAATTTCTTACCGCAAGTACCTCAAAAACACATATCATCATTTTGGTTGTATGGAAACAACCCTTTCATTAATTTTGGCAGAGCAATGGAGATTGCCGTAAGATACCTTGAATAAAGATTCTCGGTCATGCAAAGTTTCATGAAAATCGTTACAGCCGTTTCCGAGATAATTGAAATTTTTTTTTGTATGACAGCTATCCTAAACACTCAAGCCCCAGATGTGGCAGGAGTTGATGACGTCATTGTGGAGGAAGAACGAAACTTGAAGTAGTTGAAGTGGACCGTGACGATGATAAAGAGGACCAAGACAGGAAACCTAGCATTAAAGAGAAGAAACCTGTTTGTCCTGATAGATTTTCCATAAGCGACGGCGAAGAAGAGGTCAGACCACGAATCAAAACAGAACCCGAAATGACACAAGTGACTCTGCATCAACATCTGCTGAAACTGCAAATGTCGTTAAACAGGAAAGTTTAACAGATGAAATAGAGCACAATGAAGACACTCGTATCAAGGAAGAACCGTTATCTGAAATGGAAAACATTACAATACCGCCACTTTAAATCTGATGCTGTCTCCGTCTTTAAGGTGAGGTCAGTACAGAAAATCCAGGCTTATCTAAACGTTTCGAATAAATTTTTGAGTAAACAATTCGCATAGGAAACGTATTTGTAAGGTACCTCGAAATTTGGCTCATAGACAGGGATAAGGTCAATAAGTAAAAATAAAAAATATGATTTTTTTCGGTTTCAAATAATAAAGTTAAAAATTAATTTTGTTTTTGTCAAATATCGATTATCCGTATGGCAGAATGAAACGTAGCGTAAACGTAGTAGAAACGGCCAGTCCTAAAAAAAACTGTCAACTGTTCTAAGTAGTCTGTGTGTGAATACACAAAAGCCATGAATCAAAGAATTGAATTGAAGTAGTCTGTGGTCGGTTTATACAGCTGTTAGCTTTTTTTTATGATAGGCTGAAGACGCTTTTAGGTTACATTTATCATTTCATAACTATGTTAGAACTGGTGTCCAAAGTCAATTGGCTGGTAGTTCCACAGAAAAACAATCGTCAAACAAAGTGTTGAAATGGAAGGAATCATATACCGGTGTAAAGATTGTTGTATTTATTTAGATTCACATGATAAAGTAGTGGAACATTGTCACGAACATTACTGCAATGAAGAAGAAAGTACGGAAACTGTTAAATGTCGTATTTGTGATCTCATTATCGATAAATCATGCTAAGTCTCACATAAAGGAAGATAAGTTTACTATTCTTACTTTTGACATATTTTATTTTACGTCAGAAAACAAAATTTGGATTGAACATGAATTTGAGACAGTTTCTGAAAATGAAAGAAATGAAATAGTCAACAAATCAATTTATAAACATGAATGCAGAATTAACATGGATGTTATACAGAACGGTAATTCAGATTCCACTGTATACAAATGTGACAAGTGTCGGAGCTTAAGAGGATAAGGCTTTAAATAAATACATTTCTATACTCCAGGAGTCAATACGACATTTTGTACCAATGTAAAAATTGTTCCATTGCTCTTGATAAATCGCAAATCAGAAAACACGAACACGTTTTCAAATTTCGCACAGAACAATTTGCAAATTTTTCTGTACGAAATTTGAAAACGTGTTCGGCATGTGGGGTGTTGATCTCTAATGATAACTTTGATGCATAAAAGAAAAGCCCAAAGAGGTTGTTTCATTATTTCCTGGCTTGTGTATGACTACACATTTTATAGATGCTCAAAATGTCAAGTATGTTTGAAATCTGAAGAGGAGAGTCACACTTGTTCCTTTGGATCAAAAAGATGAAAATGCTCAGTTTGACAACTTTATGTCACAACAAATAAATTAAAACATCACATAAGGTTGCATGAACGTGATTCTGATTTCCTAAGAAGCAACATGAGAATATTAGAGATTAATTTATTCGAAGCCCCATCAAATTCGATTAATGAAGTATTTCCACTTCCGAAAAAAGACAATCGACAATTCCGATGACAATACGAGTTATATGTATCTTTCGGTGCTTCAAATGTAATCTGCATTTTGAAAAACTAAATCAAATAAATGGTCACTTATTGACTTGCGTCGGATTAACAGACGGTAAAGTTTGCACATTTGATAGACTAAAATTTTATTGTACATTATTTTTAACCCACGATTGTAGTAACGTTAATAATGTGAATGTCTGTTTTGAAGTTATTGATCTCAACGAACCCCTGGTACTTAGATCCGCTTTTGTTGGTTTGCATCATGGAATCTGTAAACAACCAGAAATTACACAGAGGGAAGATACTGAAGAAGAAATATCCAACGAAGATTTCGGGCAAATAGATGCTACATTAACCAAACCAGCTTTTAACTCTGAAATTGAAAGACCTAACTAAGAGATACCCAATAAAGATGCAGTACAGTTCATATTAAGCTGAATAAGGAAGAAAGAAACGGATATACAGCCAGATGCACAAAGCTTCTTTAGGTTAAAGCCACTTTAAATCTGTTGCAGTCTCCGTCTTTAAGGTGACTTCAGTTCCTAAAATCCAGACTTTTAAGCTTTTCAAATCATTTTTTGAAAACAATTTAATAACAAGGAAAGTGACGGCAGAATACTTAATGAAAGATTAATTTTAAGAGATGTCTCTGAATACAGGCTGTAAAAAAAGTACGATGATCCTTCTAAGGGCCGATTCTACATCACTAATAGATTGTAATAAAAATACTTTTTTAAAATATATTTTTTCTTAATTTTGGGTGATCATGAAATTTGATTTTCCTTCTAGAATATCCAAAATGTGATAAATGCAAAGTACATTTTACATCCAAAAGAGCTCATAAGTGTGATGCGACCGTCAGTCAAACAAAGTGTTGAAATGGAAGGAATCATATGCCGGTGTAAAAATTGTTGTATGTTTAGATTCACATGATAAAGTAGTGGAACATTGTCACGAACATTACTGCAATGAAGAAGAAAGTACGGAAACTGTTAAATGTCGTATTTGTGATCTCATTATCGATAAATCATTCATTGATCGCCATACCAAATTGCATAAGTTTCACATAAAAATGTATAATAAAATATTTCAAAATTAAGAATAGTAAACCTACTATTCTTACTTTTGATATATTTTATTTTACGTCAGAAAACAAAATTTGGATTGAACATGAATTAGAGACAATTTCTGAAAATCAAAGAAATGAAATAGTAAAAAAATCTATTTATAAACATGAATGCAGAATTAATTAAAATGGATGTTATACAGAACGGGAATTCAGATTCCACTGTATACAAATGTGACAAATGTCGCAGCTTTATTGATGAGTCTGGTTTATATAAGCACGCAGAAAATGCCTGCTTTAAACTAAGGGTTGGGCCACATTGATCGACGGCGATCGACGGTTTGCCTATACAAAACGAGCGCAAAGTATAGAAATCCTTTCGGATCCTTTAGCCACGTCGATGCGAAAGGATTTCCATACTTTGCGCTCGTTTTGTGTAGGCAAACCGTCGATCGCCGTCGATCAATGTGGCCCAACCCTAAGGAAACATCCGTGTTCAGTCTGTGGCCTACCCTTTAATTCGTCTGATTATCGTATCCAACATGAAAAAGTACATGAAACACCAAACATTAACTGGAAAACCTACAGAATAGTTACCTTTAATAAAGAAGAGGATAAGGATAGTCGACCAGTAGACGGTTTACACTTCACTATCGCATACAGAATATGTATAAGACGGATTCTACTTTACTCTATGGGTTGTATTTTGCACGCCCCGGTGGAAAGGTACCCTAAGACGGGGTTGCCACGGTTATCTTTTGCATTAGCCTACGTTTATTTCCATTCATTTTAATTCCGAAGCTCAGTGAATATCCTATTGAAAACAAGCAACTATCGCGAATGAGAAAAAAAAAATATTCGAAAAACGTGACTTCCTATACTGAAGTAGTCACGTGACCGATGTAAGTTGTAAGGAACGAGGAAAAAAATGCTAAATATTTTTTTATGTTCATGTGGGTTGCTTGTTTTCATAAAGAGAATCACTGGGCTTTGGAATCAGAAGCTCACAGCGCCATCGCTCTTTGTTCGTTTGTTAATCGTGGTCGAGCTCGCGTTGATTTGAATGAATCTAAGAATTATTATTGATTCGTAGGAATGAATAGTGGTATTTTCGCTGGTGACGTCAGCGAGACTCGGACCGCCATACACACAAACATACATACACACACTCGTGTACATCGGATGTAAGAATCAACTAGCACTGTATAGCGCGCGGGGGAAGGGGGGAGTAATACTAATGTTAAGTTAGCTACGCACCATCGTTTTGCACGTCCAGCAGAGAGGGATGCAACAGTGTGAAAGAAAGAAACAGTGATATAGTATAGGCACCTATTCTATACCAATTGTTTCTCTCCTATAGCTGCATCCCTTTTTGTTCGTCTTGCAGGATGGATGGTGCGTAGCTGGCTTTATAGTTTAAATAATGTAGCTTGAGTGGAATGACAGCAGGACGGGCTTTCGGAGCGACAGAGACAGGGTCCTGCTCTCACGCACTCTGCTCTGCTCGTACTCTAAAGTAAGGCAATCGTAATAGGTCCGTTGTGACAGCTGTCAAAAGTATGAACTGCAAAGAAAATGAACTCTGTGTGTTGGTGATAAGGAAACGTCAAAACGGACTTCTTACGACGGTCCTACTCTAATTAAGTTACATTATTTCCAATGTAGGTATTTAACGCAGCGACCAATCGCCGGTCGGGAGTGTGTCCGCGGGGTGTCAGAGCGATTCCGCACTACGTCCGATACGAACCCGTGAAAATATGGTCCGGAGTAGCTGTAGAACTATTTCTATGGTACATCACGCACTACATCCGATTCAGTTTAAGTAGTATTCGGTCCGAGTTTTCTAGATTCTTATTTTCACGAGTTCGGATCGGATTCGGATCGGACGTAGTGCGTAAACACTCATGGTAGAGGGCCGCTACAGAACTACAATGTTAATGGAAGTATCTTACGCGCACGATTTGCTCATCTATGAGAGCTAAAAGGGCATATCTATTTTATACTAAGAATGGGCATGAGGACCTCAATCTAGCCCTGAGGGCAGAAATGAGGTCGACGATTATACGAGCCTCCGGGGTGTAAAGACCCATATCCGTTTACATTGGAGTTTGAAAGCCTCTATTCATTTTTATATGTAACAGACAAATCCATAAAACTTCTTTAAAAGTTCCTTAACATCTATTACTGACACTTGTCGACAAAACGCGAAGTGCCAGGAATAGATATAAAGGAACTTTATTTATAAAGATGCTTTCTGTAACAGCCTGTATACAAGACAGCGAGTCGAACAAGTAAATATGAATCAATTGTAGAAAAAAGTGCGCCGATTCCATACGCCATGTGTCCGTACAATATAAATATTTTTTCTTGTTTTAATTTATGTTTATGAGTAAATTCACATCTTTCAGGGTTTATATACTGCGTGTAACGAAAGGGTAGGATAATACTGATGGGTATGAATCTGCCTATGAAACTGAACAATTTTTCCCAAGGAACATAGGTCGAAAAACGCAAAACAAATTTTACCAAAATATGCTATCAGCTGATGCAGTTTCTATGGGAGGTCAAAAATTGATTTTGTTCTATGACTTATGTTCCTTGGGAAAAGTTGTTCAGTTTCATGGTCAGATTCACACCCTTCAGTATTATCACACCTTTCCGTCACACGCTGTATATAGTCTATGTTACACGCTGTATATAGTCTATGTTACACGCTGTATATAGTCTATGTTACACGCTGTATACAAAGAGAATATTCACACGTGGAATAAGGCGCATGCGTTGACGACTGACGTCATAAGATGATCAAAGAATCCTAATATGAATGAAGTATACTTTGACTTTCCATAAGAACGACACGAACACAGCGCTTTGTTAGTTCGACTCGTTGACATCAAAGATAGTCGATTTGGCCCGATTTTATGTTGTACTACTTCAACTATGTTATTTCCTCTTCGACGGATACGTTTTAAACGAAATCACGTTGATAATGAACGCATTTATCTCACTCCATCCAACGTTGTTTCCTTTAGATCCGTATGTCGATGTATATGCACCTTATGGAAGTAGTATAATAATACCCCCCTCCCCCGCGCGGCGCGACTTGTCTTTTGTATATAAAATATAATAAAGTTAGGATTACATAAATATCGAGTTTTATTTATTTATTCCTAGCACACCTGTCACGGATGAACCAAGCTGCCGATTTGGGCATGACTTGTTCCATCTTGTGCAGGCAACGACAGATCAAGTTTGACACGTCCACGTCACGTACGTCTATTGAAACTAGAACGGTACAAAGTTAAATGTGTCAAGTTTGATGTGCTCTTGACTGTACCTGTAGTCATAGGAAAGAAAGAATTAGTGATCTAAGTAGCATGGGTATAGCCTTCTCTTTCACATTTGTGGACGTACAAAAAGATAGTGCGTAGGTGGAGGATTCCTACAGACGAAATAATGCATTTTGATTAGATTACAAGTGTGAGAGCAGGACGGAGCGACAAGAGACCGTCGCTCCCTCCTGCCCTCGCACATCGAGCTACATTTCTCTATAATACTTAGGTATGGTAGGGTACACCTGTAGAGTATATTATCGTAAAGGGTTATAGAATAAAAAAAAACCGGCCAAGTGCGAGTCGGACTCGCGCACTGAGGGTTCCGTACCACCACATAAACATAATTGTATTAGTTGAAATTTCAGTAAGTTAATGTGCTAGATTTTTTGAGTCCGACACGCGCTTGACCAAATTTTATTATTTGTTGTTATTTTATAGCTTATGCACTATAAACGTACCAATTTTCAAGTTTGTAAGTGTTCCCGTTTTTAAATAGAACTAAAACAAAAATCGTCTCAGCGACCATCCAACTTGACCCCTCTCTTGTATGACTGTTCTTGAAACGGGAGCTCACCACAATTGGTTATCATTAGTTGTGAGAAAAGTTGTAATATTTAATGATTTCAGACTTTTCCCATTATTTGTACTGTGAGACCTAGCTTCTTGCCAAATTTCATAATTTTAGGTCAACGGGAAGTACCCTGTAGGTTTTCCTTTTTTGCATAAATGTATGGAGATGAGGACATAAAAAGCCTTATCTTTTGATTGCGTCGTTGTAAAAAATTTAAATTTTCAGATCTTGTGTGGTTCATGGACCCTAACATATGGTATTAATTTCAACCTGATACCTTTACCCGTTCGTGATATAAAGGGTCTTGACAGACAGACAGACGGACAACAAAGTGATCCTATAAGGGTTCCGTTTTTTTCTTTTGAGGTACGGAACCCAAAAAATTATGAGATTGACATCTAAAAATCCTTTTTCTTCTTTGTAATCTAACGAAATGTATCGTGACAGCTAATGTCAATCCCATACATTTACATTCTATTCTATCAGCGTTTACGATTACGGTTAGAAAGCTAAAGTATAGTTCGAAAACGGCACACACGGTGCTTGGTAAATGACTGCAAACCTCTTAGGTGTTTGCTCTACCCATGAAACTGAACAACTTTCCCTAAGGAATATAAGTAGGTCTAAATACAAAAAATCTTTTTTGACCTCTCATACAAAATGTGCTATCAGCTGATGTAGTTTCTATGGGACGTTGAATTTTTTTTTTTTTGGTATTTCCTTAGGGAAAGTTGTTCAGTTTCTTGGGTAGAGTAACCACCTGAGAGGTTTGCAGACATTTACCAAACATCCTGTATACGTTTGATGATATGACACAAATATTACTTTGAGATAAAAATACCATCATGGTCTTATTATTGTACGTACCTGGGCGACCGAGCTTCGCTCTATAGTAGCAACCTTAACATTAAAATATCATCGGGTGAGCAAGCTATGCTACCCGCCAACAGATGGCGCTGTAGGTTTTTGTCTAAAACACGGTACTTTAAAAACACGAGGAAAACGAATTTTCCCAGACATGGGACCTAGCTAGATCGATTTTTGCCCCCGGAAACCCCCGTATGGTAAATTTCATCGAAATCATTAGAGCCGTTTTCGAGAAACCGATTACAAATTAGCAGGAAGTTCAGGTTTATGTTAAAAGAAACAACAATATATTTAAAATTTTAAATATATTTTAATAAAAAGACAGCTGTCGCTTAGCGAAGAACTATAGTGTGGTGTACCTCAGCGGGTGACCACGCAGTAGGAGTGTCTCCGGATAAACTTTCAAAACTTTAACAATAGGTAGCTATGCTAACACAACGACATGACTCGGACGGCGCGAAGATATGTGTCGCGCATTGCACAGTCCACACTGGTAAACTAACATTAGCTATCTATAAAATCTCCTTGTAAAGTCATCACGAAGCGCGAGAGAATATAAAATTAGTAGCAGTCGCGTAATCATATAAAAATACTTGGTCGTTGGTGCGCCGAGTAGAGAGGCCGAGACGAAGAGGTGAAACGAACGTGGGAATGTATTGCTTTCGAATGTGAGTATCTACATTGCGTTGCATCGTCCTTAACATTACATCTTTACAAACCCTTACAGCTACGAGTATCACTAGTAGTAACGTAACGCCGGCGAGTACAATATGTATAAAAGCGAGTGCAGCCCTTTTGATCTGAGACAGATACCATATTATTTTTAAAGACATTTGAAGATCCTAAATGAAATGAATTCGAATTCAAATTAATGTATAATAGTTTGGAATAGTTATTAATTAGACTCATTATCAAAAAGAAGAGGATTTCTTCATAATTATACCTACAAAAGTAGTAAATTATACAGAACCTACCTAACGCTTGCAGGCACTTTACAATTTCGGCCGTTATTAATTAACTGCTAAATTTTTGGCGTAGAAATCATGTATAGGTATATTTGTACTTCATTCACCCTCACATGGGCGTATTTTGGGAAGCGACCGCTAAAAACGACGTAACTGACGTCATACAGTGATATTTTATTATATCCTGATATCATTGCCTAATATAAGTCAAAGTTTGAGAAGTCCCTTAGTCCAATTTGATTTGTTTACGAATCTTAAAATGAAATAATATCATGGTATCACGAAAATAGACTTAAAGAATTCTCGATCTATGTAGATCAGTCAGTTGTAATTGGTATCTGTCTCAGGCTACGTGGGGCGGGCGTGCGGCGTGCTCGGTAGTGCCGGCGGGAGGGGGAGGGGGCGGGGGGCGGTGGAGGGGGCGGGGGGCGGCGCGCGGCGCTAGTCGGGGGGGGCGCCGGGCGCCGCCGCGCGCTACAGGAAGTCCCGCCGCCGGGCCGCCGCCCCTCCCCCCGCGCCCGCCCCGCTGCCCCCCGGGGACGGCTCGCTCGGCGACGTCGGCGACGGCACTTGCGGCGCCGCTCCTTTACTCCGCACCTACATACAAACAATCGCACCTTGTCAAACTATGGTCCTTATGAAATGCTGAACATTATTTTAGCATGTTACTCAGACCATGAAACTGAATAACTATCCCCATAAAATTTTTCGACCTCCCACAGAAACTGCATCAGCTGATGTTAGCGCATTTTGTATGAAAAGTCATGTTTTTTTTTCGTATTTCGACCTTTGTTCCTACGGAAAAGTTGTTCAGTTTCATAGTCTAGTCACATGCTAAAATGACTCTTGGAGAGCCATAGATTTATTACTTCGCGACGCTTAACATCATTGTGAAGAGCCAATGAACGCTTTACACTTCTCCTTGACTTCCCCGCACAACCCCGTGACTATTACAAAAGTTATCGTTGAAGTAAAGGTGTACATTGTTATTAATATTTATAATAAATTCTGTAAAATATAGTTCACTGTAGTTATACGGAAATTGAGGATTTTGTATCTGTAATTAACAGTGAACTGTATTTTACAGTTGAAATGTTTTAAAACAAGAGTAGTTTGGCACCAATCTGTCTAACCGGATTTTCGATGAGTTTTGTATTCATTGTTTTTTAACCGATGGGGGCGCTAGTAGAGAGCGGGTAGACCCTTTACTGTCAGCGCTATAATTACATTGTTCCATCTGTATTTCGCCTGTACAGTAGTTATGTAGTGGTGGTACCTTGGAGCGCCTCTTCCTGGCGAGCGCAGCGATGTCTGCGGGTCGCGCGGGGGCGGCGGCGGCACCGGAGCTAGCGGGGGCGGGGGGCTCCTCGGGGGTAGCGAGAGGCGCGGGCGCGGGGGGGGACTCCGCCCCCAGCCGGACAGCCAGCGCCGTGAGCAGATCCTCCACGCGGCTCAGCTATATAATTTGTGAATGGCTTATGTTTAACTATTTTGTATGTCGTAGATTGATCGAAATTTTAAATTTCCTGCGGTATTTTCAAAGACAAACGTTCGTGCCAGCAGCACCCATGAAGTGGCCCAAGCACGGCGAAGCTACGTCAAACGCAAATTAGTACTGGATTTTCCGTATCAATGTGGATTGACATTGAAGTTGACAATGATGGTTTTATTTAGATCGTGGGGTTGGTACTACTGTTACGAATGGCGCGTAAAGGGGCGTGGTTTATGTCAGTTAAGCCAACACGTAGCAACGTGAAGACGAGGCCGCCATTTTCAACACCTCATTCTTGTTCGCGATTTCACCACGTTAAGTTCTAAAGTGATAGTTGGCCGCGAGATGAAGCCTGCAGCCGCTGGCGGGTGAGCCGTGGCAATTCTGCGATGACAGGAGCGACCCTTTAATGACAGCTAAGTGTTTATGATCTTTTCTGCCCTAGACTGTGAGATTTTAGGTTATGATACGCGAATACCTTTTGTGATAGTAAAACACGGTGCATTGTGAGTTTGCTGTAGTAGAACTTGTGAATAGAATTCTTAGGATTGAAAACCTCTAACGTTTGGGGTTGACAGGATTGTGCCACTTAGTTAATCTTTTCAAATAAAACAACAAGTGGTTACCGACGACGTGATGTAAGAGAATACCGTATGAGAGGTCAATGGCAAGTCAGGCTAAATGATCGTCATGCAAGTAAGTCACACTGCTATGTATTAGGCGATTGTCAAAGATGTTATCGATGTCCACTACCAATAGTTCGGCCAATATCGTGTTCTTTGCTATTCCAGATGTCTATCCCTTGCCCAAATAGTGCTATCCCTTTTCCGCCCCAGTTCGTATCTTCGAAATGTATAACTATTTTTATTTTTAATACCAAGGCTGTAAGTTATCCTAATAAACGCCGGTTTTTTTCTACGGTGCCCTTTTTTGAGCAGCAAGCATGAGGATGGCATCCATACCTTCTGCTGTAGCCTCTGAACTTCGCTCCGCACGTCCCTCCTGAGCTCGGCGAGCGCGGCCTCGTGCGCGGCGTGCGGGGTGGGGGCGGGGGTGGGGGGGGCGGCGGTAGGCAGGGGGAGGGGGAGCGGGAGGGGGCGCCGCTCCACGTCCAGCTCCTCCTCGATGGTGTCCTGGCGCGCGCCGTTGGAAGCCAGCACGAGCGCGCTCGACGCCCGCGCCTTGCCAAACGCCATCTGAGCGACACCACACCACATATAATAATCCCCAACCAACGAATGTGCAAACGGTTTACAGCAAAAAAGTTATCGTACAAAAGACATATGACGAGTCATAGGGTATATAGGCTTTTAGAAAATAGTACCTAAAGCCTGTGAGTAGAGCACTCGACCTGGCGAATGAAAGAAACCCCTAGATGCAACGTCATAGCGGGATATTTGCTAGTTCAACTCTTTGCTCTTATTACTCTCAATTCAGTCGCTTACTCCAAACACACACGCACACTCACTCATACACACACACGCACACTCACTCACACAAACATACATATACACACGCAGTTTTATACTCTCTCGCTTATTACATTCACTTTTGTTTTATGCATGCTAATTTTACGTACCTATCTGCCCAAATTGTTTAACTTTCTTTCTGTACAACCTTCCTTGCACTCGTCTGTTCACCTCTTATTTCTAAAATTTTGATTGTGGTAATGACATATTAGAGGAGGTACATTAATCAGTTCCTATAATACAGGTTAGTTCCTAGTTTAGGAGTTGAATGATGTCCTGACATCTTTCTGCCCACTGTACAATCAATAAAATTGTAATTAATACTTATATTACTGAATGTTAAAATATGTTGTTGTTGTACAAGTTTTGGAATAAATTTTATTTATTTATTTATATGTAATTATGAGGTCACGGGAAAACACCCGGAATTAGAAAGATTAGATACACGTTTTTTTAAACTGATGATTTTCCGATAAACAAATAAAATAAATAAAAAACACAGTCGTCACTCGCGGTCCACTAGGTTTACTTAAATTCAACATTTAAGACATGAATGAATAGAATATTTGAGGTCGTCCAAGCAAAAATGATCAAGTTTTGAATTGAGACCAGATTTGGGACCTATAACACGGTGCTTGATGAAACAAATAGATAAGAAAGTAGGATAAAAGTGCCAAGCACTGGACCTCTTGCTAGGACGCCCACATTTTTGCAATATACGACTATGAATACGACCTTCGCTGTTTTGTTACGTAAAAAAAATGGAAAAGAAAAACACGTAGGTTCTAAATATAAATAATCAAAAATTTATTTTTATTTTAACACTTCTTGTGTTCGGATAAATAAATCTACAAAGTAGAAAATAGCAAAATTTCACAACCACAGGCACGATTCGAATCAGACGCTTTACCAACTAGGCTACCGTGGTCCTGCCTGATGTTGTAAAATTTCCGACCTCTATACGCATTTCAACGTTGCATTTGTGCTGCCTCCTAGCAAGCATTTGTTGTACTAGCTCACCTTGCCTGTGGTTGTGAGTGTTTACATTCACTATAAAACTATCATACTGCTTCATTTCTTAAAAGGGGTTAATAGTTCAGCAATATGCTGCAGTTTGAGGCCACAGATCAGATTTTTAAGTCCGTAATAAATCAGAGTAAGGTTGTAACTGTTTATTGTTGGACTTAGATCAATTTTAGCCAATTCGTAATAGAAACTCAAATGTAAGGAGCCTCGAAAGTTGGCCCATTAATAGTGATGGGGTCATTCAGTTAAAAAGAAAACATTTTATTCTCAGACAAATAATACCCGATATTTTTTCTAATTTTTATAAAATATCGATTCCCGTATGGCACATAGGAATATAGTCACAGCCTATCATAGAATAAAATAAATGGTACAGCAGCACTGCACTTACTTTCTCGCAATACTCAAGAAAAAACTATCAACCGCAAACTTACATTTGTAATGCCATGCACATAGTATGGAAATACAAACTTCTATTTACGTTTTTCCAAAAAAATGTTCGAATGAAATATACAGATCAATTCAGAATTCAAATTGTCAAACATTAAAACAAACAAACATCAACCAATTTCGAGTAAATCACATGTTTAACTTTTGGTAGTACTGGAACACCCTTTATATAAATTTCCACAGATCAATGGATACTACCGTATGGAGATTTTGTTAATTTCCCAACACTTGTGCCTTATTGATAATTGTTCAGTTTAGTCTACTGAGCAAGCCCAGGAGCAAGTTTTTGGTACACCATGTGTACTAAATTTTATTACATACATACATAACATCACGCCTCTTTCCCGTTGGGGTAGGCAGAGACCACAGTCCTCCACCTGCTACGATCTTGATATACTTCCCTTGCTTCCTGTACTTTCATAAATTTTTTCATACATGCTCGTCGGTTTAGGGTACTTTTAACCTGGCCTTTATTCAGAACGTCCTGAATTTGGTCCTGGTACGTTCGCCTAGGCCTTCCCCTTCCAACGTTTCCATTCACTCTCGCCTGGTAGATCTCTTTCGTCAATCTTCGTTCATTCATCCTCTCTACATGACCAAACCATCTCAACATCCCTTTCTCGATTTTGGTCACTACGTCTTCTTTTACGCCACACCGTTCTCTTATCACACTATTTCTAATCCTGTCACTCAATTTAATACCAATCATACTCCTTAGCGCTCTCATTTCCACTGCATTAATTCTACTTTCATGCTTCTTCTGCCATACCCAGCTTTCACTGCCATACATCAGTGTTGGTACCAAAACACCCCTATGAACAGCCAAACGAGCCTTAAGAGACACCTTCTGACTCCTCATAAAGGCGTGCAGGGCACCATTCACCATGTTTCCAGCATTCACTCTTCTTTCAATATCACTGTCACACTTTCCATGTCTCGTAAACTTTGAGCCCAGATACACAAACTCCTTCACTTGTTCGACTTGTTCACCACCTATTAATATAGTACACTCTGTCATACATTCTTCTCTTTCAAGTACCATTACTTTCGTCTTGCTTACATTTACTTTCATTCCTTTCCTGTCCAAAGCCACATTCATCATTGTTACCATCTCCTGCAACTCGTCAGCAGATGACGCAAGTACAACTTGGTCATCAGCGTAGAGAAGACATTTGATGAGTAACTCATTCATTCTCAGTCCACACATACCTACTCGTACTCTCTTTCAGATCAATCAAACAATTATCCATGAACAGGTTAAAGAGCCAAGGTGACGCTACACATCCCTGCCTAACACCTTTTTCGATGCTAAACCATTCAGTGTACGCCCCGTTTATTCTGACACAAGCACTAGAATCCTCATAGAGAGATTTCAGTGCTTGAATCAGATGACCGTTTACCCCATACATAGACAATGCTGACCACAATTCATTCCTCACCACTCGGTCATAGGCCTTTTCCAAATCCACGAACGCGCAGTAGACTTTTTGGTTTTTAGCCAAAAACTTTTCAGCTATGCACCGCAAGGAAAAGACCTGATCTGTACATCCCATTCGCTTTCTAAATCCCGCTAGTACATCCCATATTTTTTCGTCAGTATCTGTCATCACTCTTTCAATCAAAACCTTTGCATACAGTTTGCCGACGACACTGAGAAGGCTTATCCCGCGGTAATTTTTGCAGTCCTGTTGTGACCCTTTTCCTTTGTACAGCGGCACAATCACAGCCTTGCACCAGTCACCTGGTACTTGGCCGTTCGTCCAACACAAGTTGAAAAGGCGGTACAACTGACTAGCCACAATGCCTCGCCCAGCCTTCAACATCTCGACCGACACTCTCGTACCCAGCTGCTTTACCTGATTTCATACTTTTCATCGCTTTCATAATCTCATCCATACTTATCTCACTTACATAATTCTCCTCTTCATTCTCATTCATTTCCACAGAAGACCTTGGTTCGCTGGCCTCTGCTTTTTCTCTCTCAAACAGACTTTCAAAATATTCCTTCCACCTCCTCAGAACACATTCTTCACCTTTTATAATACTTCCATCCTGGCTTCTGATTTTACTCAGCTCCGATGTTCCAAACTTTCCTCGGGCTGTCCGTATGGATTTCCATAAAAACTTTTGGTTGGACTGGAAATCTTCAGTAAGCCTTCTGTCAAACTCATCCTTACACTCCTCTTTCTTTCTCTCAACAACTTCCTTAACAATACCTTTCGCTCTTTTATATACCTTTCTTGCTACACTAACGTCATCACTTGTTGCCTTCTGCATTCTTTGGTTAGCTTTTACGGCTAACCAATCTGACCATGCTTTCTTCTTCTCACAAACAGCTGCCTGTACACTTTTATCCATCCACATATTCTTCTTTTTTCCACCCTTTCTCCTTTTTGACACCCCACAAACATCGACAGCTATATCTACTACTCCATCTTTAAATTTATTCCACAAACATTCAATATCATTTACTTCATCCAGGTCCTCAAATCTTTCACTCAAGCCTTTCAAGTATTCTTTTCTGACATCCTCCTCTTGCAATCTCTCTACTTTAATACGTTCTAGAACGCTCGTCTGCTCTTGATGTCTATGCTGCCACCGGTTAAATAGACCACCAATTCGGGTCACAACCAGGTGGTGGTCTGTGTCGATGGCGACTCCACGATATGCGCGAGCGTCCAGAACTCTTTTCCTCAATCTTTCATCCACAACTACAAAATCGATCATACTTCTCGCATCACCCTCCTCTCTTGTATACATATGGATCCTTTTGTGGTCAAACATAGTGTTTGCCACAAAAAGACTCCATTCCAAACATATCTCAAGCAAACTTATTCCATTATCATTTACACGTTCATCACCAAACTTACCAACAACTCTTTCATAACCGTCACGCTTTCTTCCTACCCATCCATTAAAATCACCTAGCATGATAACTCGTTCATTCTGATCACATTTCTCTAACGTATCTCTCATATTTTCCCAAAACTCATCTGTTTCTTTCTGGGCTTTCAGGGACTTTCGCGAACCAATATTCGTTGGTGCGTATGCACCTAGAACAAAAATTCGGGTCAGTCCGACTTTCAGCCTGACCCAGATGAGTCTTGGGCTTACACACTCGACTTCTTTCACGCACTCTACCATTCTTCCGGAAAGTATGACACCGACTCCCTGACAGCGTCTGCTGGTACTGGGAACACCAGACCAGTACGCTGTGTAAGGGCCGTGTTCTGTGGTGTCACAACCTTTCCGTTTAGTCTCAGTCACACAGAGAACGTCTATACGCCTTTCATCCATCATCTGACATACTTCATCTATTTTGCCATTCATTCCACCTCTGACATTCATCGTAGCAAAGCGGCTCTCCGTAGCCCGCTTTTCGCCCCCGGGAGGAACGGGACGTGATGGGTTGCGAACCACACCGCCGCCTTTCAAGTTTTTATTTTTATGCAAAAACATTGCGTTCCCACGAGTAGCAAGGGATTGCGGTCCATCCTGGTAGAGCCCGCATGCCAGGACAAGGCTAGCCTAGTTCTGGGTTCGCCTGGGCCCAGGGCCTGTGACCGCCTTCGACTAGACTCGCCTCTAGTCACGCGTCCATCGGAACGGAAGGGATAGGTTAGTTGGGACAGGAATACTTGGTGTAGGAAAGGAATAAGGATATTACTTTCTCGGAAGGATCAGGATGAGTTAGTAATAGCTCGGGGAGCCGGGGTCGCGTACCCGTATACAATACAACAACTCCCAAGGAGAGGGTAGTTGAGATGTGTACCCCCTGAAAAAACACACTAAATTTTATTCAAAAGAATTATAAAGAATATCCAGTCAGGTAGACAACAAATCCAGGATTAATATTATAGAAAGTTTTAATAAACTCAGTGGAACCAATTTTGGGTAAATCACATATTTACGATTTGGTGGTACAGGAACATCCCTTATATGAAATTACACAGATCAATTGATAATGGCGCAAGATATCTTACATGAAGATGTTTGGTCATGCAAAGTTTCATCAAGATTCTATGAGCCGTTTTTGAGAAAAATTTCAATTTTTCATTTTCGTTGTATGACAGCTACCCTCAACATGAGAGCCAGCAAGAAACCACTTCGATGGCTTTGCATAAAACTCCTAAATTCAAAATATGGTGTCAATCGGACCATTCGTTTAGCCGCTAGGCCAAAGCGTGACGGACAGACCGACCGACAGACCTACCGACCGACCGACGGACGGACATTTTTGGGAGACTTGTTTTTTATGATGTATAAGTGATATAGAACACTGTAACGCGCCACTTATTTGGAACCCATCGTCCCCGAAACCCTCACTAGATGGCACCACTGGGTTCCTACAACGCGCTATCGATGTGTCTACGGACATTGGTTGGGTCAAGCAACCGAAGGTTTTGTACCGCCCCCATCATTATCTAGATGGCGCTAGTGTATTTCTGAAACACACTAGCATTGTGTTCACGACTTAATAAGGTCTCTGACCAATTTTTGGTTTGTATTCGATTCTAGCTTCAAAGTTAGGACCTCTTGATGGCACGATATACGCTTCCAACTCTTGGGACATATATCTGAAAATCAAGAGTAAACTAGCACAAGAACCTGGTGACCGCAAAGCCTTCGCTTCCCCTGAAAGGGAACGTCTGCTGAAAGTCGTCAGGGCTTGTGTTATCTCACGATACCATTGTATCATACGTTAGATCTCGCTTAAATATACTTGCTCATCGTTCACTTAGTCGTTTCACTCACCAACCACGTCCCGACCCTCTTAACACATTTTTGAGAAAATTAGAAAAACTTTTTTTTTCACGAATACAATACCTTTCTCGCTCCCCTCGAAAGTAAAAAGCTGTCATGTCGCTAAGAGAGGTGATAGTTTTTTTATTAATATTTTTTTTTACTGTGTTATTTTTGTTGGAAAAAAAATTTATATTTAATGCCCTATCTCTATTAATGAGCCAAGTTTCGAGGTTATTCGTATGGTTGGACTTACTTTGAGCTGCATGGTGGTGACGGCTGGCGTCGGCGCGGCTGTACTGAGGGTCGGCGCCGGAGGAGCGCTGTCCGCGGGGGCGGGGGCGGGGGCGGCGTGCGGGGGGGGCGCGCGCACCGACACGCTGCGGGAGAAGGAGGCGCGCGGGGGGAGCGCGTCCCCGCCCCCGCCCCCCGCGTCCAGCGACCCCCCGCCCCCCCCCCGCCAGCAGCCGCCCCCACTTGCCGCGCGCCGCCATGGCCCCGCCGCGGGACAGCATCCCCCCGCCCCCTCCGCCACCGCCACCGCCCGCACCGACAGCGACGCCTTCTGACAAATTATTATAGTTTATTTTACTCATCACAGGCCTTGGTTTATTTGGTTGCGTCCTGCAACGGTCATAATAACAAGTGTTTTTTTTTTTTGGCAATGGGCTTACTGACTTGACCTCGATCTAGTCTTGAGGACAGAAATGAGGTCCTCGATGGAACGAGCTTGCCCAGAAGAAGCCTATTTTCTCGCAACCTGAGATTCAGGTTATATGAACCCGGGAACACAGACGCAGGCAAAGAATTATTTATTTATTTAATGCAACCTTGTGACGGTGAGCCAGACTGTGACTGTGGGTAAGAGTCCTGCTACTCCATGGTTTTGTCTTGTGGTATACAGAATGTACAATGAATTCTTATATCTGCCTATTATTTGATGCTCATATAGATGCTATGGTCTCTAAGGCTTACAAAGCTCTCGGGTTTATGTTGCGTTCCTCTAGGGATTTCGCCCAAGTCAAGACCCTAAAAAATCTTTATTATTGTTTTGTACGTAGCATCTTACAATATGCGTCTCAGGTGTGGAATCCCATGTATGCAAAATATATTGATCAAATTGAAAAGATCCAGAAAAAGTTCATGCTTCACATCTGTTTTCGAACAAAAGAGCGGTACATACCTATTGCTCTGAAAATCTTTCGGAATTATGCAAATACGAGTAACACCATCTTCTCCCGCTCTCCGTGAGGAGAGAAATTGCAGACGTAACATTCTTGCTAAAAGTCACTACTTAAAAATAAAATTAACTGTCCCGACTTGTTGTCAAAAATTTCAGTGAGAACCCCCCGACCGAACTTCCGTTTTGGTGCCACCATTTATATTCCTTTAGCTTCCACAAATTACCGTCAGAATACATTTCTTTGGCGTGCGTGCAACGATTTCAGTAAACTAGCTAAAGATTTGATTTAGACTTATTCAACACGAGTGCCAATACGGCGAGGCGTTTATTAAACAGGATTTTTTTTGACTGAATATAATCTTTGCGAGCGATGAGACCTGTAATTGGTTTTTTGGTGCTTATGTAATTATTAATTAAGTCAAATCTAGCTGTTGTCTTAAAAAAAAAATCTTAGCAGATTTTATTTATAACTATATTTGACAGAGTTCGCTGCATAATTTGTTCGGGTTTGGGGTGTATAAAAAAACTGTGTATGCCTCGAGCGTTTTTCAGGCACGCGTAACTGTAAAACGTCGTTGACAAGCTGTGAGCAGTCGAGAGTACCCGAGCATATGTCATGGAACAGTGCCATGCATAGAATACATGAAACATGTCATGTGTTAACCTTCGATTACTCAGTGACATCAATCCATGTTTTTGACAAGTCTGTTCATATGAGTCGCTAGTAAACCGACTGCGGTAGTTTAGGTGCTTTGTGAATTTTCTCTGGACCCGTTCAATGGCATTATCGTATACGATATACTGTGGATTCCATATGCTGCAACAGTATTCCAGTATGCTGCGTACGTAAGCGTAAAATAGAACTTTTTCGCATGATACATCTGTAAATGGCTTTGTGATTCTGTAAATGAAACCTAGATTTTTAAAAGCCTTGTTTATAATTTGATCTACATGTGATGCAAAGGTTAATTTTGTATCCAAGAGTACACCCAAGTCCTTTACAAAACAGTCTTTCACGATTTTAGTTCCATTTAGGTGATACTGAGTATCAATAGGTGTGCCACGTGTGAATGTGATATGCACACATTTACTTAAATTTACTCCAATCCGGTTTTTGACATAGTACTCAGATAATCTATTTAAATCGTCTTGTAAGTTGACGTTGTCGACGCCATCTCTTATTGTGTAATATATTTTTTTGTCGTCTGCGTAAAGCAGATACTTAGCGTGTTTGAAACACTCCCCTATGTCGTGCAAAAAGGCTAGATACAATAAAGGACCTAGTATTGAACCTTGGGGTACTCCTAAGGGAATGTAAGTATAGTCAGAACGGTGTCCACCGACCACTACAGCCTGTCTTCTGTTCGAAATGTAGGATTCTATCCATCTCAAAAGGTCTCCGTGTATTCCGAGAATTTGGAGTTTTTGAAGTAGTATCACGTGATCTATACGGTCGAAAGCTTTTTCGAAATCCGTGTAGATCACGTCCACTTGAGAGTGAAACCCCATCCCATGCAAAACGTCATCAGTAAATACCGCTAGGTTAGTTTCCGTCGAACGCCCTTTAAAGAAACCGTGTTGCTGTTCAGGTATGTTGGTGACGTGTTGTTATTATTGACCTTAGAGTATATAATTACCAGTAGTATAGAGCGCGCATATTGCACGAATTGCTTAGTACGCATCGTAGGCAAATGAGCTATATGACAGACAGGGATGTGCAAGGTACCGATCGGCAAGGAGCTATCGATAAGTTATGTAAATAAATATCTTATAGGTACTTTTTATGTTCCATATGTCATTTTCTATACTGTTAAACGAGAAATGTAAAATATTAATTTATATACTTATTTGTTTGCAATCATATTCTCGATAAATAGAACAAACAAACTAAGAAAGAATAGATAAATGAATGAAATAAATGAATCATCCATATTAATGTTATTCTTGTTTTAATTTTAATTCAAAAGTAATGTGTGATAGAAATGTCTGAAAATCGTGTGGACTTGTTACTAAGATTTAAAAAATAAAAAATCGAGATTCGTGTTTATTTTTTAAATAATAAAAAGTTGTTCAGTATTTTGTGTAAGTTTATCCCTTAAAATATTTGACACTATATATGTAGGACCTTTTTTGTAGGATTTCCCAAAATGTTGTCTCATTCACTAATTTAAAATGATTTATTTTATTTTACACCATACTATACCTACCAAAGTTCTTCACAATCAATTAAGCAGTTCATACATGATATCGCAACATTCTATACTTTACATTTACGCTACAATACTTTCAAACACACATCAAAATTATTTGTAATTATAAGATTTTGTGTATAAGGTTACATTGATATTATACATATCGACTACAGCATTGGTCGCGTCACATCACTACAGTCTCGGGCGGGGAGAGCGGTGCGCAGGCGAGCTTGTGCGTGCCCGCCTCCCACGTCTTCTTCACCCCCGCGATGCGCGATTTATTTTCTTAAAAATAAGTATAAAAATCAACTTCCCGATGAAATGTGATACTGGATTTCAAATATTTGTGTTTCCTAGTATCTTTTTTGCAAGATGAAACTGCACATTTGACCATTTGGGTACGTAAATTATGAAAAAGATCTCTGGAGGAACACACACTGCTAGCGCTCAACCACGACTATAAGCGATCGCGACGGGAACGTCGTTTTGTTCTCACCCGTGCCTACTGTTCCCACTTTGTTGCGCGCGCTCTATACTACTGGTAATTATTACTCTAAGTGTTCAGGTATGTTGGTGACGTGTTGTTATTATTGACAGTACCTGTAGTGGTGGTGGTGGTGGTGGCGGAGTCGGGCGGGGGAGGGGGCGGGGGCGTGTCGGCGCGCTCGGGGTCCGCGGGCGGGAGGGGCGCGGGCGGGGCGGCGAGGGGCGCGGGGCAGGGCGCGGCGGCCACACTGCGCTCGCGCCGGAAGCGGCTGAAGATCTTGCGCACCAGGTGGTCCTGCGCCTGCTCCAGCGCCGGCTCGCGCTTGCGCCGCTCCATCAGCTCGCGCTCGCGCCGCACGTCCGCCACCTGCCCGCAACATTACCATCGTTACATCCCGTACAAAATCTACTCATTTACAAGGAACTTCAGAAATTTTGTTAAAAATTTACGTTTAATTACGTATAATCGTGCATCGATTCCTGAGGCATGTCTAAAGATGTTTTTACCGTAATCTGCCTTTATTAAGGCTGATACAATTTGGTAAACACAGTGTGGTGGCTGATAAAAGCACTATTGCGTATTTTATGTACAGAGGCGGTTGCTTAATGCCTGGCTGGAATCACCTGGTTTCTCGCTACAATAACACGATGGCCGCACTGGAGGTACTTAGCTTAAGGTTTACACTCCTTCTTAAGCTAATTGATTAACACAAGACTAGCAGACGCCAAGCCTGCAGAGCGACCAGTTTCGAAAGTTCAGAAAGATAAACCAATGTTCAAGCCACTAATAATCTGGGCATCAAACAAGCTACCTGAGGTGAATTTAGTCTACTAATTAGGATTCCATCAAAAGTTAAGTAACTCTTTAAATACCCCAACAAAATAAGTTATTTTCCACATTTATTTAAGATATGTCGGCCGTATAGTCAACTTGTTAATTCAGCTTTCCAATCGATAGATATACTACGTATGCTAAGTCCAATCTTAGTTTGGCCATGGGGTCTTATTCCGTACTACGGTTTTTTCGACGGAGTAAATGTTACTTCTAGGTTGGTAGGTAAAGGTGTAAACTATGACATTAATTCAATTTTAACATCTAGATATCAATTTATTCTAAGAAAATACCTTATGGAAAAAATTGCCCGAACAATTTTCGGCACAAATTCGTTCTATGATGTGAGGCATCTGTAGGTACTAGTATAGTATTATATTATCTGTAGTTTGTCATGGCAATAGTCTCGGTAAATAGACCTAGAGGGCGGCAGGTACCTTGCGGAAGATGAGCCGGTGGCGCAGGTTGTAGGTGAGCGTGAGATTGCGCGCGAAGGAGTTGGCGAAGGCCTGGTAGAAGTCCAGCACCTCCAGCAGCCGCTCGCGCTTGATGGTGTGCAGGTCGCAGTAGGTAAGCGCGCGCACGTTGGCCGCCGACTGCCCCACGGCCGCGTCCTTCCAGAACGAGTCGCCGAACACGTCGCCCTTGCCTGCGGGGAGGTGGAGATCGGTCATGAGGCGAACACGGGCATCATCGTAACATACCTAGCTCCTAGCGTGCTACTTTGGAGGAGATTTACCATAGGCGCATTGCGGCTGGCGACCGATATCGTTGGTGACCGCAGTGTGTAAGATGGTACGATACGCAGAAAGATGCTGCTGCCCATCCTCCGATTCATAAGCCCTTTGTCGCTTCTTGAGTAGAGATAGTTTGGTAGGTACTATTGGCCAGCACCTCACGGACGAATGCTTATATACAGTCGGAATACTGTAACTTGATTATTAGAATAACAGCAGTGTAAGAACAGGACGGAGCGATGCGTAAGATAATGAAAAAACCGGCCAAGTGCGAGTCGGACTCGCGCACTGAGGGTTCCGTACCACCACATAAACATAATTGTATTAATTGAAATTTCAGTAACTAAATGTGCTAGATTTTTTGAGTCCGACACGCGCTTGACCAAATTTTATTATTTGTTGTTATTTTATAGCCTATGCCCTATAAACATACCAATTTTCAAGTTTGTAAGTGTTCCCGTTTTTAAATAGAACTAAAACAAAAATCGCCTCAGCAACCATCCAACTTGACCCCTCTCTTATATGAATGTTCTTGAAACGGGAGCTCACCACAATTGGTTACCATTAGTTGGGAGAAAAGTTGTAATATTTAATGATTTCAGACTTTTCCCTTTATTTGTACTGTGAGACCTAGCTTCTTGCCAAATTTCATAATTTTAGGTCAACGGGAAGTACCCTGTAGGTTTTTCATTTTTGAATAAATGTATGGAGATGAGGACATAAAATGCCATATCTTTTGATTGCGTCGTTGTAAAAAAATTAAATTTTCAGATCTTGTGTGGTTCATGGATCCTAATATATGGTATTAATTTCAACCTGATACCTTTACCCGTTCGTGAGATAAAGGGTCTTGACAGACAGACAGACGGACAACAAAGTGATCCTATAAGGGTTCCGTTTTTTTCTTTTGAGGTACGGAACCCTAAAAAGAGACCTGACTCACGCATAATTTTTCCTAGTAATCAAACTATATTGTTTCGACCTTAGACTATATAATACTATTATTAATTCTGTGCTAACGTATAAGTTTCGACTATAATAGGTGACATCATGGTGACATCATAAACACAACGAGGTCGCGAATTTTACAGCAGTACCATATGATAGTATCCTATAGTTTATGCGCCTCCGACACTGACGGATAAAATGCGTATTTTGTGATTTTCTCTATTAGTTCTGTTCTTATTCTACAATCATTCATTATTTCATGTTTAAATGTACTATAGGTATTATCCTTTATACCATATTCTAAATATGAAACAAATCCCAATATAAGGAACAAAGATTCAAATAAGTTTTTTTTTTTTCAACAACTGACGCCATTCATAGTTTCATGGAATTCATTATACATAAACTTGACAATAAAAAAAAATGTTTAACTATTTTCATAGACCTCAAAAAGGCGTTTGATACAGTCTCATCTGTAAAGCTGGTAGAAAAGCTAGAAAACATGGGCGTAAGAAGCACACAGTTAAGGCTTTTTAAAAGTTATTTGCAGGGTAGGTCTCAGATAGCTCGAATTGGCGATCTTTTAAGTCATGAAAGCAGAGTTAACTATGGTGTGCCTCAAGGGAGCATTTTAGGCCCTACCCTATTTCTTTGTTACATAAATGACCTTGTTCAGTTATGTATTCCCAACTGTAAAATAATATCATACGCCGATGATACTACCTTATCGTTTTATGGAAATACATGGGAGGAAACCTTTACAGCTGCCCAAGATGGTTTTAATATAGTTAATCATTGGCTAGCTCTGAACTCACTTACGTTAAACTCAGAAAAAACAAAATATATTGCCTTCTCCATACAAAACACATGTTCAAAATTTAATGACTTTAATATTTTTGCGCACTCCTGTAATTATCAGTCACATACTCCAATTTGCACTTGCCCTATGATTCAAAAAACTAAATGGATTGAGTATTTAGAAATTATAATTGATCAAAACCTATCTTTCAAAGAACATTTATAACGAATTTAAATCAAAAAGTAAGAAAATTGATTTACATTTTTAAAATTTAAGGAAGGTGGCAAACTAGGATTTGATAAAAACGATTTACATATCGTTGTGTCAATCTGTTCTTAGCTATGGTATCTCTGCTTGGGGTGGGTCAAACAAAACAACTATGTTGGAACTAGAAAGAGCGCAAAGATTAATATTGAAGGTCATACTACAAAAACCTCGTCTGTTCCCTACAACTACTCTTTATAACGAAGCTAAAGTTCTAACTATAAGAAAATTATATATTTTATCAATTATTCTTAAAACGCACAGTGAAATTGACTGCGTTGTCTCAAGGGAAATCGCTAAGACTAGACGATGCCATGAGGTTAGCAAAATGTTGAATGTTAACACTGGGTTACAGTACAAATTTTTGTTAAATTATAACTTTTTCAGTCTTATGGCTACATTGAGTACGAACGCTTTTTGTCATTGTGTAAGATCTATTACATTGTCCAACGAGGGGGAGCCAGGATACCATAGCACAGGTTAACCTAGTTTGGTGTCCTGTTTCCCGCATAAACAAGTACCGCTAACATAGACCTTAAGATCTACTATTATTTCATATTTTGTAAGTACTTATATGTGGGAGAAAAGAATAAATTTTTGTATTTTGTATTTATTTTGTATTTCTTTACTAATCATAGATTTATAAAGTCAAGATAGGGTCTTGGGAACAAGGGGTTCAAAATTTCCCCATACAAAAAAAAATAGCGCCATCTGTGAAAAATCGCGTGAACTACGTTGTGTACTACTTCGGTTGGTGCTAATACACGGAACAGAAATAATATAGCGGGAAAAAACAAAACAAACTTTTTACTGTTCATATTTGATTTAGGCCTGGTTTTTCAGTTTCATTAAGACGATTATAACCCTCAAATTGCAAAAATGAGCTAACTTTGAAGGCAAACTTCTCCCAAATGGATGGTCCAATCTTTACAAAAAAATATACATGAGTTAATCAATATGATAAACAAAAATTTTTAAGTCGGTTATTTTTTTTATAACTGTTAGTTTTGCCAGAAAAAACATCTTCTCTCTCCTCTTATTTTACGCAAAAAATATCCTATTGCTTCGAAGGCTCAAATCGAATGCTTCTTCCACCCAAAAATTTAAAATTTTACGGTTTCTGAAATTTAGTAAAAAATTTGAAAAATTAATTAATAATATGGTATAAAATCAATAAAAACCACTTTTTTATGGGTGAGAGTCGACGTTGGTCGTAACAGCCACGTTGAAGAGCACTCTTGTCTCAATAAACCGTGTCAATAAAGTCGATATTTGCATTGACGTGCGCGTAGCTTCTAATTTGAGGGCTGTAATCACCTTAATTGGATTATAGTCTAAAACAATAATAAGAAATAACAATAATAATAATAAAAGTATATTGTTTCATTAACTAAGAACATTCCATTTTGTTGGTAAGTTTATTTGCATCCAATGTTGACAGACTGACAACGACTGACATTTGTTGGTCCTAAACGTCAGATTTTCAGAGCAACAGCGAGACAACCTTAACGATAGTATTGGTGTATTAAGTAATAATAGTTTAAAACAGGGATAACTTGCATGATGAAAAAAAAAACTTCATTTGCAGTCACGACGTCAGACACTATTTCGATCACGCAGATTTCGATACACCACCGATGGCCAACAGCACTTGAGATCAGTATCAGAAGAACACGGCAGAAGTTTCACCCAGTATGGCGACCACTTCATCATCCTGAATGACCTTGAGGCTGAAGCACAGCGAGTCTATGGACTCCCCGGTGTGGTAGAGCAGGTCTCCGGGCGCGGAGTGGGACATGTAGAAGTGTGACAGAGGAGCAGGCTCACCCAGTATGGCGACCACTTCATCATCCTGAATGACCTCGAGGCTGCCGGTGACGATGAAGCACAGCGAGTCTATGGACTCCCCGGTGTGGTAGAGCAGGTCTCCGGGCGCGGAGTGGGACATGTGGAAGTGTGACAGCGGAGCAGGCTCACCCAGTATGGCGACCACTTCATCATCCTGAATGACCTCGAGGCTGCCGGTGACGATGAAGCACAGCGAGTCTATGGACTCCCCGGTGTGGTAGAGCAGGTCGCCGGCCGCGGAGTGGGACATGTGGAAGTGTGACAGAGGAGCAGGCTCACCCAGTATGGCGACCACTTCATCATCCTGAATGACCTCGAGGCTGCCGGTGACGATGAAGCACAGCGAGTCTATGGACTCCCCGGTGTGGTAGGGCAGGTAGCCGGGCGCGGAGTGGGACATGTGGAAGTGTGACAGAGGAGCTGGCTCACCAACAGTGAACAATAAAATTTATTCTATTCTATTCTATTCACCCAGTATGGCGACCACTTCATCATCCTGAATGACCTCGAGGCTGCCGGTGACGATGAAGCACAGCGAGTCTATGGACTCCCCGGTGTGGTAGAGCAGGTCTCCGGGCGCGGAGTGGGACATGTGGAAGTGTGACAGAGGAGCAGGCTCACCCAGTATGGCGACCACTTCATCATCCTGAATGACCTCGAGGCTGCCGGTGACGATGAAGCACAGCGAGTCTATGGACTCCCCGGTGTGGTAGAGCAGGTCTCCGGGCGCGGAGTGGGACATGTGGAAGTGCATGGCGAGCGCGCGCAGACAGCCGTCGGACGCCAGGCGGAAGGCGGGGTGCTCGTTGAACACCTTCCGGTTGAGGTGCACGCAGATGTCCGCCTTCATGTCCTTCGGGCAGTAGTTCAGCACCTGACAGGACATTTTCATTAACTTAAACTTAAATAAAGGCGTAAGTCCTATGACAAATAGTGTCAGTAATACGACAAGACAAAAGAACGTGATCCTATTGGAAAAGGATTGCAAGGTTTGGTCACATAGAAAGATGGACGAGACTATGTATCAATTAGACAATCAAGGCTAGACTAAATGAAAATGTTGAAGGCTTCGATGAAAATTCTAAAACCAAATTTAGGACCAGGACGTCAAAAGTATCGTAAACCGATAAGCTTAAATGAAAAAGTTAATAAAACTAGAAGAAGCGGGAAAACGGAAGATCGCACTGGATGGAAAGATCTCGTTTATCTCGTATCGTTTTAAGAGAAAGAAGTGTAATGTTGATTTGTCAATACCTAACGCCACATGACCCATGATTTACACTCTAAATTAGATTTTTCTATATAATGATATCTAATTTTATATACCAATTATATAAATGCCCCCAGTTTTAGTCCTATGAACTTATTTTGACGTATAATATTACAGATTACGATATTAAATGCTTTGTGGTTTTAGTTCCATGGACATTATTTCGTTGTGCAGATCTCGGATATCATCATCATCATCGACAACATCATCAAAGACGTCCACTGCTGGGCCTAGGCCTACCCTAAAGATCTCCATGACGACCGGTCCTGCGCTGCTCGCATCCAGCGGCTTCCCGCGACCGCCACCAGATCGTCGGTCCACCTTAGGGGAGGGGGGGTGCTGCCTACATTTCATCTTCCGGTATGTGGTCAACACTCTACAACCTTTACGCTCCATCGGCCATCGGTTCGTCTTGCGATGTGCCCTGCCCACTGCCATTTTAGTTTAGCGATTCTCAGGGCTATGACTAATCTCGCAAGCTGACGTTAGGTATGGTGTCGGGTTAGTCTGGCTCTTAGATCTTTGGCCAGACTGCTAACGGGTGGGCCGGTTGACGTGTATAACTGTCCATAGAACTTCTCGACCTCCCTCACTAGCTCAGGCTTGGACGATACGGTTCAGCCATCCTCGGTCTTAAGCTTCGTCAACTATATCTGCCCAATAGACAAATCTCGTACGAACACTTTGGAGCCTTTACCGCTCAATCGCCTCTTTAATATGGTTAATATTAATTGTCAAAGGTCGCGAGTCAGAGACTTAGAGATCTGTTTATTGAGTCGCCGATATTGTGAAGCATCTTCCGAACACTGCAGAACCATTTCGGTCATTTCTTGCATTAGCTTAAGGGATTAGCATGATCTGAGATATTTTTGGTTCTTTTAGTACGGTGGGGTCTGAAGTAGGTACTTTGACGCAATTGTATGGACAGTTTCCACGAACACGTTATTGTTACCAAGGCACTCAAAGCGGTTTTGCAGTTCGGGCTGAAGCCGTCGGGGTTTTGTATATTGGTGGGTGCTAATCGAAGCGTATAGCGTCAAAATGACGTCAGTCAAATAATACAATTTGGCTGTTGCTCCCTGTCCTGTAGTGGACATTTCATGGGATGTTATGATGATGATGCATCCAGTTGAAAGAGTATAGATATTCCTCACAATGCACACAAAAGTCAGCTGATTAAGAGTTACCTTATCGGTGTCGAGCCCCTTGGTCATGGCCCACGTGGAGACGACGTAGTCCATGACGCGCTCGCTGAGGGCTTTAGGGACTTCATGGAGCTTCATGAACTCCCGCACGTTGTTGAGCATGTCATGATACTTGGCAGTTGCCGACGTCATCTGCTGGATGATGGTCGTCACGTGGCCGAAGATCGTCGCGTACAGCAGCGCTACGGGACATCAGCCGTCACAACATCGCAGTTACAACCTGCCGAGCTCGCGATACACATTATACCTGCATTCTGTACCTATTTGTTTCCAGATCAAAATGAGATATATAAATTAAGCTTACACATGCGGTCATCGCTGCCATGCTTGACGAAAATTTACCGGAACCATAAAAAATATTATCATTATTACAAATGAGCCGGTCGTCTTCCACTGCAGGATAAAGGCCTCTCTTCCGTCCTTCCACACATCTCATTAAATACTTTGGTAAGTAGTCGGTTACGAAACGCTATGTTTTTGTTTTGTTAATTCTTAAGATTGCTGCCATTTCATTTTCTTCCGGTGACTGCAGAGATGTCATTTTCATACAAAACGTTTGACCAATACATGCTGAGACTACCATAGTATTAAGTTTTGCCATAAAATAAACTATACGGAAAATTTTCAGGGTTAGAAACATGCGGCATGGTTGTGCTAGGAAACCCGGCAGCGATGTTATTATAACCCATGTGTAAACTTAGATATTACATTCTATGGAACAGATGGGTGCAGAAATTAGTTGTGGAATCTTACCTTTATCACTTCAAACAACCCGACACTTAGCACACGACAAACAAACGACACTCTGAGAGTGTGACGTGAAGTGAGCGACATACAATGACCGTGGGCTTGCACGAAGGGAGGGATGGTAAGAGGCGAGGGGGGGATAGTGCCCGCCGACCACTTCAGCGCGCGCCCAGACCGCGTGCACACCCCGCGTGCACTGCGCGTCAGCACGAGACAGCACGCGGCGTGCCCAGCGCGGGCCTTCGCGCGCGACCAACCAGCCCGCGGGTACCAGGGGAGCAGGACTACGTAGCAGTACTACTGGACATTTAGCTCAGTACATGTCGGAGAACACACGTGTGCGGAATATACCAACAAATTGTGATTAGCGCTCGCGATCCACATGATACATCGTACACACTGTGCTTTAGGAATTGAAGAGGTGTTTGCAAATTTGTGGTCAGTTTTGGGTTCTGATCAAGGCTTTAGAAAATAATTCCAGTGATAAAATGCAGAGAAATATAGGGTGGCCGGTGTGTTATAAATAATTTGGAGAATAAAAATAGATGTTCTGTAAGTTTTTAAATTTCTATTAATCCATATTGATCAATATTGTTCAAAATTAATGGATGTTTCATAGCTATGAAAATTGCAGACATATTGACAGATATATTTTGAAAGGCATTTTTTAACATCCAGAATTGTGAGACCAATGTTTTAGGGATAATATCATGAATATTGCAACAAAATTCATGTTTCTTCAAAACTTCTAACTTTTCAATGAGTCAATAATGTATTGGTTCCTTTATATGTATGTTGGAGAGAGACAAGGAAGAGGATAGGAAGCGCCCCATACAGTCCCCTCACGTGCAGATCGGGAGGGGGCTGCAGGAGGCGGAGGGTGGGGGGCGGGGGTCGTGCTCCGGCTAATAAGAGAAGAATTCCGGCACCTGCCACGATCATCATGCAGATGGTGAAGATCTTCTCGTTATCGGTCTCGGCGGCCACGTTGCCGAAGCCCACGGAGGTCATGCACGTCATGGTGAAGTACAGCGCCGTCACGTACATCGTCTTGCGCGAGGGCCCGTTCACCAGCTCGGGGCCCTCCGACTCGTTGGACCACACGTACGAGTAGGGCGCTTGTGTCACGTTGGCGAGCTTCCACAGCCACGAGTACTGCAGCCCCGAGTCCGCGTCCGAGCGGCCGATGGAGTACCACACGCAGGCCAGCCAGTGCGCCACCAGCATGTAGAAACAGAGGAGTAATATCAGCATGGCGGCGCCGTACTCCAGGTAGCGGTCCAGCTTGCGCACCACGCGGCCGAGGCGCAGCAGCCGCACCACCTTCAGCGCGCTGAACAGTGACCCGATGCCCTGCAACACACACACCACACGCCACGCTGCGGCGAATACTAGCCATCGTACTGAACAAGTTTGCACTCGCTCGCTTTTGAAAAGTCTTAAGGGCCCATACAAAGCCCTGCCTGCAGGGCCCTGCCTGCAGTACTGCCGCAGAGGATGTTGCCACACAAAGCCCTGCAAGTCATAAGAGCGCGTTGCGCTGTTGCGTTCAGACGTGTCCAGTGCTGTCTTTCCCATACAATTACCTATACTAAAATGGCTCCATCATTATCAAAACACCAAAAATTGCGTTAGCTGTACTTGTGGCAGAAAGAACACGAAAAGAAAACAATGGTGTATGTACCTAACCACTGCGAGAGACGTTGGGTCACGCTTATTTACTGAGAGATTTAGACCCCGATGATAACAAAAAAACTTTTTAAAAATTAAAATTTTAAAATAGTTTTATCAAAATATTTTTTTAAAAATAGTTTTAAAAAATCTTGAAAGCCGACAATGTAGCATCTTCATTAAGTCTTATATTTTTGGGACCGCATGTCTTTGTTATGGCATTGCTCGTTGTTAATCTTACAGAGGCACGGAAAATCTCGATATAGTTCGAATATGTCCCTCCACAGCTCCTCCAAGCCCTCCACACATCTTTCTCCCGTTGGCTCATAAAGAAGAGATTTTCAACTTTTTATGACGAAAACAAGAGTGAGTTCCAAAACGGTAATAGTTACCCTTTGACAGCAGTCTGTCTCGACCACACTGATGGACGTCATATAACGCTATCCTGCTGTCAGGGTAATTTCTACCCGATTTGGAACGCAACCCAAACAAAATGGCGGATCAAATCGGCCCGATCTAACCACACATGGCACTGCTTGCAGTGTGGAGTGGGGTGAATCGTCTAGTCGGGCTTGCAGAATGCCACTGCGGCCCTGCGGCAGGGTAAACCATTAAAAAATCGGCCCTGCATGACCACACATTGTACGATTGGCAGTGGCACTGCAAGCAGGGCCCTGCAGGCAGGGCTTTGTATGGGGCCCTTTAGAAAGTTACTACTCCCGACACAGACCAAAGTCTACTAGAGCTGTTACTGACCGCCATAGATATTTGCAAACGCCTTCTAGTTATTTTATTCTTCCACTTAAGAGCTATATCCTATCAATGGAGTAGAGTAATTTAGTTTTACTTAAGTGTAAATCTGTAAATTTTAATTTAGGTGTAGATCTGTAATATTGTAACATACAACAAATTCAACTTACTGAATCTGAAAAGATTACTTGATTAAAAAAAATTTGTTTAATGTGTTTAGTACCTATTTAAAAAATAACGTAAATTGACAACGAGACGGAACAAAGCGTATGTTATTTAAACGTAAGAAACACGTATCGCTCCGCCCTGTTTCACACATATTCATCAAATTACTTACATTATTTCAACTGCAAATAATTGAACATTTTGTAAATTCAACTTATTGATTAAAAATAAATGCTTTACCTAGTAAATTAGAGTTCGCAAGCGAATAAATATTTGAATATGATTCCCAATTTTCTTCTCAAATCTAAAAAAATCACGACTAGTTTTCGCTTAAAGGCCAATTTCATATAATGAGATAACTTTTTAACCAAGAAAATGAAATTCTGTTTGCTACCTGTTAAAAATCATCTAAATTCTCATACAAACAAAGAAAATCGACAAAAGTAATGACAAACTTTCAAATGTAATAGTTACAAGAAATTAGATGCCTACAGTGTTCTCACTTGCCCTCATTGTGAAGAGAGTTCACTGCAAAGATAGGCTACATAAGCCACATAAGGGTACATCAGCGCCGTAACCCTTTTTAAGGAGTCGACTGCAGTCGCCATGGCCGAAAACGGTCAGATGATGATGATGGATATTTAACTCTAAAGAATAAACTCGGTTAAGACCATATTATTATACTCACGTCCTCGTCGTGGTCGAAGGCATTAAACACATCATAGGGCAGACAGGAGAGCAGGTCGATGAGGAACCACGACTTGAAGTAGTTCTTGCGGATAATCTTAGGGTCGGACACCACCTCGCCGCCCGGACCCACGAACGTGGTGTGGAAGTTGAGCACGATGTCTATGAAGAAGACGACGTCCACGATGGAGTCTATGACGAGCAGTGACACGTCCTCGCTGGTCTTGTTCTTGAAGGCCACGTTGTAGGGCACCATGATGGCGGTGTAGAAGGTGAGGCACAGGATGATCCAGTCCCAGATGGCCTTGAACGCGCAGTAGTGCAGCAGGATGTGCGGCGGCGTCTTCGGCGCCTCCTGCCGGTACTGTGGCAGCACGTCGCCCGACAGCGACATCACCTGCAAAGTTAACATACAAACATTAGCTACCTCAGAAAGCCACACCAAACTAGCAGACACCTCACAGAGACTTAAGAGGCCTATTACATTTTGAACGTGTTTTTGCGCAAAATAGCTAATTTCGGCGTCCTTAATCTGAAAAACGGAAAGACTTTGACAACTTTAACTTATAAAATGTTGAAGAATAGTTATTATTGAAGTTCGTAGCGGCCTCGCTTTTTACAATTATTTCTTAGATATAGCCAATATTCCGAAGCAAGTTTTCATAAAATGCGCGAAGGCACTTTTTTGAGCTCGTGGATTGAACTATTATATACAATAAAATCTCTTATATAATAGTGTAGTTTGTAGCGGCCTCGGAATTTCGAAAAATATATTGGAAAATCTAGAAAAAAAAAACAATTCCGAACGAAAAAAACTACAAAAATCGCTCAGGTTTAACTGCAAATTGCTCTTTACTATATTAATATTATTTCGTATAACTTATACCATACTAAACTTTGGTACAAAGAAAATGAAAATCGCCTACGTTTGTTTAAAAACAATTCGTTTTAATACGTCAATTGAACGTACTTAAAACTGCCAAATTTCTCCATAATCCGATGCCAAACGCAATAATAGTATCAAATAACTTGAAAATACAAAAAGTATTTATATCGTTTAGTTTCAGCTTCAAAACAGTGTCGAAAAATCTAGACGCCGAGTGAGATTTTCCACTTTTCATTTTTTTGAACGAAATTTTTTAATAGGCCTCTTAAGTATTATCACGTAACTGAAACACAGAATCTAGCCGCAATACAGGGGCATCCCCAATTGTCGTAACCTGCGTCTACCTACAGTAGAAATAATATACCTTATTGGGGTAGCAGCAGGAAAAACTATGCGAGAGAGCAGTTCGTATCGATACTAGTCTCTGTCGCTCCAATGTCCTGCTCTTACACTTCTGTCATTCTAATCAAACTATACTCGTATTATTTCGAGTTAAGTGTAGTATTACAGACGCGGATGACCCTACTGGCTGATTAAAGGTACGTAGAAAGGAAGACGGTGGAATTTGAAACTTAGCAAAAGCATAGGCTTAGGTAGACTTCAAATTGTGACCTTGGATAACCTGTGTTTTCTTCATTAATTGCAATTTTTTTAGCTAAATTCATTCTCTTTAGAGTGAGCACAGTGTCAAAACCACACCAGCAAATATTAGTTATCCTGAATTAAATCTTATTACGAGCATAGACCAATACTAAGCTAATCTTATTTATATTATATATTATGGACACATGGACAATAACGGAGAGAACAGAGGTCATTCAAGGTCACAATTGGAGGGTCAATCCTACGCGCCTGTCAAGTTTCAAAACTTTCGCGACCTTTTTCCACCAAAATAAAGGCTGATAGGAGGTGGGGGTGGGCGAGACCCTCTCCTTTATAAATCTGTGGGGTGGGCTGATGGCTGCATACTGGCGGTAGAGGTAGAGGTTGGACTCACGTGCGCGAGGTGGCTCTGCCGCTGCGGCTCCTTGAGCGCGGGCAGGGCTGACACCAGCACGGAGCGCGACCGCGTCACACTGCGCGCCAGCTTCGCGAACTTCGACAACCCTGCGCGCACACATCATAATATGTACATATTAAAACAGTGAGCTACGCATGATCTGGTGAGCCAAATACCTAACCAAGGTCTCTCCTTTGTGGAGATGTTGATATGAATCGGGCCGTCTGACAATCAATCGAGCCATGACATCACGAAAGGGATGTCACTTTCCCTTTGACCTTTTGAAGTCTAGCATCGTGTCGTGTCCCGTCTCACTAACTCGATCTTCATCTCATCCTTCCCCCGTAGGGCGACACGCTTGGATTAGTATAAAAATTTGCTAAAGACACCTCCTCTCATTTCTGTGCTTCGTGGATTTTTGTAGATGTAGTTACTCATGTAAAGCAATTAAGTACTTGGGTGTAGTAATTTAGTGTGGAGAGAAACTAACCTCCCTTGGGATCGTCGGCGATGAGACAATGATGTCACGGAAGTGGTCGTGTAGTGTACTCGTAGTGTGGGTGTAATGTAGTGAAAGTAGAGTGTGGGTACTGACCTAACTTGGGGTCATCAGCGTCTATAGGCTGCTTGAGCGTGGTGTAGTGTAGTATAGTATTGTGTGAGTGTAGGGTGGGTGTGATACTGACCTCCCTTGGGGTCGTCGGCGTCGATGGGCTGCTTGAGCGCCGTGATGTCGCGGAAGGTGAGCAGGAAGAGGACCACCAGCTCGCGCTCGTTGCGGATGGGCGCCACCTGCACCAGCAGCCACAGCGGCGTGCCTGCACACACACGCTCTCCGCCATCACACACAGACAGACAGACACCGTCACTTCCACAGATTGCACGTATATTGCCACATACAACGTGTAACGGAAATGTGTGATACGATAATACTGAATCTGACCATCAAACTGAACACATTTTCCCAAGGAACATAAGTCAAAATACGAAAAACCAAATTCGACCTCTCATACAAAATGCGCTATCAGCTGATGCAGTTTCTATGGGAAGTCAAAAATTGATTTTGTTCTGTGACCTATTTTCCTTGGGAAAAGTTGTTCAGTTTCTTGGGCAGATTTACATCCTTTTATATTATCACACTGTACCGTTACACGCTGTATAGCTAGAAGTCTCACTTGCGAGAAGGAACGTTACATTTCCGTCCTTGAAAAAGAAATCTAAAGGTGCCTACATCTCTTTCAATGAACCATGCGAAAGTATGCTAGAAAGAGGTTGAGGCCCATTTAGAGTAAAAGTTCTTAGGACACGTCAGGGAAGTCTTAGGGCTAAATGCAACCACTTTTGTTTACGACTTTAAGAAATTCGTATTAAAAATTTGACTCTCCATACCTACAAAATGATCAGCTGATCAGTCCAGTTTGTAAGAAAAGTCGTAGCTTTTAGGGTTCCGTACCTCAAAAGAAAAAAAACGGAACCCTTATAGGATCACTTTCTTGTCCGTCTGTCTGTCTGTCAAGACCCTTTATCGCACGAACGGGTAAAGGTATCAGATTGAAATTAATACCATATATTAGGGTTATAAACCACACAAGATCTAAAAATTTCAATTTTTTACAAGGACGCAATCAAAAGATATGGCATTTTATGTCCTCATCTCCATACATTTATGCACTAAAGCAAAATCTATAGGGTACTTCCCGTTTACCTAAAATTATGAAATTTGGCAAGAAGCAAGGTCTCACAGTACAAATAAAGGTAAAAGTCTGAAATCATTAAATATTACAACTTTTCTCACAACTGATGGTAACCAATTGTGGTGAGCTCCCGTTTCAGGAACATTCATATAAGAGAGGGGTCAAGTTGGATGGTCGCGGAGGCGATTTTTGTTTTAGTTCTATTTTAAAAACGGGAACATTTACAAACTTGAAAATTGGTATGTTTATAGTGCATAAGCTATAAAATAACAACAAATAATAAAATTTGGTCAAGCGCGTGTTGGACTCGAAAGATCTAGCACATTAACGTACTGAAATTTCAACTAATACAGTTATGATTATGTGGTGGTACGGAAGCCTCGGTGCGCGAGTCCGACTCGCCCTTGGCCGGTTTTTTTTTATTCCGTTAAAAAAGAGAGCCCTTAGAAGGTCAGATGGATAGACGAACGGGCAGACAGGCCGACGATGATCTCGTTGGCATGTAACCCAACAATGAGAAAATATTTTAGTCATCACGTTTGTAGTACCTACCTACGGGAAAAATACTTTCTTTTTCATCTTTAGGTACGTAGAAATAATTTCGGAATCAAGATTGTTTAGTAAAGTAAGTGGGTTAGGAAGCCGATTCCAACATACGTAGAAACGGAAAAGCTCCAAGTCAATGACTAATAAAGATTAAAGATTACGGGGTGAAAGTGCGGCCTGCCTACTAATGGCAAGGAGGAAGGAAGGGCAAACACAGTAGGTAAATGACATTCAACAACGTAGCTGAAAAAAAAAAGATTCAAGTGAGGGGGCCAGTTAAATTATTGGCTCATAAGACATGCCCTCTTAGGTCTCAGGGTGGGTAACGCGCTTTGCTGTCTTATTAGAGTCAAATTATTCCACCAATAAGATAGTGGGTGTCATGGGCGGTGGTGACCGATTACCGCCAGCTGGCCCACCCCACCTGCTCGTTTGCCCACTTGTCATAAAAAAAATCTAACAATCTCGTAGGTGTAATCGTTGTTAAATTTTCTGCTCAGTTTCTATGCATTCGCTCGCAACGCCAGGCAAGGTCAGGTTGGAGTGTTTCTAATAGGTAATAGTTATGTTAGCAAGACAAGTGAGTCTCGGCTGCGAACTTGACCGCCATATAGAGATTTGCACGCGCGTGGCTTCATTCACAGCCGAGCGGAGCGCAGGAGGCCGTGTCGTCGGCGGTCCCATAAGTAAGGCCACCCAGGATAGGGCGCGTTTCAAATCGGGTAGAAATTACCTTAGGGCTACCTGCTGTTAGCAGCAGGATAGCTTTATAGTCAGAGTAAGAAACTATAGAGTCCGTCATATACATATTCTGTATGAACTAGTGAAGTGTAAAGCGTCTCACTGTCGCCCATACTAGTCGGTCAAAAAACTCAGTTATGTTTTACAAAAATCAAGAAATCAGTAAAAATCTAATGTTTTAGTATAAACTTTGTTTGCGAAAGTGAAAATATATCTTTTTTTACATGTGAATTTATCATTAATACTGAGAACGGAAGCGTAAATAATCCGTTTTTTTAACACCGTTTTTTTCCTGAATGGTGTTTTCACCAGAAAAAATGTGGTAGTAGCATTTATTAGTCCCATTTCACATATTTCTCAGAGAGAAAGATAACAATTTTACGATCATTAGTCCATTAGTCCCTTGCAAGAAAGTGATACGCTTATGGCTCCCTCCTTAGCAGAAAGAGCTGCCTCTTAAACCTCCTTGGCTTTATCAGTCAGGTCGAGACAGACTGCTATCACAGGGTAAATGTTACCCGTTTTGGAACCCAGCCCTAATAGACCAGTTGTGACAGCTGTCAAACATAATATGCAAATTATGACCTGCAAGGAAAAATGAACCCTGTGTGTTGGTGTTAAGGAAACTTAAAACGGACTCCTTACGTCGGCCCTACTTTGGCTCCGTTCCACGAGCGAGGCGCGAACATGTTTACACTAATACAGTAATACCTGCTTACCGGTGACCCTTGCCCGCTCCGTGCTGGCTTATTTCATACTAGTTTACCACGTTACGACGTTCGCAGAGACGTCACCAAAAGTTATTTTTTAAGTCTCTTGCTGTAACTCTATTTGTAAATGAAATCGAATCGACAGCTTGAGATTTAATGAAAATCCGGCCAAGTCCGAGTCGGACTCGCACAACGAGGGTTCCGTACCACTAAAGTAATAATACCGTCTTAGTTATAGACGCGCAGTCATGCAGAAGTGTATTAAAAACGCGCGAGTCCGACACGCACTTGACCAGTTTTTATTATGTGTTATAGCTTATGTACTATAAACATACCAATTTTCACACTTGTAAGTGTTCCTGTTTTTAAAGCAAAAATCGCCTAAAAACACGATTTTAGTAGAAGAGCCCGACTACTTAATTTTTCATTTTTAGTTTTTGTTGTTCTAGCGGCAACTGAAATAGGTACGTAATCTGTGAGAATTTCAACTGTCTATCTATTACGATTTATAAGATGCAGCCCGCTGACAGACAGTCAGACAGACATAGAAGCAAATTAATAGGGTCCCGTTTTTCACCCTTCGTGTACGGTCCCCTAAAACTAACTAAAGTGACTTCTTTGAGTGCGGAGTAAATGTAACAAACAAATTTGACTTAAGCAAAACTTTAGGTACTGGAATATTTTAACCTAAAACTGTTTACCGGCCGCCGGAATTTTTACGGATCCTGACTTCGACTTTAGGAGCCATATCGCGGAGCCACGAGCGGCGAACCGGCAAACATTATTCATAAGTACCGCAATAAGGGAAGGCGGATGCCGCCGTATTCATGACAAAATAAAGTTATTATTTGTCGTCGCTAAGCACCGCGCTGCCAATTAATGTTAAATGTAGTGATTAAGGTAGCGTTTTATACACCTCGGTTTAGTTCCGGCCGGTCGCCGCGCGCCGGCTGGGACAAACACAACCGTCAAATGACGAAACCAACAACTTTAATTAAAGGATGTCGTGTATCTTTGTATATAACACGCGGGAACGGATGGGAGAGTGTCCGGCTGTGTTCTCCATGGAAGCTTGGTATTTGGTGTGTATTATATGATCTGTGGTATGGTCATGGAGGTTATGGGGTTTCGGGATCACAATGAAAAAACCGGCCAAGTGCGAGTCGGACTCGCGCCCTAAGGGTTCCGTACCTATCTACCATACGATATACTAAAAGCTTTTGCTCTTTGATTTTAAAAACTCCGCGACCATCCAACTTGACCCCTCTTTTATAGAAAAGTTCTCGAAACGGGAGCTCACCTTAATTGGTTACTAATAGTTGTGAGAAAAATTGAAATATTTAATGATTTTAGACTTTTACATACATACATACATAACATCACGCCTTGTTCCCGTTGGGGTAGGCAGAGACCACAGTTCTCCACCTGCTACGATCTTGACATACTTCCCTTGCTTCCTGAACCTTCATCAATCCTTTCATACATGCTCGTCGGTTTAGGGTACTTTTAACCTGGCCTTTATTCAGAACGTCTTGAATTTGGTCCTGGTACGTTCGCCGAGGCCTTCCCCTTCCAACGTTTCCATTCACTCTCGCCTTGTGGATCTCTTTCGTCAATCTTCCTTCATTCATCCTCTCCACATGACCAAACCATCTTAGCATCCCTTTCTCAATTTTAGTCACTACGTCTTCTTTTACGCCACAACGTTCTCTTATCACACTATTTCTAATCCTGTCACTCAATTTCACACCAATCATACTCCTCAACGCTCTCATTTCTACTGCATTAATTCTACTTTCATGCTTCTTCTGCCATACCCAGCTTTCACTGCCGTACATCAGTGTTGGTACCAAAACGCCTCTATGAACAGCCAGACGAGCCTTGTGAGACACCTTCTGACTTTTCATAAAAGCATGCAGAGCACCATTCACCATGTTAGACTTTTCCCTTTATTTTTACTGTTAGACCTAGCTTCTTGCCAAATTTCATAATTTTAAGTCAACGGGAAGTACCCTGTAGGTTTTGCTTTTTTGCATAAATGTATGGAGATGAGGACATAAAAGGCCATATCTTTTGATTGCCTCCTTGTAAAAAATTTAAATTTTCAGATCTTGTGTGGTTTATGGACCTTAATATTCGTTATCAATTTCAACCTGATACCTCTTCTCGTTCGTGAGAAAAAGGGTCTTGACAGACAGACAGACAGACGGACAACAAAGTGATCCTATAAGGGTTCCGTTTTTTTATTTTGAGGTACGGAACCCTAAAAACGGCAATATAACTTGTTTGATACCTACGGCTACTGAAACATGTAGCAGCGGAGGGTCAAATCTCATGGATCTCCAAGGTTTGTTCCATTCTGCCATGTCTTGTCTGAGTAGCATGTTCGTTCGCGTATATTAAAGTTATATCTATGATGTAATGTAATGTTTGAGGTTTAATTAGAACAAACGAAGAAATCAATGAAAAAAATCCATTAGTGTTTGATTTGTATGTAGGTAAATGTTGTCGTGCGTGTATAGGTAATTATAGCGTAAACACACGCGATCGTAGAGGGTTACAGTCAAATTGTTGAATATCACCCAAAGATGCATTACAGAATGAATAATGATGAATGGTGCCTATTCGTTGTCGTGGTTCCGTACCCGAAGGGTCCAAACGGAAACCTATTACTAGAGAAGCTAATACTAGTTGGGCACGTGGAGGGGAGTAGGAGTAGAGGAAGAGCACCTACCCGGTGGACAGATGCCATCTTGAAGTCCACCAACGACAACACCCAGGGGGCAATCCACCTGGCCCAAAACAGAAATGATTGGAGAGTCCTAACCCGTAGGGCTACTTTTGGTGGTTACGACTCTCAGCCATGAGAAAACGACGAAGAAGAGAGAGCTATATGGTTGAAATGTGCTATAATAAAAAAAAAACGGTCAAGTGCGAGTCGGACTCGCGTGCCAAGGGTTCCGATATACCTATAGTATTTTTGTAAGCAATAAAGTAAATTTTTAGGTCCGCAAAACTAAATTGGTTTGTAAAGGTTTTTTGCAGATTTCTAAAAAACTGCAACTTAGAAAGATAATTTTATTTTTGCTGTAATCTATATATATAAAAGAAGAAGGTGACTGACTGACATATCAACGCACAGCCCAAACCGCTGGTTCTAGAGATTCTAAATTTGGCATGTAGGTTCCTTATAAGGCCTAGGGGTGCACTAAGAAAGGGATTTACAAATTTTAACCCCTAAGGGGGTAAAAAAGGGGATGAAAGTTTATATGAAAGTCCGTCAGTTTTGAAGTTAAGATCTTCAAAATTTGTACTTAGGCTGACGACTAAAAATAAATATTTACATGTCTCAGGGTTTTTGAAAATTCGACACCCTTGAGGGTGAAAAGGGGGATGAAGTTGAAAATTCTTTATTTTAAAAGTAAAATCCACATTATTAATTCATCATCATCATCATCATAACATCCCATGAACGTCCACTACAGGACAGGGAGCTCCCTCCAGAATTCTAGCTTTTGCTGGAAAAAATGTGGAGGGGAAGTACCATAGTCACCTCGCTTGTTAGCGTTACGGCTGGCACTTTGGACCGCGGTTGTAGGTGACCGCAGTAAGTAAGATGTTAGATACGAAGGAGGATGCTGCTGCCCATCCTCCAGTTAACCCTTAGTCGCCTCTTACGACACCCACGGGTATGTATGGGTTGGTACTATTCTTTGCCGGCACCACACGGGGCATTATTAATTATTTAGGCATTAATGATGTAATTCAATGCAACGTTCATCACTGTTATTGAAATTCCACCCCAAATTCAACCCCTCAAAAAGGTAAATGGGGTGAAAAAGTCTAAAAACCAATATGGGTATCGTTTGTATGGTTTATCGGGTCGCTGATTACGAAAACTACAACAATTTTGAAATCCAACGTGGTGGACGTTAAATACCATCATTCCCTTGGAATGGGGTTGGGGTGCGATAGGGTTGAAATGTTAATATGGGTGTCGTTTGTATGGCTTATTGGATCGCTGATTACGAAAACTACGACAATTTTGAAATCCAACATGGTGGACGTGAAATACCACCACCCCTCTAGGGATGGAGTTGGGGTGCGATAGGTTTGAAATGTCTAAAAATCAATATGGGTGTCGTTTGTATGGTTTATCGGGTCGCTGATTACGAAAGCTACAACAACTTTGAAATCCAACGTGATAAACGTGAAATACCATCATCCCCTGGGGATAAGGTTGGGGTGCGATAGGTTTGAAATGTCTAAAAATAAATATGGGTGTCGTTTCTATGTTAGGGATAGCGGTTAAATTGGCGTTAGGGGTATGGATAGGGGCAGGGATAGGGAGAGGTAGAGAGTTAGAGAGGTAGAGTTAGAGAGGTAGAGAGGTTGAGAGGTAGAGAGGTAGAAATGTAGAGAGGAAGAGACGTAGAGAGGTAGAGGGAGAGGGAGAAGGAGGGGAAAGGGGAGAGGGAGGGAGAGGGGGAGGGGGGGGAGGTAGAGAGGTACAGAGGTAGAGAGGGAGAAAGAGGGGGAGGGGGTGAGGGAGAGGGAGATGGAGGGAGGGGCAGGGGGAGAGGGATTAGGCGGAGGGGGAGAGACAGAGGGACGGGAAGGGGGGAGTGGGAGAGAGAGGCAGAGGGTTTCAGTTTTTCTCAATTACTTCTGCGAATTGGCTCTGTTTTGAAATATTACTTAAAGGTGTCTCTCATCTCTCTCTTTACATTTGTTAGGATACTGCTGCTAAGTTCCTCTGTTCTGAATAATTTATAAGTAACGACTGTATATTATATAAAATTCTTGTTAAAATTATACTCATTGATTTGCGCAGGGTTAGTCCTGTTTTTCCTTAGTTTAAAATTACCCCGAAATGACGGGAAAATATCTCATTGCTTCGGAAAACCGGTAACAACATAAATACGAAATCCACGCGAGCGAAGCCGCGGGCAACAGCTAGTATTTACATAAACTTCTATCGACTGTAGTGAATTCAGATTTTTCCTTTTACAAACTTCGGAGATAAGGGGGGAGGGGGGGGGGGGAATGGTATTTTTTTGCCATTTTTCATCATAACTTGAAAACTAAGAGTCGCAAAAAAATACAAAAATATACTTTTGAATGTACATGTAAAGCCCTTTCATATGATACCCACTCGACCCAGTAGCGACAATTTGAAATTTGGCCCCTCCTATTTGGGCCCCCTTTACTTTATTAATCTCATTTTTTTTTATTCTTTCATGTGTAATTAAGTTGGGCAAGCATATTCTAAAACTATTCCAAATTTCAAGTCAATAGCATAAGTTGCCGAGATATACAGGTGTGCAGACAGACAAAGTCGCACCATAAGGGTTCCTTTTTTTACCATTTTGGTATCGGAACCCTAAAAATAAGGGGGGTGCTTACCTCGTACAAAAAACGTGTTTTTTTTGTGTGTTTTTAGGGTCTCGTACCCAAAGGTGGGAAAACGGGAACCTATTAATATCCCTCCGATGTCTCTGTCCAGCGGGATGTATCTCATGAACCGTAATATCGCACACAGTTGAAATGTTCACAAATTATGTATTTCTGTTGCTGCTATAAAAAATTATAAAAATAAAAAAAATACTGCAAATTCCATTAACTCGGTCAGGTTACTATAAGGAATCGTTTACGTTGAAAGCTGTCAGTCTCTGGAATGATTTGCCGTCAGATATTCGTCACTCCAAGTCACTAGCTGTTTTCAAAACTAAATTACATAAACATTTCCTTCATTAAATAGTTCCTTAGTTTGCAACAATTACTTATATGATACCTTTTGCTGTTATATATATATTATATATATTTATTTATGGTGTATGTTACATTTATTCCTATGTCTAAATTATTTATTTGTATATATATATATATATTATATATATTTGTATACGTACATATTGTATTGTAAAAGTATATAAATATTATAGATTGGCACACTACTGCAGTTCTCTATCACACTTTCCTACATGCAAAGGTTGTCTGGAAGAGATCGCTCCCAGCGATAAGACCGCCTTTGTCACCCTAGATTTAAGACTCTCTTTTGTAATTGTTAATGTGTTTTGTGTGTGACAATAAAGTGTTTATCTATCTATCTATCTCTAAATTAAGAGAAAAACTAATGCAAACGTGTTTTTAGGCCATATTTTCGACTCGATTTTTTTATGTCTATCGTAAAAATAGGAAACACCAAGTGAGCAAAGCGTGTAAGTATGGACATAAGTTAAAAAATAACAACAAATAATAATAATTGGTCAAGTGCGAGTCGGACTCGCACGCATTTAATACACTACTTTTTAGAGACTTCCTAGTACCTAGGTAATTTAAAAATTTCAAATTTCAAAACTGACTCGATGATATTCATGACTCGTGGGCTGGGCAGTGGGCAGGTTTGTGCGCTAGAGGGAGAGGTGAGGGTAGAGAGAGAAAGAGGGAGGGCTCACGGTTCTTCTTGTAGAGCAGGATCTCGAACTGGTCCGCGACGTGGTGGCCCAGTGCGAGGTCCACTTGTTACAGCGCTAGAGGGAGAGGTGAGGGTAGAGAGAGAAAGAGGGAGGGCTCACGGTTCTTCTTGTAGAGCAGGATCACGAACTGGTCCGCGACGTGGTGGCCCTGTGCGCGGTCCACTTGTTACAGCGCTAGAGGGAGAGGTGAGGGTAGAGAGAGAAAGAGGGAGGGCTCACGGTTCTTCTTGTAGAGCAGGATCACGAACTGGTCCGCGACGTGGTGGCCCTGTGCGCGGTCCACTTGTTACAGCGCTAGACGGAGAGGTGAGGGTAGAGAGAGAAAGAGGGAGGGCTCACGGTTCTTCTTGTAGAGCAGGATCTCGAACTGGTCCGCGAGGTGGTGGTCCAGTGCGCGGTCCACTGTTTACAGCGCTAGAGGGAGAGGTGAGGGTAGAGAGAGACAGAGGGAGGGCTCACGGTTCTTCTTGTAGAGCAGGATCTCGAACTGGTCCACGAGGTGGTGGTCCAGTGCGCGGTCCACTGGTTACAGCGCTAGAGGGAGAGGTGAGGGTAGAGACAGACAGAGGGAGGGCTCACGGTTCTTCTTGTAGAGCAGGATCTCGAACTGGTCCGCGAGGTGGTGGCCCAGTGCGCGGTCCACTGGTTACAGCGCTAGAGGGAGAGGTGGGGTTAGAGAGAGACAGAGGGAGGGCTCACGGTTCTTCTTGTAGAGCAGGATCTCGAACTGGTCCGCGAGGTGGTGGTCCAGCGCGCGGTCCACTGGTTACAGCGCTAGAGGGGGAGGTGGGGTTAGAGAGAGACAGAGGGAGGGCTCACGGTTCTTTTTGTAGAGCAGGATCTCGAACTGGTCCGCGAGGTGGTGGTCCAGCGCGCGGTCCACTGGTTACAGCGCTAGAGAGGGAGGTGGGGTTAGAGAGAGACAGAGGGAGGGCTCACGGTTCTTCTTGTAGAGCAGGATCTCGAACTGGTCCGCGAGGTGGTGGTCCAGCGCGCGGTCCACTGGTTACAGCGCTAGAGGGGGAGGTGGGTTAGAGAGAGACAGAGGGAGGGCTCACGGTTCTTTTTGTAGAGCAGGATCTCGAACTGGTCCGCGAGGTGGTGGTCCAGCGCGCGGTCCACTCGCTCCACCGCCTCTTTCTCCGTCAGCTCGCCCACCATCCACGAGCATCTGCAAAACACACGTCACGTCACCATCACGTCACAACTATAGGAACTCTTCAACATAACAAGTCCATGCGCGACCCTCCTAAAGCGAGGTTTACATACCTATGGCTGATTTATTATTATTATTATTATTTATTCAATCAGGCAGGCAGTTTGCACTGATATAGCCTGTATCCAGATATATTTGGGCTACTCGTACATCATTTTTTGTAGGTCTCTGTCCAACCTATTCTTGAACTGATTAACATTAGACGCTGAAATTATTTCTGCTGGAAGTTTGTTCCACGCTGCGACAACTCTGTTTGAAAGGAAGTGTTTGTGTGGATTGTTATTGGAGGGTTTTGCTATGAGTTTCAAATGGTTTCAAATGATTTACACGAAAAAAAAAAAATTATCGTACTGCTGCATCTCTTAGAGTGCCAAATGTTGCCTTCGTGTTAATCAGCCAATGCGTAAGGGAGACTGACGGCGGCGGCGGCAGACGTCATCAAGGCTCAAGGCCATCTAAGTACATCTCCTCACCCCCTCAACGTCTGTCGAGGTATAGGAGGGTCAAGCATGAACTTGTCGATAAAACAGGATTATTCGAGTCGGGTTGATGGATCATATTCTTCATATGTGATAACTCAAAATTAGCTGTACATATGATTCAAATTCAGATTTATACATTCTTTACAGACTAGGTACTTATTGAACGTCATAATCATAAAATACAGAATCTTCAACAGGGACAATACAGGCTTAAATACTCTAACTACTGAGCGGCGACTCCCAGTGAAAGTTCGAGAAATGAGAACGTACTGCCGAGCCCAATAAGAGCCCTTTCTTTTGTAATATTGTATATAATTCGTTTATGATACGAGTACACAGACCACAAAACTGAAAGAATTCCTCCTAAAGTCCGTAGATTAGAATTTCATTAGCTAACAGCGCGTTTTGTACATGGGAAACCAAATTTTATTCCTGGCAGAAGGTTTTCTGCGTTCTGGCCTGAGTACTATACAGAATATCTTGCAGAAGTTGGGGATCTAAAGGACACAGTGAGATGGAGGGGGGCCGGTTACCTGCAGGACTTCTGCATGACCTCGGCGCGGTTGTAGCCGCTCATCTTGCAGAAGGTCTCGTTGCAGTACACGATGGGGTAGTCCACGATCTGCGCGTTGGCCAGCAGAAAGCTGCTGTCTGCTGCAACACAGCACATCACACGCACCCGCCCCCGCCACAGGTACAGCCCGCGGGGCAAGCAAGGCAAGACTGTACAGTCAACGACAGGTCAAGCTTGACACTATTAGTGAGAATCTAGCCCGTACGTCTATTGAAATAAGATCCGAGACAGTCCAATGTGTCAAGTTTGATGTGAAGCTCTTCGCTCTCTTGACTGTACCTCTTACAGCTATTGAAGTAAGAGCAGAAAGTATAAAATCCAATGTCAAGCTTGATGTGCTCTTGACTGTACAACACATAATACACAGGAGTAGCTTGTCTTAAAATTGAATGAGATGAGACAATATCAGATTTTTGTTAGGTCTGTCTTTATAAAAGTATTTTTTTAGATTAAGTGTATAGACGTTTATCGGCTTCAATTACAATGAGTTTATCAAAAAGTCCACTATTCGATTGACTTCTTGAGACGATGTAGGTAGATACACTCGGCCGCAAGTCGGTGACTTTCACCTTGAGCGGGTCTCTGGTTTCGGGCGTTCGTAGCGTAGCGCTGGTTCAGCCTATACTGGTTTTGTTTTGATGAAGTGCGTACCATCTAATCCCACTGGTTTTATCTGGAGTATGGACAGCACCGTACGTACAACCATACTGCGGTCACTAGCCACTGCGGTCCATTGTGCAAACAGCAGCAACAGTGAGTTACAGGACGTAAATGCAAACACCCAAGCCAGGTATCCATCCTTATCATATCATTGGTAGTGGCACAAAGTTATTCTTAAGAGGGTTAAAACTTTGTCAAAACTATTGCTGACTTTTTGGTTTGATGTCATTGAACATTAGGTACAGAAACAGATTTAACAGTTCAAACTTGAAAAAACTGTTCAACAGTCTACAAAGCAGAAAATAGCAAAATTTCACAATCACAGTCAGAAACCTGCGCCTTTTATGTCAGTACCAGTAGTAAGAGTGATGAAGGACAAATTTCTATATGATTTGCTCATGCCTGCCTCTTTGACTGATGATAAGGAGCATCCTCTAGAAGATACAAAAAATATTGGCGGACATCCATACCCCTGCGTTTTTGAGAAATTAAGTTTTAAATATTTTGAAATTTGTCAATGAAACGTACACCTGGCAGACTATGCCAAATACGTAAAGAATGACAACATGAAATAATACGTAAATTAAATTTATTTTAATATTTTATTAATTAGCGCAAAGTAATCAATCTTTGGATATCATGGACCTATTAGGGTCGCGTTCCAAAACAGTGAGTATTTTCCTCACAGCAGGATATCTTTATATAACATCCATATAAATTGGAAAAAAAATGTGCATACCCTGCCTAAAATCTCTGTGCACGCCACTGGATGCGTATAGAGGTCGTAAGTTTCGCAACATCAGGCAGGACCACGGTAGCCCGGTACTGACGGAAAAGACGCAGGTTTGAATTCTGCCTGTAGTAGTGTATTTTGGCGATTTTCTTAGGTTTATCCCAACACAGGAAGTGTTAAAATTAAATCATTCTCATCTGTTCTTTTGCCTTTGAGGCTTTTATTGGTAGTAGAGCACCTATCTGAAACTTCGAGTTCAGTTGATAAGTTCAATAGATTGATGCAATCTACAGGAGCAACCAGATTGTTGCCAAAAGTGTAGATATACATTGTAAAAAAAATACGCTGATTCTATATATTTTTTTTAATTTTGGGTAATCATGAAATTTGACTTTTTTTCGAATTACACGACAGTGGTTTTTGAAATGGATAGCTACTTGCTAGGGACTGGATATTACGATCGTATAACAAAAAATCTTTGTCTGCATCACCAGCTGATCGTAGTAGTCATTTAACACTCCATGCTGCACTTGTTCTTGAGCTAAAACTACTTTTTTTAAGAAAACATAATTTTTTTTTTTTACAATCCATTCGTGATGTACCTAGAATCACCCCTAAGAAGGATCATCGTACTTTTTTACACCCTGTATATAAGGTGTAACAGAAAAGGTATATCAACCCTGAAGGATGTGATTCCACTCACGATACTGAACAACTTTCCCTAAGGAACTTAGGTCGAAAAAAAAAAAAACCTTTCAATCAAAATGCCCTATCGGCTGATTTAGTTTAAAATGGGAGGTCAAATTTCATTTTTCATATTTCAACACATGTTTGATCAGAAAAGTTGTTCAGTTTCATGGGCAGATTCATATCATTCAGGGTTGTTACACCCTTTTTGTCACTCTTTGTATGTTGGCCATGGGTTGGGAGCGTGTGGATGTGGACGATGGGGACTCACGCTGGCTGGAGGAGCGGCGGATGATGTTCTCGAGGAATGTGTTCTGCGGGGCCACCAGCCCGCGCCGCCCGCCCGGCATGGCTGTCTCCGGCTCCCCTGCGGCTGCGGCTGCGGCTGCCCGCGGGCTGCTCCCACCTACTGCCCGCCCGGGTCACGTGTCCCACTCCCACCTGCCACCCCCACCACTCTGCACCACGGAACACGACGCTACGTCAACACAACACAACAACACTACTAGCGCACGTACCTAGTTACATCGTCACACATTTTGTTTACCTACGTCCAAAATTAGTGAACATAATTTCAGCATAAGAACCTATTAGAACCTAATTACACCTAGAAACTTTTTCCAAGAAACAGGTCGAAGTGTGGAAAAGCATTTATTGACCTTCCATAAAAAAATGCGCTATTATTATAAGCCGAAGCAGTTTCTATGGGAGGTTAAGAATTCAAATTCGGATTTTGACCTAAGATGTTCAGTTTCATGGTCTAAGTCTAAGCAACATGCTAAAATTATGTTCACTATTTCATTCACCTTTTTACGATCTATCTCTACAAGCTGTTTGGTTTAGGTACGAGTATGTCTGCAAACCTACAACTTTTCCATCGAAACTGCATCAACTGCGTGTTTTTTATGGATAGGGAGGTAATTTTTAGGGTTCCGAACCTCAAAGGAAAAAAACGGTACCCTTATAGGATCACTTTATTGTCCGTCTGTCTGTCTGTCTGTCAAGACCCTTTATCTCACGAACGGGTAGAGGTATCAGCTTGAAAATAATACCATATGTTAGGGTCCATGAACCACACAAGATCTGAAAATTTCAATTTTTTACAACTACGCAATCAAAAGATATGGCTTTTTATGTCCTCATCTCCATACATTTATACAAAAAAGCAAAACCTACAGGGTACTTCCCGTTGACCTAAAATTATGAAATTTGGCAAGAAGCTAGGTCTCACAGTACAAATAAAGGGAAAAGTCTGAAATTATTAAATATTACAACTTTACTCACAACTAATGGTAACCAATTGTGGTGAGCTCCCGTTTCAAGAACATTCATATGAGAGAGGGGTCAAGTTGGATGGTCGCGGAGGCGATTTTTATTTTAGTTCTATTTTAAAAACGGAAACACTTACAAACTTGAAAATTGGTTTGTTTATAGTTCATAAGCTATAAAATAACAACAAATAATAAAATCTAGCACATTAACCTACTGTAATTTCAACTAATACAATTATGATTATGTGGTGGTACGGAACCCTCAGTGCGCGAGTCCGACTCGCACTTGGCCAGTTTTTTTAGGGTTCCGTACCTCAAAATAAAAAAAACGGAAACCTTATAGGATCACTTTGTTGTCCGTCTGTCTGTCTGTCTGTCAAGACCCTTTATCTCAAGAGCTAGAAGAGGTATCAGATTGAAATTGATTACGAATATTAAGGTCCATAAAACACACAAGATCTGAAAATTTCAATTTTTTACAACGACGCAATCAAAAGATATGGCTTTTTATGTCCTCATCTCCATACATTTATGCAAAAAAGCAAAACCTACAGGGTACTTCCCGTTGACCTAAAATTATGAAATTTGGCAAGAAGCTAGGTCTCACAGTACAAATAAAGGGAAAAGTCTAAAATCATTCAATATTTTAATTTTTCTCACAACTAATAGTAACCAATTAAGGTGAGCTCCAGTTTCAAGAACTTTTCTATAAAAGAGGGGTCAAGTTGGATGGTCGCGGAGTTTTTAAAATCAAAGAGCAAAAGCTTTTAGTATATCATATGGTAGATAGGTACGGAACCCTTAGGGCGCGAGTCCGACTCGCACTTACATACATACATAACATCACGCCTAGTTCCCGTCGGGGTAGGCAGAGACCACAGTTCTCCACCTGCTACGATCTTGACATACTTGATCTTGGCCGGTTTTTTTTTTATATTTCGACTTGTTTCCTAAGGAAGGTTATTCAAATTCACGGGTACGAGTAGAGCAACCGCCCGAAAGGTTTGCAGGTATACCAAAACACCCTGTATATCTCTCCACATTCTATATTTGTATTTGTGTAACACCTAATACATAATAAAAAAATACATTCAACTCCCTATGATAAAGTGAGAATTGTAATATTTTGCAAATTAATCACTCCAACTTTGTTTCCTAAGCTTTGTTTTGCTTGATTCTACGTTTTCTTGATTCTACGTTTTCTTATTTAGTTAAAACGTGAGCAGATTTCAGAAAGAACCGCAAAACACGCAGAAAGCATCCTGATATACTATCTACATCGTAAACGAGAAAAACATTAACTGAGTACTTACTCACAAAGTATTTAGATACCTACTGACTGCATCTAAAATCCAGTAGGTAACATAGAAAAACGATCGTTTGAGTGGTGCATAGCTCTATATTAAATGCATACCTAGATCGCACATAAGTAAATGGGTACATAACCGTAAGACGCATGGACGACGGACCTATTAATTAGTTTTCTAACGATAATTTTTTGTAACATTCCAACAATAAATACTGCAAATCCGAGTTAAACAATGTGTCCGTCCACTTTCAGATGACCTGACCTACATTATTCACCGCATGCGACCACGGTCGGGACACTCGAATTACACCCGTTTATTGTTCCTAATCAAGTTTCGTCGAAACACATCCGATGTTATTCGATTAGCGTAAAATTTTCACCTCTCTCCCGACTACTGCTTCACGGCAACATTTTGTGCGCATGCATAATATTTACTTTCGAATAAGGGTTAAATTTTTAATGTGTTCGTAGATTGGAGGATTCGATTGTTAGGGTGTTGATTAGCGGATGTAGGTACGTTAAGGTACCGTGAGGGTCAGTGTGACCCGTGGGGAAAGTGGTCAGTGGCGATGGTGGTGGTGGTGGCGAGTGGAGGTCACATCGATCAGCCGCACGAGGCCTCCGATGTTTTCGAGCGAGTTCCGCCGCGTGCTCCCGATCGATACTGTTTATCTTCAGACGGCGGTTTCAGTCTCCGCCAACGAGAATGCGGTCGCGAGTCCGTCAACAGCCGAGCGCACCAGCACACCATCGCCATCACCAGGCCACCACCGTCTCCGACGTCGATAGACCTGTGTGTGCAGAGGAGAGCCTCGCGCCTGTTAGCGCTTGGCGGTGGGTCGGGCCGGAGTCCCGGGGGTCGTCAGGCGGCGGGCGCTGGCCCCGGGGGCTGCGCGGCGGGCACGCTCATACCGCGCGGCGCGAGGCTGCAGTCTGCCGGCGGACGTGCGCTGTGCTCGGGGCGCGGCGCGACACTGACCGCCCCAACCCCCGACCGACCCCAGCAGGGCGCATGCGCCCGCCACCACCCGCCCACAACCCCCAGCGCGGGAGGCAATCTGCGTTTATGTTGCACGTTATCCGAACTCACTAAAGCGGTCGGTACTCGCGCGGAGCGGAACCGATCAAAATTAAAATTTCATTGACAATCCCAAATTAAAGCTTAATAGCCTAAACACGAAAGGAAAATGAAACACAGAATGTTTTCTTTTAAAATTCTTTATTAATTACTTAAAATAACAATTAACTTGTAACAATAAAACTTAACGCTAAATGAGAAGTGGTGTCGTCGTGTAGCTCGTAGCTTGGAGTCTACCGCGGCAGGTTGCGCGGCCGGCCCACCAATCGCAGCGCGCGCCGCAGCAGCACGGGGCGGCGGGGGCGGCTCGCGGGGGGGACGCCCGCCCTGCGCCCGCGCCGCGCTTCGCCACTATCACGCGCGTGTACTTCAGAGCAGACCCTCCCTTCCACACACACAAACTGTTAAGGTCTTGCAATAAGTACTTTCAATTGATAAGAAATATGCCTCAAGCATTTGACTGTATAGACTACAAAATATCGATGGACAGGACGCTACTGAAAAAGGGGAAAAGAATTGAACGTCTAAGATAATTCTCAAAAGATCGGCGACAATGGTTAAAAAGGAAATTATAAAATCTATGATAATAGTATGGCAAAGACAATGGAGGAGTCACACAAGGGAGTATATTGGGTTCTGTCATGTTTTTGTTCTATACAAGTAAATTCAAAGAATTTATTTTTATTTAGTAAGTAAGAAGTGCTATATAACGTGTAATTTTAAATTCCACCCGTGTAACTGAAAAACTTGTGTTCTACAACTTTTCAAATTTTGAAAATATCGAATCTTCGTACCTGATCCGGTCAATTTGTCTGCAGAACTATTTTTTTATTTCAATTTACAAAAGTTGTTCAGTTGGAACTATTCCCCGAAAGGATTTGCGTATTTGAAATTACACGTTGTACATCAACAGATTTTTTGCCCACGACAATAGCAAGTGGTAGTGTTTCTAGATGAAAATAAAACTAATCAATCGAAAAAATCTCATATGTTGAATGTCTGTTATATATCGTGTCAATTATAAAAGAGCCAGTTAAGTTCAATAATTTAGTTGAAAATTTTTTTTCAACACACTTGCTCATAAAGTGGCTCTATGGTCACCGCAATTAGGCACAGAATAACACCCATAATCAAACTGTGACGTTTTCATTGCTATAACTCACTAGTGAGTTATAGATTCTTTTTTTAATTTTATTGATTTAAATTTTATTGTTATTTTATTCACAAGTGTGTTGAAAAACGTCGTATGATACACGTGTGTATTGATGATTACCGTCCTCGGCTCTTTTCAATGGCGCCTCGGCGGTAATCACCAATGTTACACACTAGTACCATAATGTACTATTAGCACATTAAAAACGTTGACAAAGGGCACTCACCCTGCCGCCGCCGCTGGTCACGGTGACCGGGCTGTCCATGGCTCCCCCGCCCTCTGCACACAATACACAACGTACAGTAACTCAATGACTGTGCAACATATGCGAGACATTGCATCAAACAATCATTTCATCATCACCACCTATTCAGCCCGTATCGACCCACTGCCTCTTCTTTTTCACGTCACTCACTCCGGTCTCTCACCTCCCTCATTCAAGCTTTAACGAAGTGCATGAAATTTCAGGCATAATTTTAATAATGTTTTGAGGCATTTGTAAGTAACTGCAAGGTTTCTCTACAAGCAAGATAAATAATTCTGCAATTTACAACCTGTATACAAACAAGACAAGGTCAAAACAGAAATCTTTCATTGATGTTGGTATGAATGTTTTAAACAATGACGTCATTCTCTTTTTCGTCGGGGTAGATAGAGACAGTTAAGATATGCTGCGATCTTAACATACCTTCTTAGCTTCTTCTATTCTCGTAGATCCCCCCTTTCATACACGCTCGTCTTTCGAAGGTACTTTTGACCTGGCCTTTGTTCAGAACGTGCGGAGTTTGATATTGCAACGTTCGTTGAGGCCTTCCTTTTCCAAAATTTCCATTCACCCTCATTTCGTAGATCCCTATCATCAGTTTTCGTTCATTCCAAACGATTTCGAATATCTTCGCTACCGACACAACATTCTCTTGTAGAACTGTTTCTAATCCTGTCACAGCGCTCTTTTAGGCATCGTTTCCTAACTTCTTAACACTACATCTTTTATTATTATTATTATTAATTTTATTAGACAAATAATTACAATGGACTATATTCGTAAACCACAAAGCATACAAGATAAATAATAGACAAATAATGCAGAAGCTGGTGAAAGACTTTGTAGCCTACAGACCATAGCAGCCCAAATAGACCGAGGTCTGTGCTAGGGCTAACTACTTCTTCAAAAATTACAAATATAGCGTCATCCGCGGACCAATATTATGAAAAACATTCATATTAATTTTACGAAATCATGCATTTATTTCTAGGTTTTGAATATATAAATATGTAGGTATTTAAACAAAATATATATAATTATATACATACAAGAAGGACATAAGTTGTATATTTTCTATATATAACCCGAATAGGTACTTTAAAATATAAAGTATATATATATATTATAAATAGCTAAATTCTTTTAAATGTCTACATTTCTCCACAGAGAGTCAAACTCTTCAAGACTCAAGCTTGTTAAATAAGTTTTTAAAGCTTCTTTTAGTGTAGTATTATTATGTTTCGGATTATCAATAAGTGCCTTAATTTCTTCCGGTAAGTTATGATATATTATTGGAGCTAGCACAGTAAGATGTTTACGACTGAATACACTGCATCTAAATGGTACACTATACTTGCGCATAGCGGTATTTGCTCGTGTTATACGTGTCTTCGGCTGTAGCGGAAATTCCGTTATACGCTTTGACATCGCTATCATCGCTTGCCAAATAAACATCTTACGTGGTGTTAGGACTTTGCAAAAAGTAAATAACTGATCCGTAGGGAATCTTCTTGGTTTGTTTACGAGTAGTATAGTTTTTAGATTAAATTTTTGAGCTATTTCCAACTTTGTTATGATGCTAGAACCACATAGCCCCCATGCTACAACTCCATATAACAGAAGCGACTGAGACAGGGCATAGTAAATCCTGATCAAAATATTTTTTGACATTATATTTCGTAAGTCACAATAAATGTAACCTATATTTCTTATTTTGGCTGACAGTTTATTTATGTGTTCCTCCCAACGTAAGTTCTGATCGATAATTACGCCTAGATACGAAGTGTTGGTTACTTTTTGTAATGGAGTACAGTTGCATGCCATACAATCTAAACAAGAGTGTGTTTTGACTTCTGGATCATATTCAGGTAGACCAGCTTTTGTGGGAGAGAAACACATAAATACTGTTTTATCTACATATATAAAAGAAGAAGGTGAATGACTGACTGACTGACTGACTCACTGACTGACATATCAACGCACGGCCTAAACCGCTGGGTCTAGAGATTCCAAATTTGGCATGTAGGTTCCTTATGAGACCAAGGGGTGCATTAAGAAAGGGTTTTAAAAAATTCCACCCCTAAGGGGGTAAAATAGGTGATGAAAGTTTGTATGAAAGTCCGTCAGTTTTGAAGTTAGGATCTTCAAAATTTGTATTAAGGCTGACGATTAAAAATTAAGTTTTACGTGTCTCAGGGTTTTTGAAAATTCTACACCCTAAGGGGTGAAAAGGGGGATGAAGTTGAAAATCCTTCATTTTCAAAGTAAAATCCACAAAATTTATTATTTAGGCATTGAGTTGTAATTCTGTAAAACGCAAATCACTGTTATTGAAATTCCATCCCAAATTCAACCCCTAAAAAAGGAAAATGGGGTAAAAATGTCTAAAAACCAATATGGGTATCGTTTGTATAGTTTATCGGGTCGCTGATTACGAAAGCTACAATAATTTTAAAATTCAACGTGGTGAACGTGAAATATCACCATCCCCTGGGGATGGGGTTGAGGTGCGATAGGGTTGGAATGTCTAAAAATCAATATGGGTGTCGTTTGTATGGTTTATCGTGTCGCTGATTACAAAAACTACAAAAATTTTGAAATCCATCGTGGTGGACGTGAAATACCATCATCCCCTAGGGATGGGGTTGAGGTGCGATAAGGTTGAAATGTCTAAAAATCAATATGGGTGTCGTTCGTATGGTTTATCGGGTCGCTTATTACGAAAACTACAACAATTTTGAAATCCAACGTGATGGACGTGAAATACCATCATCCCCTGGGGTTGGGGTGCAATAGGTTTGAAATGTCTAAAAATCAATATGGGTGTTATTTCTATGTTAGGGATAGCGGTTAAATTGGCGTTAGGGGTAGGGATAGGGGCAGGGATAGGGTAGAGGTAGAGAGGTAGATAGGTAGAGGGAGGGGGAGAAGGAGGGGAAGGGGGAGAGGGAGAGAGGGAGGCAGAGAGGGAGGGAGAGAGGGAGGGGGAGAAGGAGGGGAAGGGGGAGAGGGAGGGAGAGAGGGAGGCAGAGAGGAAGGGGGGGCAGGGTGATAAGGAGGGGAAATAAAAATCAATATGGGTGTTATTTCTATGTTAGGGATAGCGGTTAAATTGGCGTTAGGGGTAGGGATAGGGGCAGGGATAGGGATAGGGTAGAGGTAGATAGGTAGAGGGAGGGGGAGAAGGAGGGGAAGGGGGAGAGGGAGGGGGAGAAGGAGGGGAAGGGGGAGAGGGAGGGAGAGAGGGAGGCAGAGAGGGAGGGAGAGAGGGAGGGGGAGAAGGAGGGGAAGGGGGAGGGGGAAGGGAAGGGAGGGGAGGGGGAGAGGGAAAGAGAGGGAGAGGGTTTTAGTTTTTCTCAATTACTTCTGCGAATTGGCTCTGTTTTGAAATATTACATAAAGGTGTCTCTCATCTCTCTTTCTACATTTGTTAGGTTAAGTGACAACTTTAAGGCATAATACTGCTGCTAAGTTCTTCTGTTCTGAGTAATTTAGGAGTAACGTCAGCTGGATCTTGAATTGTACTCATTGATTTGCGCAGGGTTAGTCCCGTTTTTCCTTAGTTTAAAATTACCCTGAAATGACGGGAAAATATCTCATTGCTTCGGAAAACCGGTAACAACATAAATACGAAAACCACGCGAGCGAAGCCGCGGGTAACAGCTAGTTAATCATATACATTTAAAACTTCACACATATATAAACTGGTTTTCTTCATCAATTCCAATTGATTCTTTTTTATATGGATTCAATTTAATTTTTATGCCACAAAATTTGCGGATTTTGAGTATGTACTGACCGTGTGCGTGCGTGGAGTGTGTTTGTGTGGCCGGCTCGTCGTCCGCGAACACGATGGGCATCTGCATGATGTCGGGGGCGCTGGGGGACTGTGGGGGGGGGGGGGGTCTGTAGGAGGGGCGCGGGGGGATGCGGGGCGGGCGCGCGCCTGGGGGTTAGAAGCAGAGGGGCGCTGCCCGACACGCGCGTCACCACGCGGCCCTCTGGGGGGCACACAATTATAGTTAGGTTCAACCGGAGATCTTAAAAACGCACCAGTAAATCAACATCATGATCGGCAATCTGCGAATAGGGAACAAGCACTAATATTTTTTATTTTAAAAAAATATTATCATTCATGTAATAAAAAGACTTGTAAAACTATTTTTCGAATAACTATAATATTAAAAAAGATACAAGCCATCAAACATTTGTTTCTGTCTCTTTCGAGCAAAACAGAATTAATATGGAATTTATATGGCCATAGTGCATTGTGACGTCACTATTCATGTCGGATCTCTCTGTCTAATGAGTAGTTTGAAATGCTTATAATTGGCCGTATTTCTTAGCCGATTTCAATTTTAATTTCATTTTTAGTCATCTCTACTACGGTATTTTAATATTTTGTTAATAAATGCTACTAAAATAAATGGTACAGCAGCACTGCACTTACTTTCTCGCAATACTCAAGGAAAAACTATCAACCGCAAACTTAAATTTGTTATGCCATACACATAGTATGGAAATACAAACTTTTATTTACGTTTTTCCAAAAAAAATTTCGAATGAAATATACAGATCAATTCAGAATTCAAATTGTCAAACCGAGAAAAATTATTAAACTGAAACCTTATAAACCCAAAAAAACATGGCTAACAATAGGAATAAAAAAATCTTGCATACATAAAAGAGATCTTAAAAAACTAATATCCCAAATTAAAGACCCTATCTTAAAAGAACACTATAAACAGTATGAAAAAACCCTAAAAATAACAGTATCAACTTCTAGGAAACTACAAAATATTAAAAGAATAAAACAATCGAAAAATATTATGAAAACAGTCTGGTTAATAATCAAAGAAAAAACAAACAAAATTACAAAGAAGACCACAAATAATATTAAACTAAATATAGACAATAAAATTATAGAGGATCCTCTCCAAGTTGCCAATGCTTTTAATGACTTTTTTGCCTCAGTAGGAGATAATAAGAGTACCCTTCATAGACCTGCAACAAACTCACGTGAAAATACAATGTACTTAAAACCAATAGACATACATGAAATAAATAAAACTTTACAAAAAATAAAAAACAAAAACAGTTTTGGCTATGACGAGTTTCCTACATCATTGCTAAAATATTGCTCCGAAGAACTTAGAGAACCCCTAACTTATCTAGTCAATCAATCATTTGATGAGGGCACATTTCCTGATTTGTTAAAAATTGCAGTAATAAAACCCATTCATAAAAAAGGAGACCCAAATAATCCGAATCATTATCGTCCCATATCAATGTTATCCTCGTTCTCTAAAGTATTTGAAATGGCTATGGCAGAAAGGTTGGGTTCGTTTTGCAAAAAATATAATATTATACTTGAAAATCAAAATGGTTTTGGAAAAAATAGATCCACAACTTTGGCAGTGTACAAATTTATTCAAAACATATTAGAAATACTTAATTCAAAAAAATATGCTGTGGGTGTTTTATTAGACATGAGCAAAGCATACGACAGGGTCAGACATCAAATATTATTAGACAAATTGTATGGCATTGGCGTCAGAGGAATTGCACACAAATGGTTCCATTCATTTATATTTGAATCAGCTATATTCGTTAAGACTAATCCTGATTTATTTATTACAAGGGCTGAGAGTCAAAAAAGAAAATTGCGCTATGAAAACCGTATTTGTGCAGTTACCTCTAAAACTACACTAAAGAATTCAAGTTTTTTCTGCACTGCACCAAAAATTTTCAATAAACTTCCAGAGCATACCAATTTGATGACTTTAAATGAATTTAAGAGAAAGCTAAAAACCTTTTTAATAAAAAAATGCTATTATAATTTAAACGAATTCCTAAATGATGATGTGCAATTATAATTCTGAGATTATTATTATTTTTCTTTTCCTTGTAATTGTAATTCTAATATTATATTCTTTTTTATTTTTTATTTAAATTGTATAGTGTAGGTATTGTAATTAAATTTAATAATAGAAAATTCCAAATTCAATGTTAAATTTTAATTTTAATTATTATTAGCTTTATTAGATTAGTTCATTATAACATGTATACGTCTCCAAGAGACAGAAGCTAGAGACACTTTGTATATATTATGTAAACATCTCATTACCTACCTAGCTTTAATACCAATAAACAATTTCAATTTCAATTTCAATCATCTGAATATATAAAAGAGCATGTCCTGACTGACTGACTGATTCATCAACGCCGAGCCGTAACAGCTATAGATACAGATCTGAAATTTTGTACACAGGTTCTATGCACGTCAAAACCACCCATTAAGAAAGGATTTTGGAAAATTCATCTCCCAAGGGGGTGAAATAAGGGATGAAAGTTTGTATGAAAGTCCTTTGTTTCTTGAGATAGATTCACACAAATTTGAATTTAAGCTTCTGGTAAAAAATAAAGAAACACGTGTTTAAGCATTTCTTAAAAATCACCCTTTAAGGGGGTGAAAAAGGGGATGATTTTTTTTCCGTACGTTGGTCTATAACGCTTTCATTTTTAAAGGTAGAATTATAGAAATTTGGTTTTAAACTCATGGTAAAAAATAAAAAAGTACGTGTTTAAGAATTTTTCAATATTTGTCCCCTAAGGGGGTGAAATAAGAGATGAAAGTTTGTATGAAAGTCCGTCAGTTTTGAAGTTAGGATCTTCAAAATTTGTATTTAGACTGACGACAAAAAATTAAGTTTCATGTGTCTCAGGGTTTTTGAAAATTCTGCACCCTAAGGAGTGAAAAGGAGGATGAAGTTGAAACTCCTTAATTTTAAAGTAATATCCACTAAATTTATTATTTAGGCATCAGGGTTGTAATTCTGTGGAACATACATCACTGTTATTGAAATTCCAGCCCAAAATTCAACCCCTTAAAGAGGGAAATGGGGTGAGAAAGTCTAAAAACCAATATGGGTATTGTTTGTATAGTTTATCGGGTCGCTGATTACGAAAACTAAAACAATTTTGAAATCTAATGTGGTGGACGTGAATTACCATCATCCCCTGGGGATGGGGTTGGGGTGCGATAGGGTTGATATGTCTAAAAATCAATATGGGTGTCGTTTGTATGGTTTATCGGATCGCTGATTACGAAAACTACAACAATTTTGAAATCTAAGGTGGTGGACATGAAATACCATCATCCCCTGGGGTTGGGGTGCGATAGGGTTAATATGTCTAAAAATCAATATGGGTGTCGTTTCTATGTTTATATAAGGATAGGGATAGCAGTAGGGGTAGGGTTAGGGGCAGGGATAGGGAGAGGGAGTGGGATGGAGGTAGAGAGAGAGGGAGGGGAGGGGGAGAGGGAGGGGGAGAGACTGCACATTGTCTGAATATCACGCGGGCGAAGCCGCGGGCACAGCTAGTATTTACATAAGCGAGAACAATATGTAGAAATACAATATCAAAACTCTATAGCAAGAACAATAAGTAGTATAAGATCAAAACGAACATATGTGTCAGGTTCAATCCCAAAAGGTAGTGTAATACGATGTTTGTTGTTTTTGTTGTATATTAACGACCTGCCGAAACTATGTGATGAAAACGATGTACAAAGTATTTTATATGCAGACGATATCTCCCTTATAGTATCCTGTAACAACGCCACCGATTTAAACTGCCGACTATCCCATAGTTTAGAAACCGTAGAAAATTGGCTATCCAGCCACAACTTGCAAGTTAATTATGCTAAATGTAAAATGATTCAATTCAGGCCACATCAAAAAGTTCCATTAGACGTCGACTACACTTTTAAAAATATTCCTCTTGAATCTGTTCCAAATTGTTCACTTTTAGGTCTAGAATTAGACACACATATAAATTGGAAGCACCATATAGAGAAAATTGCAGGTAAGCTATCTCGTTTTTCCTACGCATTATACGAACTTAAACGCACAACAGACCTTAAAGCAGCTACCAGTGCCTATTATGCCTACGCTCATGCCTGGCTACAATATGGAATTATCCTCTGGGGTAATAGTACTGATGTAGGTAATCTGTTTATACTACAAAAAAAATGCATTAGGATATTAGTAAACATTGAACAAATGGAGAGTTGTAGACCACATTTCGTAAATCTCAATATTCTGACGTTAACTTCTATCTACATATTGGAAATTTGTTCGTCAGCATAATCATTACTTCATTTAAGCAAAAGAACATAGCCCTCAGCCACATAACTTGCGAAATAGAGATAGACTTGTTCAACCGACAACACTTAGATTACAAATGTTCAAAAACAGTCCCCATTCAATGGAAATTCAGATATATAACAAAATTCCCCGATATATTAAAGATATAGATAAAGACAAAATGTTTGTTAATACTTTGAAAAAATATTTAATTGAAAAGTGTTATTATAATCTCGAGTTTTTTGAGGGTAAAAGTTAAAAATATAGTTACCTAATAAATGTTAGTAAAATAAGTATAAAGTTAAATTATAAATGGCGTAAGTATAGTCTACGTATAATGTTTATGTTTTGAGTTTAAAAATATAAATTATTTTTTGTTTGTAGTTCAAAAATATTAGTTTTAAGTTCCTGTAAACTTTGCAGTGCCCAACAGGGTCCATAATTGTTTCTTTAATTTTAAGTCACCTACTGTACATTATGGTTGCAATAAAGTATTGAGTATTAAAACAAACAAACATCAAACGATTTCGAGTAAATCACATGTTTAACTTTTGGTAGTACTGGAACACCCTTTATATGAATTTTCAACGATCAATAGATACTACCGTAGGATACTTGCATGGAGATTTTTTTAATTTCCCAACACATGTTCCTTATGGATTATTGTTCAGTTTAGTCTACTGAGCAAGCCCTTTCAGTTTTTGGTACACCCTGTGTACTAAATTTTATTCAAAAAATCATAAAGAATATCCAGTCAGGTAGACAACCAATCCAGGAGTAATATTATAGAACATTTTAATAAACTCAATTTTGGGTAAATCACATATTTACGATTTGGTGGTACAGGAACACCCCTTATATGAAATCACACAGATCATTTGATACTGGCGCAAGATATCTTACATGGAGATGCTTGGTCATGCAAAGTTTCATCAAGATTCTATGAGCCGTTTTTGAGAAAATGACAATTTATCATTTTCGTTGTATGACAGCTACCCTCAAAATGAGAGCCAGCCAGAAACCACTTAGAACCCTTCGATGGATTTGCATAAAACTCCTAAATTCCAAATATGGTGTCAATCGGACCATTCGTTTAGCCGCTAGGCCAAAGCGTGACGGACAGACCGACCGACGGACCGACCGACCGACGGACCGACCGACCGACCGACGGACGGACATTTTTGGGAGACTTGTTTTTTATGATGTATAAGTGATATAGAACACAAAGTTACATCTTTGTTCTGGAGAGATATTATTCTTATATTATCTCGTGTTTCCACGGCTAATGGGTGAAGGTGGCTGGGGTTTGTAACGGTTTGGAGAGCCGCCATTGAGTCACTATGTATTCCAAACGTGGACGCATTGTGTTTGAGAATCTCCCGTGAAGCTTTACAAATCGCCAATAACTCTGCCTGATAGACCGTACAATAGTCTGGTAGAGCAAGTTTGATTGCTTTCGTTTCGGCTCCGCCATTCCAACAAGATAGCGCTGCCCCAACTTTACCCCCAATCTTGCTACCGTCAGTGAACATCCGTGCATCGAAGTTATTGTGTGCACTTACTTGGTCTTGGCTTAAAGCATAGGCATAGGCATTCGAGCTTAAAGCAGGGTGTGGGCACTCAATCGCTGGTGCCATCCGCTCGACCTCCCTGCCCGCTGGTGCAGGTTGGGGCACTCCCTTCTTGGCTTCATATAATGAGGCCGCCTCACGGATTCGGAGGTCTAGGGGGAGTATTCCAGCCTAAACCAGCGCCGAGTTCAAGGAGACCGTGCGGTAGGCTCTACACAGCTTTTGTGCGATACCACATTGGACCGCTGCCAGTTGTTTCATAACTCCAAGCTTTTCGACGGCCGGGGCCCAGACACTGGCAGCGTACAAGATTATGGGTTCCACGACTGCCACATATATTGTCCGAATGACCTCAGGGTGAAGTCCCCAACTAACTTTCGCAGCCCTAGTCAACTGCTTATGTATACCTATGGCCTTTCTGCAGACGTTCGAGATGTGGGTGTTAAAGGTCAGTTTTTCGTCGAAAGTAACACCAAGTATCTTGACTTCTTTTGATGCGGCAATTGCGACACCTCCCATATTCAGGCGTGGCGTGTCAAATTTCAATTTCCTAGTGATGGTCATGGCGTTTGTTTTGTGCGGTGCAAATTTAAGTTTATTTTTGATACCCCACGCCTGAACATGCCTGAACAACTAGACCTAAGAAACCTTTTTTATTTAATGTCTGTATATGTACTACTGTAAATGTACCTTATAAAATAAAAAAAAAATAAAAAAAATAAAACATACTCGAGGGCCGCGTTTGCACTTCTTTCTACCTCTTGTGCCGTCTTTCCGTCAAAAATTAAAATGACATCGTCTGCGAACGCCTGGCAGTAGTCTCCCCTCTTCTCCAGGCCTCTAAGGACCGGATCCAGTAAAAGATTCCAAAGAATCGGTCCTCTGATGGAGCCTTGGACGCAGCCTTTATCTGTGCTCCTACAGTGTTCCTCTCCGGCGTACCTGACTCTCACCTTACGGTGGCTAACGTAGCTGTCCATCACTCGCCTCAGGTTGATTGGACACTTTTCCTCAGCCAGCCGGACTCTTATGGCTGGCCACCAGGCACTATCAAAAGCTCCCTCTATATCTAAAGACACTAAAGTAATTATCTTCTTCTCGTCTAACTTTTTGTTGATATGCTGCATAAGAGTATAGAGAGAGTCTTCTGTACTCCTCTGTGGTGTGAATCCGTACTGGCGAGTACTCATCTTCGGCAACAGGTAGAATTTGAGGCGAGTGACTAACATTTTTTCAAATATTTTGCCTAAGACTGGCAATAGTCCGATTGGCCTATATGCCTTTGGAACACTGTAATTATCTTTGCCCGGTTTTCTGAGGATAACGATCGTTGCTTCCTTCCAGGCCCTGGGAAAATGGTGGAGTGCTAGGCATTTGTTGAACAACTCAAGGATAAATTCAGGGTCGTTGTTAATTACCTGACAACATATGTCTGCAGTGAAGCCGTCTGCATCGGGGGCCTTTTGGGGTTGAAGGATGTCGCTACCGTTTTCAATTCCGTCATAGTAAACGGCGGATCGCAAGACTCATCTTGTTCACCACCGTTCACTTTGTGAGCCTTTTCCCTAATAAGACGATGCTCAGTGTTGTCTTCGCCTGTAAGGTCCTCCGGGTAGAACGTGTCAGCTAAGAGTTTCACAGACCCTTTGGCGTCCAATACATTGCCATCTTTCATCAACGGTACGTCTTCTTCGCGGCGGGACGTTCTTCCGATAACCCTGTATATTCCCTCCCAAAGGCCTTCGTTATCCTGCTTCCCACAAAACTCCTTCCAACTCTCTACCTGGGCCTTAGCAGCTTCTAGCTCGTAGAGCTCCTTGTGCTTGACGTACTCGTCGATAACCTTCTGTTTTCGGACAGGTGCAGCACATCTTATCCTACATTTTTTATTAGCGACCTCTTTTTTCATTTTGGCCAACCTCTCGGACCACCATGGCAATGTGAGTACTTCATTCATTCTCTTCTTCGGTAATACATGTGACTGTTATTGATTCTGAAAGAACGTCAATTACTGAGTCTAGTTCATCTGCGGTTTTAATTTTGCGTAGTTCTTCTCTTGAAAGATTTCTTTCTAGAAGGATTTCTGCTAGTTTTTGACGAAATTCAGACCAATTGGCTTTTTTAGTATTAAATAGTCGCGTGGTTCTAATAATTTTAACACCGTTTGACTTTCGTAATGTTGAAGGTAATGGCGTTGTGGTCCGAGCTGATTAGGCATTGGTCTACTTTCCAGTCCTCTATGATCTCAATTATGTTTGTGGAGCAGGCTGTTATGTCAACGTAGCTGCTGTATCAATTTCCTCCCCTAATCGTGTCGAAAGTCGGAATATTTCCCCTATTCAAAATATTTAAATTTAACTCTTCGAGGGTTCCAGACATTGCTTCTCCTGGTCAATTTCCGGGCTCCCCCACCACGAGCTCTTGGCGTTAAAGTCACCCCCCACAATCCATTTTCTGGGTCCTAATTCTCTTTCGATTTTTCCGAGATGCTCCAGATAAGGTTCTATGGGCTGGTTGAGTTCAAAGTAAAAAGAAACCAACGTGATCTCCCAGGCACTGGTCTGGATCCCTACGACAACGATGTTATTTGTGGTGAGCTTTGGGTACTGTATGACGTTAAGGTCGTGGTTGAAGACGGCTATTGCCGCTTTTACAGTCCCATCTCCCAATTCAGTGCTCTGGAAGACCCGTACCCCTCTGTGGCTCCTCATTACCCTGACTCCACCCACGTATGGCTCTTGTAGGAGTGCGACGGCTACTTTCCGTTTCTCAGCCTCGATCAGGAGCTCGTTGGTGGCTAGCTTCTTCCGTTGGAGGTTTGCCTAGATGAATTTGCACTGAGTGTTTTCGCTTTGGGTGTCCTTAGGCTATAGTTGAACGGGCCAGTTCATCCCACCTGCGCCGGATTTGACATTCAGAGCTAAAAGCATTGTGCTCTACATGGGCCATCTTGGCTTTGTTGCAGTTTCTGCAATTTGGTGCAGCTCCCGCTAACCGATCGTCACACTCTGCGCTCAAATGAGGGCCGCCGCAGTGACTACACAAGTCTGCCGGCTCCTTGCAAAAACGCCTGCTGTGTCCGAACTCCAGACAGCGCGTGCATTGGACCAGTGGGGACTGGTCTTCAACTCTAATGCGCTGCAGGTCTATGTGCAAGGTTCCGGCATCTGTAGCTCGACTCCAAATTTTTGGGGACACACTCACAATAATATGGCAGGTATGTGGGTTTCTTGCTCTTTTCTTATATTTTATTTCAACCCTGTCTTCCTCTTCGTCCAGGCCATCGAAAATATTCCGGTTTTGGTTCCTTACCGCTTTTAGGATGTCTTCATCGGTATTAACCTGGAGGATATCTTTAAGGATCAATAACGGATCTTTGTTTCTGATCTCCTCGACGTTGAGGTGGTCATTTTCCTTTTCCAATCTCTTCTTAAGTTTGTTTCGCTCTTCTGTTGTTCTGAACCCCATAATAATTTTCCTGTCCTTAGCTTTCCTGACTCTTTCCACCTGAATCCATCCCTCCTTAGCGTCGACAGCTTTCCTAACTTTGTCTAGTACCTCTTCTCCTGTTTCCGTTTCATCTTTCGACGTGATGACTATGGAGTGCAGTGTACTACGCTTCGATACAGTATTCTAATTTTATTTAGCGGTGACACTTGCGTAGGTCACTGTTCTTTCTAGGGAGTCCTTCTGTCGATCCAGACTCTCCTTTAGTTCCTCTATTTTTCTGCTGTTTTCGAGCAACAGTTTTTTGTGCTCTTGAAGTTCTGTAAGGAGGATTGGCTCTGTTTCGACCGAGAACGTTTTGTCAATGACGGGCAAGGTTTCGACTGGCTGCTGCTTTTTCACTGTAGTCCTAGCTACTTCTGCCTCCTTAACTAGCTCGTATAAACGATCCAGCATTTGGATGACAGTGGCTTTTATGATTTTATTCATGTTCTGTGAGGTTCCCAAGCTTTTTTTCGCTTTAGTTAGGCAATCTTTGGCTTCTTTCGTGCGCTTAGTGGTTTTCCGAGCTGAGATGGGAGAACCACTATTCGCTCGCTCAGAAGATTTAGGTGAAGCTGGCCGTGTCGATTTTTTAAAATCAAACGTCAAAACAACCGGTTTCTTTTTTGCAGGATCGGCCTGCGACGTCTGCGAAGTTGAAGAGTCAGAGCCAGTAGAGCCAGTAGACTTCCACTTGTCTATACTACGTTGAACACTGGAATCTGACTCCTCGGCTTTTGACGGTGATTTGTCAGTGTTTGCTTGCTTGGCTGGGGTCCTCATACCAAACATGGTGAAGGTAGTGCGTCAAATGTAAAAGATTTTAAAATTTAAAGATTTGTAGAAGTTATAAAAAGAAACAAATAAACAATACTGTTATGTCTGTAAAGGCAGAACAGGGTCCTAAAACTATTAACTACGGTAATCTTAATCAGACTATGTACCCAATAAGGTAAACTCAATATAAGGTAAGGTTTATATACATTAAAATACTAAAAACAATATTAATGACTCTACTAGGAGTCAGTCCGAGGGGACAAATGTAAAGCAGTAATATATATAAGGCACAGACGCTGCACTATCCAATAGGATTTTTTCCAAATAAAAAATTTCCAAAAAAGGTTGACTCTACACGCAAATTAAAAAATGGCTCTACATAGAGTCGATTTGTTGTGCTTAACCTAAAGCTCTCGTCATGCCCTTCCCAACGATACCAAACTCGGGTACTCTAGCCCTACTGGTTTGGGAGTAAACCAGATTTAAATAAATCCAAGATGGCGGCTGAAAAATGGTTAAAGTGAAATATCTCCCGAACCACTGGGCCGAATATACCCGTGCCCGGGTTTCCCGCAAAGAGCCCGGCGAGACCTATCCGCTAAGTTAAGTTTCAGGCCTGAAAAAATCAAGGTCCTGAAAACTGAAAATTTCTGTTACTTTCGAAAGAGCAGGTAAAGGCAAGGTCAGGGAAGCAAATCCCAGCCCTCTACGACCCTTCGTTGCAGAGATACAGACGTTCAAACTTCAGTTTGACAGTTCGAGAACTGTCAAAAGTGAATTTCGAACGCCTATAACTCGGCCTCTACTGGTCGCAGAACAATAAGACTGGTGTCCCCGAACTCGCCCCAACCCAATCCGTCGGCTGAAAGTGTTTTCAGGGGCCTGAAATATTTTGTCTCCAAAGCACATAAGAAGTGGTGATACGTGTAGAGGGCGTGCCTCTTAACCCCTAACCGAAAACCGCTACTCTCTGCGATTCTCGGTTGAGAAGATATGACGCTCTGAAAACAGGTTTGACAGTTGCCCAACTGTCAGTGATGATGTTTGACGGACGATAACTCCGGTTCTACTCGTCCTAGAAGGACGGGGTTTTCTTTGGGCAACTGTGCAACACCTACTCCGCCCCTTGAAAGCAGTTTCAGTACAAAAAATTTGTATGCGCTGAAAGCGCCTGAAACTGAAATTTTCCAAAAAACTGTCTATCGGCTCTTACGAGTATGTATACTGAAAACCACAATTCTGTGCGACTTCTGGTTGTCGTGTTTTGGCGATTTAAACTTTTCACCCAAAAAACCAAAATGGCGGAAAAAAGCCAAAATCGCCAAATTTAAGGTTTCTGACCCCGAGTTTGGGTTCAAACAATGTGCTTAAGGCATATAAGGACAACCCCGGCGTCAGAAATAATGTAAATATATAAAATATTGAATAAAAACAAAAAATCACTAAAAATTTAATAGCTAAGGAACCAGAAAGGGTAAAAATATAGAAAAAATGTGATAATTTAAAAAAAATTGAGCACTTCGTATAACTTAAATTAAAAATTGAAATTTAATTATTTTTGAGCATTTAAATTTGGTTTTCAGTATTTTTCACGAAATTTAATTTAAAACTAAAACTAGTAGCGCTAAAAATCTTAAAAATTCAATAATTACTCCTTACTTAAGCGCGCAAAAGATAGCAATTGAATTTCTTTAAATTTTTTATCACAAAATTAGTAATAAGGGTCTGTATTTCAAAAATTCAATTGCTATTTAAAAATTTTGTTTAATACATAAAATTATAAAACTTGCGTTTTCTTCCCTTGAATGGAGAGGAGATTGTTGGTGCTGAGTTTCAAAGTCCTGATGCAACTGGAACAGATTTTCAGACCATGTGCATTTTCGGATTTCTTGAAATATCTTGAAAACGCCTGAAGATATAGTTCTCGAAATAATGCCAAAAAGTGTAGGACCTTAGTGCCCCCCAGGTGGCATAAGTAAATAGGGAGGTTCCTGTCCAAGTTGCGCAGCACACGCCTTCAAAAGTATATTCCTCGCAATATAACCTCAAAAACTCCGGTTTTTTGGGAAAAAGTCCTTGACCCGATGATTTCCGGCAAGTTTTTTTTAGAATTTTTTACTGCGGAGCACGTGTAAAAATGATGCGTTCGGGGCGGCAAACAGAGCGCAACTGGTTAGTTTAGGTTAGGTTCCCCCCCCCCCCCCCCAAGGGTTCCCGCCTTGTCGTGGCGGGGGGGCTTAGTACCCGTGGCCTGGTCTCCCACGGCGAAGCGAAGAGGAACACCACGGGGCCGTTCCGGTGTTCGACTGGGCGGCCCCGGGCGGGGCTGCTCCTCCGGGCTTTGGTCTCCAAGCCTGCGATGGAGCGGCTTATGGCGGTAGGTTGCGGTAGTGTATGGGCGCTATCGCAACTGAGGCGGGCTGCGGTGTCGTATGGGAGGCACCGCAGTTGAGGTGTAGGGGCCGCGGCGGGAGAGGAGTGTCGGTGTTTCGTTGTGCCGCTCTCCCTACCTTCCGCGGCCTCGGCGGGGTCGCCACCGTTTGATGGCGGACGCGGTGGGGCTGCAGGGGAAGAGGAGTGCTGGTGTTACGTTGTGTGGCAGGCGGCGGGGCCACTGACCTGACCCGTCGCAAGGGACCCCGGGCGTTCAGACACGGGGATGTTTGGCGCCCTTCTGGATGGGTCCCCGGCGGGAGGGAATGGCCGGGTACTCACGGCCATTTCCGGCCCCTCCTTATGTGAGGGGCGTGAAGGGCCTGCCATGTAGGCGGGCGGTCGCCGGTGTGGGGACTGGAAGTAAAGGCTCTGCCGGTTTCCCAGGCCCCCGCCACTCGGGTGACGCGGGAGTGCCGCTGGGTTGTTTTAGTGGGTGGGAGTCCCACATACCCCCTCTCAGTCCCCGATGAGAGGGATGATGCATAATGCATTTTTTCCCAGTGTCAACAAAAAAAAAAAAAAAAAATGTTAGGTTAGGTTAGGTTCCCGTGTGGAGTTCTGGTTCTCCCATCGGGCGCGTCCCCAGGTGGTGGATAGGGGAACGCCACCCAGATATGGGTGGTACCGGGTGTATACCCGGCGCGAACCATAACCAGCTGGAGGTGGCATGTGCGCAGCACCTTCCAGTACTGGGCTAGAGCCAATGACGACAGATTTCTGTCACAAGGGTCTAGTACCAGGCAGCGGCTGGCATAGATCTTGAGCTACGGTGGGCGTACTGCAAACTTGGTGGTGGAAGTAGGAGTAGATATGGAGGTTAGTTTTCAAAAGGAACTACCCCAGGCGGGTACCCATGAGGGAGAATCCCGCCCCTCTTCGGAGGGCAGCCCCACGTATTCTGGGGGGGGCAAAAACTGCCTCGTAGGTCAGCGAGATGTTGACCTTCGTGAACACGACTTATGCTTGGAAACTGGTAAAACTGATGCATCGCAAATCGGAAGTATGAAAGAACATGGTAAAAAGGGGGAGGGCTCAACCCTTCATTCTGGAAAGGCTCGTAAGAGCGATGGGGGATCGTGTGTGGACACGGAGTCTGAGAATTCTGACACGGGCTCCATGATTACAGTGGAGAGTGAAGAACCAGGTTCTATGCCGGATGCTAAACTCTGGCAAGGGAAACGGCAACGGGGTGATGACGACGATGAAGAAGACGTTTCGGATACGCCTAAAAAAATCACCACCTCGATACGGGGGCGAGGTCGCCCGCCAAAGACAGGGCAATACGTAGGTCTTGCAAAGGCGAAAGCTGAACTAGCGGCGGCTAAAGAAAAGGAGCTTGAGCACCAGCTTGAGGATGAGGTGGTCGGCATGGTAGAGAAAATTAGGAGCACTCGCTCAACATGGGCTTCGATACCATCTACGCTGGACACTGACGAGACAAAGTCTGCTTCAGATATTATGAAGACAGTCTCGGCGGGTCTGGATGTTATCTTTAGGGTGGCTACCAGGTCAAAACACCTTAAGGGAACATTCCAGCGTGCTTTGAAGGACTCTGCCGCGAGTATTGCTGAAGCCGTTGATATTCTCAGCAGCCGTACAGCGTCCGAGGAAACAAAGAGGCTGGAGACGAGCAACGCTCACCTTCAAGCCGAGTTGAAGAAGTTGAAGGAGGAAAATGGAAGGCTTCGAGCTGAGCAGCTGGCTTTCTGGAAAGAGTGAGAAGCTCTAAAAGATGAAATGAGGATGAACAAACGATCCGATAAGCCTAGTACTTCTGCTCATCCGGAGGAGGTAGTGATGGAGGAGCAACCGCTACTGTCACAGAGCTCTTCAGGACGTAACGAAGGACAAGATGACCTCGTGCGTACTATTATTCTCCAAGTTGGGGACATGGTGAACGCAAGACTGGCATCGATTGAGGACAGACTGCTCCCTGAGACAAGTCTACGGCCTCCCCTGGCTGCGGATAAGCTCAGCGATGGCAAGTACACAAAGGCAGCCAAGACGGTCAAGGCAGCCAAGGAGAATAATGCTTCACCTCAGCAGCCTCTTGAACCGAGCCCAAAAACAGCCCGGAAAAAGAAGAAGAAGGTTAAAGCGGGAGCCAAAAACAAAGAGGCTGGGACTGCTAAAGCTGCCGCACATCCAAGCCAAAAAGAGTCGAGTGGCACTACGGAGACTAGCTGGACCACTGTGGTCAAAAAGAAGAAGCCGAACGGCAAGGCAAATGGTAAAGGACCTGCGCCACTACGACCAGCCTCATTGCGCGCCCCTCGCTCTGCTGCAGTCGTAATTACCCTGCAACCGGAGGCGGAGAAGAAAGGAATGTCCTATGCTTCGGTGGTTGCTGACGCCAAGGAAAAGATCCGTCTCACAGATATTGGTGTTGACGCACTCCGTATTCGAAAGGCTGTAACGGGCGCTCGAATCTTGGAGGTGGCTGGGGTGACAAGCGGAGAAAAAGCCGACACACTTGCACAAGAGCTTCGCAAAGTGCTGAACAATGAGGAAGTGAAAGTGTCTAGGCCCACCAAATGTGCAGAAATCCGTATTACGGGTCTGGATGACTCGGTATCCTCGAAAGAAGTTGCCGAGGCTGTAGCAAAATGTGCTTCTTGCTCAATTGAAGCAGTGAAGGTTGGCGAAATCCGCCAAAACCATACAGGTTTGGGCACGGCATGGGTGAGATGTCCAGTCACTGCAGCCAAAAAACTGTCCCAAGGTGGTAGACTTTTGGTTGGGTGGGTGTCGGCCCAAATAAATTTAATACCACCAAGGACCCTGAGGTGCTTTCGCTGCATGGAGGTCGGTCATGTGAGGGCTCTATGTGCGTCAAACATTGATTGTAGCGAACTTTGTTACCGCTGCGGTAAATCAGGTCACAAGGCTAACATCTGCACCGCCGCACCACACTGCCCATTGTGTGCGGCAGCTAAAAAGTGTGCCGACCATAGAATGGGGGGTAAGGCGTGTATCCCACCTTCGAGGAAACAAAGAAGGAATAAAGTTGGTGCGCCAATAGGTGCTTCTCAACCCACCCAACCTTCAGCGCATATTGGGGAGGATGCGATGGAAACAATGGCCACGGATCAATAATGGCCCTTAAATTTCTGCAAGCGAATGTCAACCACAGCAGCGCGACGCAAGATCTCTTGCTTCAGTCCGCAGCGCAGTGGTTGATTCACGTGGTCGTAGTCTCCGAGCCCTACTTTGTGCCTCCTGGCAGTGATTGGATATCAGATCTGGACGGCTTAGTTGCTCTCAACTCTCGAGGTGCTGTTGGCTCCCCTCCCTTCGAAAAGGTAGCGAAGGGTAGAGGATGCGTCGGGGCTCTGTTGGGGGATTTTGTAACCATTGGGGTCTACTTCTCTCCCAATAGATCTCTTGCCGAGTTTGAAGCGTTTCTCGTAGAGTTGGGGGCCATGGTTAACCAGTTTGCGCCCTGCCCTGTGGTTGTCGCTGGAGATCGCTGAGTACGCTGTGCGCCGGCGCTGAGTACGTTACGTTTCCCAAACGCTCTGCGAATTTAATTTAAATATACTAATAAAAGTTCTCATATAACGTTAAACTATGCAAAAAGTTGTGTCTTTATGTGAGAAGAATAGTTTCCATTAATAAATTACCTAAAATATCAAAGCAACAGTGAAAAAACATTAATAATTCAAAGTGAAAGTGAAATATATCAACGGCTGATCAAGGTCGAACGGGACCAGTGACCGGCCTAGGCGCATACGTGCGTCTCGCTTGCTGGGCTGTGCCTTATGCGCCTGTCCCTGTCGCACGGCCCGGAGGTCATTCACCGCTCAGCAGCGTTTGTTTACTGTGCGCTTTTACGCAACTGCCTACCCTACCGGCTTTTCTGTATAAACAATAATCACAATGAGGAATTGTCTGGCATGTAATAACCAAGTTAATATTGGAGAACTGATTGAGTGTACTAAATTTAAAGGTCATTTCCACCACGCTTGTGTGGGCATAAATAAAGAAACACATGTTAGCAAAATACACGAACTCCAAAGATCGTGGACTTGCCCGGAATGCGAGAGAGTAACAAAGCGAGGCATGAGGAAAGACAATACACCAGCAAGAAGCCGAAACAATGTAATGAATGAAACAACGATGTCAATAGATGAAACACTTAACGACGACGGAAGCATATCAGGAGACACAATACATCCCAACTCCCCCCGAAAAAATAACACAGGAGAACGCTCTGATATGATAACCTTCGATCAAATGGAAAGATTGCTTTCAAATAATACACATTACATCCTTTCGGAAATGTCTAAAATGAAGTCCAGTCTACGTGAGGAAATATCTTCGGGTATTGCCAACCTTAAAACCGAAATCTTAAGCCAAACACGAACACTGAAAATACAACAAGAAAAAATCACAAAACAGATAGAGGAAATGAACAAAAAGATAGTTTGTCTAGAGAAGGAAAAATCTACTCTTCAAAACCAAATAAAAGCACTTCAACAGCAGACGGTACATCCAGTCGTGCAAAACCCGGATTTTGACACTCCAAAAAAGATTGTAATATACGGATTGGAAGAAGCTTACGACGAAAAGGAAAGCGAATTAATGCAAAACGTATCTCAAATCTTCTATGACTATATGAAGGTAGATTTAAACCCATTTATAGAACAAATAAAACGCATAGGTAAAAGAGGATGGTACCGTCCCATTGTAGTAGAATTAATAAGCAAACGAATGACGCGCTACTTACTACAACATGCATACCTTTTTAAAAACACAGGAATATATATATCTGAATATAAAAACAAAACGGAACTGCAAGAAATAAAACAACTAAGAGAATTAATGAAGAAGGCGAGACAAGAAGGAAAACAAGCGGTTATGAAGGAAAATAAGCTCTATATAGAAGGAAAACTACAAGAACTACATATCTGCACAAAAAAACAAGAAATCAACGAAGGAAATAGTCAAGGACTTCGAAATAACCTAAACTCACCGTCCTTTCGTAACAAACTATAGCTTGATGTTTCAAAATATTCAAGGCCTCGAGGGTAAATCGGATAATTTGGAAATGTTTTTAAGCGAACACCAATATGACGCCATCTGTCTAACCGAGACATGGATACCCCATAACTGCGCGGATATAATACAAATACAAAATTACTCATTTGTTAGCGCGTACTGCCGGCGCGAACATCAACGCGGCGGAGTAGGCATTCTATTACGTAACGGACTGGACTACATAGAACGGCAAGATATTACGGAACTTACAAAAGAATTCATAACAGAATGTTGTAGCATAGAGATTATTCAATTTAATGTTATATTAATTTGTCTATACAGGCTGGATCGAGAGATTGAGCAATTTTTTGAAATTTTAGATCAATTACTAGTAAAACTTAGAAACAAAACAAATAAACGAATAATTATCGAAGGCGATTTTAATATAGATTTCAGCAAAAAAAGTAAACTAGTAAATAGATTAACAGATTTAATGTTAACTTGTAACCTAACGAACGTAGTTAACTTACCCACGCGAGTAACGGATCGTTCTTCATCATGTATAGATTTAATTTTCACCAATGATACTATATGTGATATTAAAGTGAACGACCACGGGTTCTCTGACCATAAAAGCGTAATATTTAACGGCCAAAAGACCGATAATAATAATTCAAATAATAAATTATGGACAATTAAGAAAAGAATATTCAGCGAAAATAACACATTAAGATTTAAGACATATTTACATAAAATCAATTGGAACGGAAAACTAGTACATAAAAGGAATATAAATAAAAATTATAATACTTTTCTAAATATTTTACAACAAGGCTTGGACATTCACATTCCAGTAAAAATAATAAAAATCAAACCGAAGAAAGCATGTTGGATAACTAAAGGATTAAAAATATCAAGTAAGCATAAACGACAACTAAGACGGCTTTTAAATGTTTCTCCAAAAAATACTGTCCTAAAAAAACATTATAAAATCGTAAGTAAAATCCTAAGTAAAAGTGTAAACTACTCCAAAAGGTCAACATACGCAAAAAAAATGTCGTATTCTAAAAATAAACAAAAAACGATGTGGAGTGTGGTTAACGAAGTCACAAAACCGAATTATAGGCGAAAAATAAAAAATATACGGCTCAAATTAAATAATTCTGAAACAACGGATAACCCCCACGTAATTGCAAAGACCTTTAATGATTTTTTTATCAGTATCGGTGAGTCACACGCCACCGGACCAACGACGCCCTCCTCCACCACTGCAGCCCCGCTGCCAGCGCCGCCCCCCGCAATACTAAACTCAATGTTTCTACAACCGGTCGATGAGCGTGAGATCTACAGCATTATACGCGGGCTCAAAAATAAAAATAGTTATGGTGCAGACCAAATACCATCCTCACTTCTGAGGGGATGCGCCGAAGAGTTGACTCCTCCACTTACAAAACTGATCAATCAGTCCTTTGAGGAAGGATGTTTTCCTGAACAATTAAAAGTCGCGGTAGTAAAACCGTTATATAAAAAAGGTGACCATCTTGAGCCTAATAACTATCGTCCAATCGCTCTCTTGTCATCAATCTCAAAAATATTTGAAAGGGCTATGTTTAAAAGGTTGTATAAATTCTTAGAAAAATATAAGGTGCTTGATGAGAGTCAATTCGGCTTTAGAAAAAATAGGTCAACAACTCTAGCGGTATATACATACATACAAAAGGTTTTAGATTATATAAACAATAAACATAGCGTAGTAGGACTATTTCTGGACCTAAGTAAAGCCTATGACCGCGTTTCCCACCAAATACTATTAACAGACTTATACGCGTCAGGAATAAGGGGGTTAACATATGAGTGGATAAAATCGTTTCTTCACTGTCGTAAACAGGTTGTACAAATAGATTACAATAAACAACAAACGCGTGAAATTCAAACCGTGATTTCGGAAGAACGAGAAGTAAAGGGTTCCATCCCCCAAGGTAGCGTATTGGGGTGTATTTTATTTTTAGTATATATTAACCAATTACCAAAATATTACATGTTGACAAAATTCTTTTCGCAGATGACATTTCTTTAATATTTAAATTCAACAAGACTGACAATTATTCTGACATAATCCAAAATACGTTAATTGACATAAACAAATGGTTAACAACGCGTAATCTGCAAATAAATTTTAAGAAAACGAAATTGGTTCAGTTCCATCCGCATCAAAAAGAACCGTTACAGTTAAATATATATGTAGGCGGTGAAAAAATTGAAGAAGGTCTAACACATACCTTATTGGGAATCAACATCGATAGCAATTTAAATTGGAAATCACACATAGCACAAACCAAATCAAAACTGTCTAGATATACATACGCATTAAGTGTTTTAAAGAAAACGACAAATTTCGAGACGGCATTGTCTGCATTTCATGCGTACACGCAGGCTTGTCTCCGCTACTGTATTAATCTTTGGGGAAATAGTACTGATGCCCACGACCTATTTGTTGTGCAAAAAAAATGCGTACGCGTTTTGACTAATATTGGAAACACACTTCAAACAAGCCTCACTTTATCAAACACGGAATTTTCCGTCGCTTTTTATTCTGGAAACGGCTATATTCGTCCGTAAGAACATGCACCTTTTCACACTTTTAAAAGATTCACAGCCAAATCGTAATTTGAGATCAAAATATATTAATAATCTTAAAGAACCTCAATCAAAAATGCATATGTACCGCAAAGGACCCTACTATACTGCGATAAAAATCTATAATAAAATACCTGAAGACATAAAATCAGAAAACGATTATAATAAGTTATGTAAAAAGTTAAAGAAATATTTATTGGAAAATGGTTTTTACACAACTAAAGATATTCTAAACTGATTAAATTGCTCAATCTTAATATAATATAAACAATAGTCCAATATTTTAAATTTTAATTATTATGACACTATACGTAAGACTGACATAGATGTTTTGTAATGTAGGTATAATTGATTGATTCCGTTTTATAATCTTTTTTGTTTTTTTAATTAGTATTAATTTGGGAAATTGATTGTACAAAATTTTTAATTATTTCATTTCTATAATTATTAAGCCAGTTTTTGCTACGCCTAGTTCAGGCATCAAGTGAGATACCTAAGTTAGTTTAAGACCTATATTGTACCATTTGAAAGCAAATAAATATGAATATGATCTCAACGCTAAGTCTGCGGCCTGGGGCTCTCCGGTGGACAACGTTCGAGGCCAAGCAGTTGAAGAATGGCTAGTAATAGCTGGCCTCTCGGTCCTCAACCAGGGATCAGTGTTCACTTGCATACGCCGAAATGGGGCATCATTGATTGACGTGTCGTTTGCAAGCCCCAGTTTGGTGAACCGTGTTCGGGGTTGGCGAGTTTTGGAGGACGTGGAGACTCTGTCTGACCATCGATATATTCGGTTTGATGTCTCTTCTCCTTCAAACATCATTATTATTACGTTTATTCATTTACAATATACATTGTGTTTGAAATTTTACAAAAATAAAATATAAAATACATTGTCTATCTAAAACATTATAAAAATACAAAAAAGTCATATTAAATAGAAATTTGTTGAATAAAATAAAATGTCAAAAAAAAATGTCTACGAAGTTTAAAATTAATAAAATGTCAAAAGTAATAAATGTCTACGAATTTCAAATAACACTAATGATATGTCAAAAAAAACAAATTAAATAAAAGGGGAGTATTAAAATGTCTAATGTCAAAAGTACCTAAAATAAAACTATCATAAGTTAGAAGTGGTAAAATTAGAACTCATCAGTTGAATAACAACATTTTTCCAGTTGAATAACAACATTTTTCTTCTTGTGGATTCCCTCAGTTCCATATCCTTATCATTTTCGAAAATATGTCTGTGCTTTACAACATCAGTAAGGAGAACCAATATATATAAACTTGGGACCGTTAGAATACCTAGCCTCTGAAAATGCTCTTTGCACGACTCCCATGGTGGAATCCTCACCATAGTACGGATGGCTCTCTTTTGTGCTACAAATGCCTTATTTAGGTTATACTGATAACTATTGCCCCAGAATTTTATGCTGTACCTAAGCCTCGATTCTACTAAAGCATAGTAAACTGATGTTAACTGTTCCATTGTTAGCACATCCTGGAGACTACGTAATGCGTAACAAGCCGAGCTTATAGAGTTCTCCAAATAGTTTAATTCTGGTTTCCAATTCAGACTTGCATCAATGTGAACACCTAAAAGTTTGACTTCATTTGCACTCTGAATAACCGTTCCATTTAAAACAGCATTAAGATTATCGTTATTTCGTGAAGTAGTTTTAAAAAGCAGAATATTTGTTTTGGCAGTATTTAACACTAAATTATTGCATTGAAACCATTTATTGAAAATGCTTAAGGCGTCATTCACTTTTGTATTTAAATTTTTAATGTCATCACTTGATAGAATAGCATTAGTGTCATCAGCGAATATTACTAATTTTATGTCAATAATGTATTTAGTAATAAAATAAATTAAATCATTTAGGAATATAATAAAAAATATTGGACCTAAAACCGACCCCTGAGGCACCCCACGAGTTACTTTAGTAATAGCTGAATTATACTCTTTTTCCACATTCCCGTCAATATCTTTTACCTCGACAAACTGTTGTCTGTTGCGTAGGTACGACGCAAACAGTTCAAATGTTCCATTTCTTATCCCATAGTGCTCCAGCTTACGAAGTAAAATGTCATGGTTGATCGTATCAAACGCAGAACTAAGATCGAGAAATAAACCTGCTACTTTTTTTTTACCATTTATATATTGGATGACATCATCAAGTAATGTATCTATAGCCACGTTTGTTCCTACTCCTTTTTGATAACCAAATTGTCTTTTATGCAGTACAGAGTTTGAGTTTAAGTGTGATAACAACCTACACTTTAGGATTTTCTCAAAAATTTTAGATAGAACTGGAAGTAATGAAATTGGTCTGTAATTATTAGGGTCTGTTTTGCATTTCTTTTTGTGTATGGGTACAACCTTTGCAATCTTTAGCTGTTCCGGAAACACACTTTGTTGAATGCATAAGTTGTATAAATAAGCCAAAGGATCTGCCAAAATGTCAATATTTTCTTTAATTAAGGTAATAGGTATATCGTCGTAACCTGCTGATCTTTTTGGTGCCATTTGTTTAACAATTTTATCAATTTCAGTTCGATTCGTCGGTCTGCAATACATTTCATTTTCTATTCTTTTAGTGCAATCCTTAAGTAGCATCATAGATTCCTCTATGTCTTCTATTTTAAATAGGTCTTGCCCATGATTGAAATTACAATTAAAGATATTTTGTGTGGGATCATCTACAACAGATCCATCTACATTAAGAAGAATTTTTTCGTTTTTGTTCTTAGCTTTTTTATTTGTATGCTTATGTACAACTTGCCATATTTCCCTAACGTTGTTTTTGGCAGCTTTTATTTTAGATTGCACAGACAATTTACGCGCTCTTCTTAAAACCTTTTTATATATCTTCAAATATGACAATTTATATTCAATGATTTGTGATTAAAATTTTTGTTAAGAGAACATAGCACCCGTTTCATTCCACTCGAAACTTTTATTCCTTTTGTCACCCATTTAAGCTTTTTACTCTTCTTCAAATTGATTTTTTTGCGAACCATTTTGAAGCTTTTTGTGAACGTGTCCTTAAATGTTTTTAAAAAACCATTAACACCATATTGCTTCCAGTTTACCTGTTTTAAATATTTTCTGAACGTCTCTCTGGTCTTGTCGTTGAACAACCGCCTTTTTACGTAAACGACATACTCTTTTCGATTGTTATTATTAATTAAGCGTTCCATTTCAAATTCTACCAATATTGCTGCATGGCCGTCAGATAACCCATTAAAATCTACATCTACATTTACTATTTCATCTTCCGGAATATTGGTGAAAAAATTATCAATACACGATTGCATATCATTACGTCTAAAAGTAACCGTGTTAACAAGATGCCTGAAATTGTAACTTTTTAAGAGATTTAGCAATTCGGTTTTTTTGTCATAGTCTTTTAACATATCAATGTTGATTCAGATTCAGATTCAGATTCAGATAATTTTATTCAATGTAGATTCTTTACAGAATACTTATTGAATGTCATGCAGAATACAATGCAAATAGAGCGAGTCTACGCCGTTTCGGATCGTGCTATGGCAGCGTAAAAGAAACGGCAAGAAACCACTGCAGCACGGCCTACTTTAAGAGTCGGCTTTTTACAATGTGTTTCTTGTGTTTCGCTGGAATATCAGAGCACCATACCTCTTTGTCATTCATATAGTCATCCAATCTATAGTAAGCATTTTTACATAACGTTTGCTTTACACATTCTTTAAACTTTCTCTCAGGTAATTGCACTATATTGTCAGGTATTTTGTTGTAGTATCGTATACACAGACCAACGAAAGATGTATTGACTTTAGTTAATCTAGTATATGGTTGATCAATTTTATGCTTATTTCTAGTATTAAAATTATGCCTGTCACAAATTTTTGGTAATTGATGAATGTTCTTTCTAGCATACATTATATTTTCATAGATATACTGGCATGGCACTGTCATAATGTTAATTTCCTTGAACAGTTCTCTCAGGGAATCACGAGTCTTCAGGCAATAAATTGCTCTTATAGCCCTCTTTTGTAAAACGAATATTGAATGTATATCAGCTGCTCGGCCCCAAAGCAGTATGCCATAAGACATAATGCTATGGAAGTAGCTAAAGTAAACCAGCCTTGCAGTAGCTACATCAGTAAGTTGTCTGATTTTTCTGACAGCATATGCAGCCGAGCTCAATCGACCAGAAAGAGCCGTTATATGAGGGCCCCATTGAAGTTTAGAGTCTAGTGTTAACCCTAAGAAAACTGTACTATTTACAAAATCTAATGGCTCATTATTCAATACTATGTTATGTGAAGTAGACCTTACATTTGGTAGTGCAAATTTAATACATTTAGTTTTTTTGGCGTTTAGGACTAGATTGTTAACAGTAAACCATGCATGAATCTGTCCAAGTGCATCGTTGACTTCGTTATAATTTTGTGATTTCCTACTTACATTGAATATTAATGAAGTATCATCAGCAAATAACACAATCTTTGACAGATTCTTCACCACAGAAGGAAGGTCATTAATATAAATAAGGAATAAAAATGGCCCTAATATGGACCCTTGAGGTACGCCAATTTTGACAACAGATCCCAGTGATTTCGTCCTGTTTACTTGTACCTTTTGAATCCTGTTTTCCAAATATGACCTAAGTAGTTTAAGTGAATTATTCTTAACACCGTAATGTTCAAGTTTTAGCAACAATGTGCTATGATCTACGCAATCAAATGCCTTGGATAGATCACAGAAGATACCAATAGCATCTTCAGATTTTTCCCACGCGCAAAAGATGTATTTTAAAAGTGCAGTCCCGGCATCCGTTGTACTGCGCCCTTTCGTGAAACCAAAATGATGGTCATGTAGTAAGTTATTTCTATTGAAGTGTGAAAGCATTTGATTGAGTATGACCTTCTCAAAAATTTTACTAAGTACAGGTAAGACTGATATTGGTCTAAAATTACTGGGATCCTTTTTGTCACCAGCTTTGAATAATGGAACTACTTTACTTTTTTTCATTAAGTCAGGAAATGTACCATGATCGACACAATCATTGAATATAACAGCTAAATATGGAGATATAGTATCAATGATCGCACTACAGACTTTTACTGACATTCCCCATAGGTCCTCAGTAGTTTTCATTTTAATACTTTTAAAGGCTTTAATAATTTCGTTAGGGGTGACATGATTGAACCCAAATTCAGTTTCGCAGGCGTCCACATTCTTTTGAAGTAAATCGCTAGCAAGTGAAGATGAAGAATTGAGTGAATCTGTTGTTTTCAAAGGAATATTAGTAAAAAAGGTTTCGAATTCTTGAGCCACTTCTACGTTTGAACTAATAGTTCCGCGATTTGTATGAAGTGTGATTTGATTGTCACGCGGTTTCACTTTTCCAGTTTCACTGTTTATAACATTCCATACAGCCTTAATTTTGTTATCAGCAGACTGTATTTTTTTCCGAAGAAAAAATGACTTTGCTTTTGAACAAACTAATTTAAACAATTTTGAATATTTTTTGACATATTCAATGAAATTGTCGTCATTTGAATAATTTCTTAGCTCATATAATTCAAAAAGTCTCTCTCTACTTTTGCGAATACCAGCGGTAGCCCAGTCACTGAATTTGAATTTTACAATAATTTGCTTTTTTCTAATAGTGAAAATTTTACTGAATTCAGTATTAATCAATGTGAATAAATCTTCATATGAGTTATTAGGGTTGTTAGTATTATAATTGTGACAGGGCAGTTTTTCTAGTAACGTGTTTTTGTACTTTTCTAACCTACCGCTCGTTAGGCTCCTGGTTTCTATATCTATCTTCTGGGTTACTCGAGAATAATTAAAAGTAACACTTTGACCAGAGTGGTCAGACTGAATCGAGTTTATGATACTTTTCTCAAAATAATCGCAATTACAAAAGACGTTATCAATACAGGTAGCCGAGGATGACGTCACCCTTGTAGGTTCAAAAAATACATGCTCTAAATTAAAACATTTGAAAAGACTTATAAGTTTGTTACTATAGGTATTATTTTCTAAGATATTGACGTTAAAGTCACCACACACTCTCACAAACTTATTTTCTTTTGTCACAATTTTTAAAACATCTTCCATTACTAACTCGAACATTGAAAATTTTTGAAAAGCGGGAGGTCTGTATACGCACACTACAACATGCTCGTCCAGCTCAACACAAGATATTTCAATACATCTTTCAACCGAAAGTCGAACAATATCTTTACGGTTCTTTATCTTAAAACTGTTACGAACTAAAATCAGTGATCCACCGTGTAAAGCAGACTTTCGATTGAAAGCACTGGCTATACAATAATTTTCATAATTTATCAACATTTGATAGTCTTTTTGCCAGTGTTCTGTCAGACAAATAATGTCAAATTTTGTTCTTTCTAAGAATAATTCTAATTCTAAAATTTTTCCAGAAAAACCTTGAATATTTTGATGTAAAATTTTCAAAATATTAGATTTTTCCTTTGTCTTTGCTATAGGAAGTTTTTTGCCAGAAGGTTTTTTTTCATTTACTTCAGTAAAATTTTGTTTAGAAAAACCCTCTTTTGTCGTATGAACTAGTTTAAAGAATTGGTGTTAGTAATGTTACTAACTAAAGAAGTTTTTTGTGTATAACTTCCTATAACAGAGTCAGATATATTATATGCTATCAATGTAGCCAGCTCTTTCTTAAACTTAAGAGGCAGATACATAGTATCCTTTGTCAATTTGAAATAATTTATAAAAGTATTCATGTCAAGATATAAAATGTCACTATGACGACTTGTCAAATTTTGTAAATGTAAATTCATTCTGTGTATACATTTGTTGTGTTGCTCAGTAACATTTGAACAGTATGGGAAGTTACACAGAATAAACCTACACTTAGTTTCAACCTGTATTTTGTTTAACAATGTCACAAAATTGTTTAATTTTAATCTACTTATGTCAGAATGATTGCCTACCACGATAACAACAGTGGTGTTTATGTCAAACTTGCCTACAGCAATCTTTCTTACAAGACCGTCGAAAGTAATATCGGGACAGCAAATATTGGTCACCTGCTGATTATGGCAGTAATTAAAAATAGACCCTAGACCTACTCCTATCCTGTCTGAATATACAAAGGTCTTCTTTTTATTGGAAGTCGACGAAAAGTCCTCGCCATCCGTGGTCTCTGTGCTGTTATCGACAGGTGGCTGCTGTTCCACCGTGGCGCCACCAGCGGCGGCATCATGTGTTGGCAACACTGGCGACGCGGTGATGTCTTCACTCCCAGTCACCACGCTCTCAACGATGTGCTGACGTGGTGCCACCACGATGACGTCACTCACAGCGGTCTGCTCACGCGCGGCGGCATCATGTGTTGGCAACACTGGCGACGTGGTGATGTCGTCACTCGCAGTCACCATGCTCCCATCGATGTGCTGCCGTGGTGCCACCACGATGACGTCACTCACAGCGGTCTGCTCATGCTGGTCTCCGCGCTGCTGGCGTCGATCGTACGCGTGTCGCTTTTGGCGGCGTTGTTTCTTCGTAAGGCGAGCTGAAAATCGCCAGTTGAAAAATGTTGACGTTGAACCGCAGGTGGCAGGCGTACAGCTAGAAGACATACTGATATTTGATGTCCGCGGTGGTTCTAGAGCACAAGCAACCTCTTTGTCATTGGTGAGGGTGGCTATCAGTTGCTGCTGAGTGGTATAAAGCTGCTTGAGCTCAGCTGTGGATGACAACATTTCATTCATGCACTGCTCAGTTTCTACATATTTATTTGTCAACAGTTGAAGCGAAGATTGACTTTTAACATAAGCCGTTGTAATCTCGCTCAGTCTAGAATGAAGCGCATCAAGACATTGTTGTGCCTTTGTCAACTCAACATCCTTGTCTTTTATTATTTTCTCAAGCTCCTCAAGTTCCTCCTTGTGCTCTTCTACAGTTGATAGTTCATGGTGTAAGGATACAGCATGCTTGAAATCTCCACCTATCACGCATTTCTTTTTGAAAAAAATGTTGTAACAATAGTTCTAATCTTTCCATGAAGGCGTCGTAATTTTTATTGTTTTGATAAACACAACAAATGTGTAAGTTTGTGTTAACATCTTTTACACCACATGCCTCAAAACAGTCCACTTTACTAACTTTTTTACAGTAATCGATAACCTCTACATGACTATTTTTGTTAGATAATATTAGTGAACCACCTCTAACTTTACTACTTCTTGTGTAATAGGTACTTAAATTATAATTTCCAAAGTGTAAAAAATTTATGGACTTGTTATTTAAGAAATGTTCAGTTATACAAACATAATTTTGTTCTTCATTTTCTAAAAATAATTCTAACTGATCCTTTTTGGTATTTATTCCACATACATTCTGGTAAAAAATCTTTAAATTACAATTTGACTCCTCATTAATTGACTTATTTAAATTAATATGGCTTGTCTCGTTGTTGTTAACGAAAAAATTTTTTACCCGAATATTCTATTGTACACGTTTGATGGTTTATATTTTCGGTTTCAGTTTGGATTGGCATTCCATGCATTATAGACCTCCAAATTGATCTACACGTTTCCAACTTGCTTAATTTATGAGGGTTGTACAGTGATTCGAAAACTTCAAACACACCTGCATTTACTAAATTCATGCACTCGTACTTTACTGCCCTATTCAAGTAAGTTATGAGTCCACTAACACTCTGAAAAACCTCGCCAATTCGCACATTTGTGTAGGGTGCTCGCACCCATATTCTTATGGAGAGATCTTTCGAAAACAGCCGCATCCGTATCATTTGTACCAGGTAGAATAATTACAAAATCGTTTTTGGTGAAATTTTGACAGTCACTGCTACAACTTTCTAATATGTTGTCCAAAGAAGCATATGGTTTAAGAATAGATGTGACGTTGTATTTCTCTCCTAAAAGACGCTGCAATATATTTCTCATGTTTCTTCCACTCTCGCCCGCGTAAATAGCCACTCTATGCTTCCCGAAAATCTCCCCATTATGCTGTAGACACCTTGTAGATTTTGTTACCTGTATAGGACGTAATGGTGTGGTATTTCCTTTGCATGTAGAGAGTGGTCGATAGATGGCGTTACTGCTGGTGTTCGTAGGTATCTCTGGCGATGAGGTGCGAATGTGACTGTGATTCACACTCGGATCGAAACTGAGCTGCAGATCTGTAGCCGTTGTATCGTTTAAGTCTTGTTCAATATCGTCGCAATTTTGTTTTAAGCTCGTACAATGAGGAGTTGAAAATTGTTTGACATTTCTATATTTTGGTGAATAAAATGTCTTTGGAGTTTTCACGCCTACTCCAACGGCTTTGTAGTTTTGAATTGTCCGTGAATAGTGCACATTTTTTTTGGACAGTTTCATATTCTCCAAGAGTATGTCTTCGATCATTTGGTTAGCTCTTGCTAACTCCATTTCCAATAACTCAACCCTATCCTTAAAGTAATTTAGTTCGTCCAAAACATTTACTTATATATAAGTACTAGCCCATCGGCCCGTTACAATGTCCCCAATTCGTTGGTCCGACATCTGACGTTTAGGACCAACAAATGTCAGTCGTTGTCAGTCATATTGTCAACATCGGATGCAAATACACTTACCAACAAATGGAATGTTCTTAGTTGAAGTAACAATATACTTTTATTATTATTATTTTTATTTCTTATTATTGTTTTTGACTATAAACCAATTAATGAAACTGAAAAACCAGGCCTAAATCACATATAAACAGTTAAAAGTTTGTTTTGTTTTTTCCCGCCATATTATTTCCGTTCCGTGTATTTAGCACCGACCGAAGTACTACACAACGTAGTTCACGCGATTTTTCACAGATGGCGCTATTTTTTCTTGTATGGGGAAATTTTGAACAACTTGTTCCCAAGACCCTATCTTGACTATATAAATCTATGGTCCAAAACCACAAAACCATCAGGTAAACTTTGATGGTTTATGTTATTGCTTTTTCTTCCTGAGATATATTGACTTCTGTTTTCATACTCTATCAATCTGACAGATTCATTTAACACCTCTTTTGATGTGTCCTCCTCGATAGGCAACGAACAGAATGAGTTCATGGTGGGAATATTAACTATCACATTTACACACTTCTCTTTCCCGTGTTCTTCAGATGTTGATAAATTACAGCATAAGGTACTTTTTTCTCCTATAAAGCTCTTATTCTGGTCAGATTTGGGCACGGATTTGAGGTTTGATGAAGGTGACGCTGGTATCCATTCCGATTTAGAACCATTTGGAGTTTGCCTTTCATGATTCTCTTGTTCCAAGCAATCATCTGTTTCAGCTTGCTTGTTTTTGGGTGAGAACATTACAGCAGACGTCTGCGGTGACTCCACAATAACCTCTGATCTTTGGTTGCTTTTGGCTTTAGAGGGGACTTGACCTCTTCTAAAAGTGATAGTTTATTGTGTATAACTAGCCGCATTACATTGCCTACATTTCCATCTCTTTTTCTTTTCAGGATCTAAAAGACTGTATAATTTTTTTGATATACCTCCGCACTCAAATTCGAATATTTTGTTACAAGATGTGCATGTAACTGTGTCTCTTGAGTCTACTTTTACATTACACTTAGCGCACTTAACGACTAGTGGCGCCCTCTTGTTGTTTATTACTGAAGTTGCATTCGTCTTAGATCCCATGATGATTAGTAGTCGATGTAATTTGCGATTCAATAGCGAGAAAGTTGCTTGATTTATCCGCAGATGGCGATGCTAACAATTATTATTTATTTTGCAAAAAGACGATGATTGTACACGGGTTCAAACTCGTTACGCTAAATCGTCAGTCCAACTCTAGTACGATAACACCACGCTGCGCTCGACAAAGTGGGCGAAATTTTTGATCGCTATCGTCCGTAATGTCTAGTACAATAAGTGAACCGGTAGCAGCTTCAAGGTCGTTCTTTGTGAAAGTTCACTGACACTTTATAACTGACACACTCACGTTTGTGTAGGTCACTTTCTGTTGTCAACAGGAGATTGTACGTTATAGGAATTTAAATTTTAGCACAGCTGCACTCCAGTAAATGTTTAGATTTTATAGAAAATAGCTCACATTTTGTTTTAAACACCACTTTGAATGCAAAACAAATGTTTAGTCATTAGATATTTGAAGTTTTTTGGTCCGTATTTAATTTCGTTTATAGTAAGTAAGTTTCTTCATGTACTGCATCACTAACACTTCCACATGTTAATTATACAACTAATTTTAAAATAAAGAGTTTTAAAATTACAAAATCAAACTTAAGCTATTTTAATTAAATTGTTATACACAAGGACATTGTATCTTAAACACGCCCTCTGGCGGAAAAAGCAATCGCAAACCATATGGCCTGTGGTGACGCTGGTCCTCGGTGGGTTCTTAAAAGCCTGGACAGGGAAGCTCTAGAAGAGGCGGCCATCGTCAAAGCCTGGATAATGGCTCCGAGTACTGTCGTGGAAGTCGAGGAAGAGGTTAACTGGTTTCGGGAGTCTATGTCGCAAATCTGCGATGCAGCTATGCCCCGAGCCAGACCTCCGCCCGCCAGGAGACAGGTATACTGGTGGAACTCTGAAATCGCTGACTTGCGACGAGCATGCGTATAGACGAGACGCCGATATATTCGATATCGAAGGCGCAGGAGGCACAACAACCTACCGGATGACGATGAGGAGCCTCTCCTATATGCTGCTTATAAGGAAAGCAAAAAAGCCCTTCGAGTAGCTATAGGCAGGGCCAAAGAAAGTGCAAGACAGGCACTACTGGAGACACTTAATAGTGATCCGTGGGGACGGCCATACAGGATAGCGAGGAACAAACTCCGTCCCTGGGCCCCCCCACTAACACAGAGTCTGCAGCCCGAACTGGTCAACACAGTAGTGTCAGCACTTTTTCCTACCAGGGAGAATTTTGCTGCGCCCTCTATGTCGGGTGCTGATCCTTATGGCATGCAGGATGATGAGATCCCGGAGGTCACTGAGGCTGAGCTCAGAGTTGCTGTGCTAAGGCTTCGGCTAAAAAAGGTGGCTCCAGGACTCGATGGTGTTCCTGGTCGCGCCTGGTGCTTGGTACTCATTGAGCACCTGGAGCTGAGATTTTGTCGATTGCTAACTGCATGTTTTCGACAGGGCAGATTTCCACCTCAGTGGAAAAAGGGCAAACTGGTCCTCATCCGCAAGGAAGGTCGGCCAGCTGAATCTCCTTCGGCTTACCGACCTATAGTACTGCTAGGCGAGGCGGGCAAACTCCTTGAACGGGTTATCGCTGGCCGCCTCATCAGGCACTTACGAGAGGAGGGCCCAGATCTGTCCGAGTACCAATTCGGCTTCAGGGAGGGTAGATCCACCGTTCACGCTATCCTGCGAGTAAAGCATCTGGCTGAGGAGGTGGTTGCTCAGGGAGGAGTTGTATTGGCGGTGTCCCTGGACATCGCTAACGCATTTAACACCCTCCCCTGGCCCTGCATTCTAGAGGCGCTCAAGTACCATAGAGTGCCCCAATATCTCCAGGAGATGGTGGCTTCTTATCTCTCCGAACGATACATTGTATACCCGGGACGACAGAGATGGGGAGAGATAGCTATGTCGTGCGGTGTTCCACAGGGGTCAGTCTTAGGACCTCTCTTGTGGAACATCGGTTACGACTGGGTGTTGCGTGGCACTAACCTTCGAGGTGTTGAGGTTACCTGCTACGCTGATGACACCCTCGTCACAGCTCGAGCAGGTACATTCAGGGAGGCGTCTCTCCTTGCCACTGCAGGCGTTGCTCAGGTGGTGCGTCGTATAAGATGTCTGGGTCTGGAGGTGGCTCTAAACAAGTCCGAGGCTTTGTGCTTTCACGGTCCTCGGGGTGCGCCACCACCAGATTCTGGCATCATCGTCGGAGGGGTACGTATCGCTGTCAAACCGACGATCAAATATCTCGGACTCGTCCTAGACAGCAGATGGACGTTCGACGCTCACTTTGAGCAATTACTGAAGAAGCTTATTGGGGCTTCTGCCGCGTTGAGTCGGCTCCTTCCAAACCTCGGTGGCCCAAAAACGTCCTGCCGACGACTCTATACGGGGATCGTTCGTTCAATGGCTATGTATGGTGCTCCTGCTTGGGCTGAAAACCTAAGGCGCCACAACGTCACACTACTGCGACGACCACAAAGACTGATGGCTATCCGGGTGATCCGGGGTTACAGGACGATCTCCTTTGAGGCTGCGAGCCTGTTAGCAGGGTCTCTGCCCTGGGACTTGGATGCGAAAGCCTTCTCGACGGTATATCACTGGCGAGAGGAAGTGCGGCGGCAAGGCCTGAGGTTGGCGCCTAGGGAAGTAGATGCTCACACGGCTCACTTCCACAAAATAGCGGTAGAGGCATGGAGCCGAAGACTGGCAAACCCAGAAGGAGGACGAGAAACGGTGGAAGCGATTCGGCCATTCCTCGAACAATGGCTTGAACGGGAACACGGGTCTCTCACATTTCGATTGACGCAGATACTTTCCGGGCATGGATGTTTTGGAAAATACCTATGCCGCATAGCCGGGAAAGAAGACACAGAGTCCTGTCACCACTGTGACACAGGCTCTGTTGACACTGCCCAACATACACAAGAAATGTGCGTTGCCTGGTTGGAGGAACGTCGCGCCCTATGTTCGGTCGTTGGCGGGAACCTGTCACTTGGAATAGTAGTGGAGGCCATGCTCAACAATGAGCAAGCGTGGCGGGCGGTGGTGGCCTTTTGTGAAGCAGTTGTTTCACAGAAGGAGGCTGCTGAAAGAGAGAGAGAGAGGGCGGATCCATCTCGCCGAGCGAGACGGGGACGCCGACGCCGAGGTGGCAGGCCGTAGCCATCACGGCGCCCTGTAGGTCCGGGCATAGAATAGGTCTACGGTATCCCCTGCCTGTCGTAAGAGGCGACTAAAAGGGGTCATCGGGATCGCGAGCGCAGGATACGGGGGTTTCCTGCGTTCAGTACAGCGGTCCCGAGATGGGCGGCAGCATGGCGTGGTCCCTTGCTGCCGCGGCACCTCGCGGGTGCAAGGGGTTGAGTGCTTACTCCCCCGAGATGGGTGGCTGCTATTGCAGCTGCTAGGCGCGGAGGGTACCGGTAGTATGCCTCCGGTGATTCCCGGGATCCCTCCAAATGCGCCTACGTCGGCCACCGTGGGGTTTTAGTCAGTAAGAGTCTGACATAACCTCGCCGGTTCCCCCGAATTGGTGAGGTATGCTATGAGCATTTCCCCACGTATAAAAAAAAAAAAAGGTTAGGTTAGGTTAGGTTTTTTTTTTTTTTTTTTATTAATGTATGTTACTGTTTGTCCTCTGACATGGGTCAGAGTAATTTTCCAGCTGAACACGGATTTCAGTCTTTTCTTTCATTGTTTTTGGTCCATAATATGTCAAAGGGTGGCAGAACTCCGGATTTTCATACGGGAGTCCTACCAGACTAATTCTATGTAGACGAAATTCATAGACAGGTGAGGGGAGAGATAAAAAAATTAACACATTAGTTCTGTTTTTGCTTACATGCTACTTATCTAGATATTTTCATTGCTTATTCTACTTGGTACATGTTTCTTAAATCTATCTTCTATCCTATGCTTATTTTAATATAAAAACATTTACACAAAAAGCATAGTATTAAGTATTCTTGTTACGCTTATTTACTATTTCACAAATTTTCCTACAATATGCCAGACACGTCTACGGCCTCCCCTGGCTGCGGATAAGCTCAGCGATGGCAAGTACACAAAGGCAGCCAAGACGGTCAAGGCAGCCAAGGAGAATAATGCTGCACCTCAGCAGCCTCTTCAACCGAGCCCAAAAACAGCCCGGAAAAAGAAGAAGAAGGTTAAAGCGGGAGCCAAAAACAAAGAGGCTGGGACTGCTAAAGCTGCCGCACATCCAAGCCAAAAAGAGTCGAGTGGCACTACGGAGACTAGCTGGACCACTGTGGTCAAAAAGAAGAAGCCGAACGGCAAGGCAAATGGTAAAGGACCTGCGCCACTACGACCAGCCTCATTGCGCGCCCCTCGCTCTGCTGCAGTCGTAATTACCCTGCAACCGGAGGCGGAGAAGAAAGGAATGTCCTATGCTTCGGTGCTTGCTGAGGCCAAGGAAAAGATCTGCCTCTCAGAACTTGGTGTTGACGCACTCCGTATTCGGAAAGCTGTAACGGGTGCTCGAATCCTAGAGGTCGCTGGGGTTACAAGCGGAGAAAAAGCCGACACACTTGCACAAGAGCTTCGCAAAGTGCTGAATAGTGAGGATGTGAAAGTGGCTAGGCCCTCGAAATGTGCAGAAATGCGAATTACGGGTCTGGATGACTCGGTATCCTCGAAAGAAGTTGCCAAGGCTATAGCTCGATATGCTTCTTGCTCAATTGAAGCAGTGAAGGTCGGCGAAATCCGCCAAAACCATACAGGTTTGGGTACGGCATGGGTACGGTGTCCAGTCACTGCAGCCCAAAAACTTTCCCAAGGTGGTAGACTTTTGGTTGGGTGGGTGTCAGCCCAAATCAAACTGATTTCATCAAGGACTATGAGGTGCTTCCGCTGTATGGAAGTAGGTCATGTGAGGGCTTTATGTACGTCAAATATTGATCGTAGCGAACTTTGTTACCGCTGCGGTAAATCAGGTCACAAGGCTAAAATCTGCACCGCCGCACCACACTGCCCATTGTGTGCGGCAGCTAAAAAGTGTGCTGACCATAGAATGGGGGGTAAGGCGTGTATCCCACCTTCTAAGAAACAAAGAAGGAACAAAGTTGGTGCGCCAATAGGTGCTTCACAACCCACCCAACCTTCAGCGCATGGTGGGGGGGATGCGATGGAAACAATGGCAACGGATCAATAATGGCCCTTAAATTTCTGCAGGCGAATGTCAACCACAGCAGCGCGACGCAAGATCTCTTGCTTCAGTCCGCAGCGCAGTGGTTGATTCACGTGGTCGTAGTCTCCGAGCCCTACTTTGTGCCTCCTGGCAGTGATTGGGTATCAAATCTGGACGGCTTAGTTGCTCTCAACTCTCGAGGTGCTTTTGGCTCCCCTCCCTTCGAAAAGGTAGCGAACATTGGGGTCTACTTCTCTCCCAATAGATCTCTTGCCAAGTTTGAAACGTTTCTCGTAGAGTTGGGGGCCATGGTTAACCAGTTTGCGCCCTGCTCGGTGGTTGTCGCTGGAGATCTCAACGCTAAATCTGCGGCGTGGGGTTCTCCGGTGGACAACGTTCGAGGCCAAGCAGTTGAAGAATGGCTTGTAACAGCTGGCCTCTCGGTCCTCAACCAGGGATCAGTGTTCACTTGCATACGCCAAAATGGGGCATCATTGATTGACGTGTCGTTTGCAAGCCCCAGTTTGGTGAACCGTGTTCGGAGTTGGCGAGTTTTGGAGGACGTGGAGACTCTGTCTGACCATCGATATATTCGGTTTGATGTCTCTTCTCCTTCAAACATCGCAAACCATATGGCCTGTGGTGACGCTGGCCCTCGGTGGGTTCTTAAAAGCCTGGACAGGGAAGCTCTAGAAGAGGCGGCCATCGTCAAAGCCTGGATAATGGCTCCGAGTACTGTCGTGGAAGTCGAGGAAGAGGTTAACTGGTTTCGGGAGTCTATGTCGCAAATCTGCGATGCAGCTATGCCCCGAGCCAGACCTCCGCCCGCCAGGAGACAGGTATTTATTTATTTATTTTATTTATTTATTTATTTAGGAAATCTTACAGCATTAAATGTGTTTATAAACATAAACATAATACATCGAGCTTGCCAATTAAAAAGATCTCACAGTTAAACATTTAGAAGTTAATAACAGCTATTACAAATAATAAAAAAAAACAAAAACAAAAGGATGACAAAGGAAAACACGATATAAGTACAAAAAATAAATAAAAAGAACTAGTTTATCTACATAGAAAAGAATGCATAAGTGTAGTGTGTGTGTGTGTGAATGATAATGGCAGTGACACCATATTGTAATGTCTTATGCGACTCAAGTAACCATTGCATGACCACTTTTACCTGACAGTACATCGCACGCTTGCCTTTTGAAGCTTGTCCTATTAAGATTAAAAATGTCAACATTTATAAAATTGTTATTATAGAAGCGTGCACATCGACTTAAAATTGAGTTTTGGGCATAATTCGTGCAAGATCTTTTGACGTTTAAGAGTTTTGTATGTCGGGTGCACAACCCAAATCTTGAAACTAATTCCGGACAGTCGACAATATTATTTAATATGTTATATAAAAATATAACGTCCGATAACTGTCTCCTCTTATCGAGTGACATGATCCTATAATGCTCAAGACGCACATCGTAATCTGAAAGTGTAGGGTGGAATCGCCTGGATAAAAAGCGAATAAATTTGCGTTGAATACCTTCAATTCTATTTGTGTGAACTAAGTAGCCAGGCGACCACACCTGTGACGCAAATTCCAGAATGCTTCGGACATAGGCAATGTACAGGGTGATTAGTGACTGCGCATTTTTAAATGGCTTTGTGATACGCATAATAAACCCTAACATTCTTTGGCTTTCTGCACTATATGTTCATAATGCAGTATGAACGATAACTTATCATCAAGGATCACCCCCAAGTCTCTCACTTTTGACCGTTTCACGAGGACTACGTTATTGATGGTGTAATCAAAAAGTATGGGATGTTTTATTCTAGTGTAAGTGATGCACTGACATTTATCTACATTTAGGTCTAGGAAATTCTGCCTGCAATAGTCGCTGAGCCGAGATAAATCTTCCTGAAGGTTAATACAGTCCCTTTGATTATTTATGGAGGCGTAGATTTTCATGTCATCCGCGTACATTGAGAATTTTGAATTTCGGAAGCATGTGTATATATCAAACACGTAGATATTAAAAAGTAATGGGCCTAAATGCGATCCCTGCGGAACGCCTGAAGGGATTGCCGCAAAATTGGATGTACATGCTCCGATTCTGACAGCCTGAGACCTGTTTTCCAAATATGACGTAAACCATCTCAGATGGTCGCCGTGTAAGCCAACTGCCCTGAGCTTGTTTAATAATAGGATGTGATCCAGTCGGTCGAAACATTTTGAATAATCAGTATAGATGACGTCCACTTGACCACCACCGTCCATACTTTTAAATACATCATCGGTGAATACCGCTAAATTGGAGACCACGGATCTTTTTCTCATGAAACCATGCTGTTCCATCGGTACTGACTGAGCTAAAAAAGGATAAATATGGTCGTGCACTATGAGTTCCAGAAGCTTGCTGAATACTGACAAGATAGATACAGGCCTGTACTTATCAAATTGAGACTTGGGACCTCCTTTGTGTATTGGGACTATAATAGCCTCCTTCCATTTTTTAGGAAAAACGCCTTCAGTTAGTGATCTATTGAAGATCATAGAAAGCGGACGTGACAATTCTTTGGCGCACATCTTGACTAAGAGAGGCGGGATGTTATCGCTTCCGGGACCTTTGTTAACGTTGACGCCTTTCAGATATTTGTGAACTTCGTTTTCAGTTACGATAATTTTGCTTTGCGAAGATGACGGGTTGATCTCACGGACACATGGAGCTGTAGCTGTAGAACTTGGACGGTAGACGGATTGAAAATAATCAAGGAATTGTGTACATATTTCCATAGTATCCGTGACAACAACGGAACCATTTTGCATTTGTTTTGGAATAGAACCGGTTTTTTTTAGATCTTTGGAATACTTCCAAAATAATTTAGGATTTTTTGTGAGACCCAGTTCACACTTCATTATATATTTATCCCAACATTCGTCCTGTGCCTCTTTTTGGCGCCTACGTAGCAGTGTAAATGAGTCTTGGTCACGAGGGTTTCCGAATTTTTTCCACAAGCTGTGAAAATGTATTTTTTCTTTTATTATATGGATAAGACTCCTACTGTACCAAGCTGGATAAATTTCATTGGAAACAAGGACAACTGTAGGGACAAACCTTTCAATTGAAATTTGTAACTCAGCATAGAAGCAGCTAACAGCATCGTCTAGACTGAGTGTGTTAAGTTTTGCGTTCCAATCGATGTTACTTAGGCAGGACCGAATAGAGACAAAGTCGGCTTTTCTGAAAAGGTAAATTTTTCTTCGGGGTTCCTTTATGGGCTTTAATGAGATATTTGGCAGACTAAGCTCAAGTGCTGGATGGTGCGGCATGTCTTCTCGGGTAAATGGGTTTTGAGACCTAGTAACAGACGTGTAAGTCGTGCTAAATACTAAGTCTAAGAAATTATGGTTATCATTTGCCAATTCATTAAATTGGTTCATACCTGATAACGATAAAGTTTCAATAAATTCATGTATATGACCTGTGATATTGCCCATTGCAACCAAGTCGTCATCGCCGGAGTCCCTTAACCACTTAACGGAACTCATATTAAAATCACCCAAACACACTAGGTTGCTGTCTGGGTATGATTCAGTCATTCGTGTTAGATATTGATTGAATTGGCTTAAAATGGGGTCCGTTGGAGAACGAGTACCTGGTAAGTATGCGCAGATTATGTGTAAGTCAATACTAGATTTGATAGTCTTGGCGGGGATGATTACGTGAATAACCTCAAATAGCGCATTAGTAGGAAGATATGAATCATCACGGCGTGCAGCTAAGTCGCGCCGCGTTAATAGCATCACTCCCCCTCCACGCGTGCACTGGGTAGCTGTTAAGTCCCTATCACACCTATGAATATCGTAACGGGCATCGGAGACCTCAGCGTCAAATATACCGTCGTGCAGCCAAGTTTCGACGATAGCGACAACGTCAAAGTCAGTATTAAGTAAGTTTTGTTTAAAAGTCAATGTTTTTCCTCGGATGCTACGAGCATTCTGAAAGTATATATTAAAAGTCATTGAGAGAGAAAATTAATTGAATTAAATACGGAACCTTAAAAATGACTGATGAATAATTTAACTGTGTAAAAATATTAAGGTGCAAGAATGCAATTGGTTGCTGTGAGTCTGTGTTTGTGTTGTTTAAGTGTAAGTGTGCTGTAAAGTTTCGATATGAGTAATTATTAAAATAAGAATAACAATAAGTAAACGTTAAAATGAGATAAATATATGCTATCAGGAAAACATAAATCGCATTATTATTAGAGTTCATGTTTAAGAAATAGGATTTTGAATGTAACCGGAGCTCTTCATTTTCTTTAAATCTGTGGCGGTGCGAATGATAAGCGCTGGGTAATTTTTCGCCTTCCTGACATAAATTTTTCCGTTCCGTACCCAAGGGCTTAGAAACCCCAGATTAGTGCAGGCGACTTTCGCTAGCTTGAAGATGTTCTTGTTCTCCACTGTCAAGTGCTCGTTGACGTAAACTTTCCTCTCGTTGCCTTCGAAGCCTAGCTCAGCGCAAGTACATCCTTTCCTCTTGCGAATGGCACTTATGAGCGTGTCCCGTTGTAGCAGTGAAGATAGCTTAGCCACTATTGGCTTTGGTAACTTGCTAGTTTTGTCCTTCTGGGGAACGCGGACAGCCGATATAATATCCTGCGGGGTCAATTGGGTACCTAGGGTTTGAGATATTGAAATAACGATTTTATATAAATCTTCATTTTTCTTTTCAGGAATTCCAAAAATCTCGATATTGTTTTCTCTGGATTTTTGCTCGTATGCATTTAATCTGGCTTTTAATTCGTCCAATTCGGTATTTTTGCTGTGAATAATTTTAATTTCAGTTTTAATTTCTTTAACTTCGGCCTGGCAGTTAGAGATGTCAGTGGACAGTGTATCGTGCTTGGATGAGATGAAGTTAGTAGCTTCTTCCAGCGATGATTGTTTCGTTGATAAAGCAACCAATTCTGAGTTGATTTTATTTATCGTGGATGACCACTTTACGATTTTCTCCTCCTGGGCCTTAAACTTACTTTCCATGGATGTCAGAATTTCTGTCTTCAGTAAATCCAAGCTAGTTTGGTTATCAGCGCGTAACTTGTCTAATTCACTTTTAAACATGCCAAACAATTTATCAAAGTAGGGAATACACGCTGCTTCTGCACTTGGAAACACACCTGGCGATGCGCTGCTCGAAGTGCCGGCCGGGTCGCTTATCAGTAGATCGTTGACCTCCGTGCCCGCTGCCTTGTCACCGGTGCGCGGGAACTGATTTTTCGCATTGGTGTTGTTACTATCCAAAGTTTTAGAACAGCAAGAACCCGTCCAATTCGATTTAGCCCTAGATCGCATCTTCCTAAACTTATCTTCGGTAATCCCGACGCAAGGGGCATGATATTTCAGCTCACACACGCAACATGTAATATCTTCTTGATCAAATATGATTTGATCACAAGTGGTACAGCTAGACATAATGTTAATGAGTGCGGAATAGTGTTTCCTTTGTGTCTTTACCTGATGATAACGGTTTAGCAAGCGCCTCTGAGGCACCGGAGTTCTGTGCCTATTATCTCCTTTATCGACGAGAATCTTCAAAGCAGCAAGGTAAATTCAATGTATACACTTTTGAACTGTTATTCTATAATAATCACAGGTGAAATTTTGTGGTTTAAACTATATTTATCAATTAAATACGCGGGACAAAACGAGAACAGCTGTTATTAACAAAACGGTAGGTAGGTAGTATACTGGTGGAACTCTGAAATCGCTGACTTGCGACGAGCATGCGTATTGACGAGACGCCGATATACTCGATATCGAAGGCGCAGGAGGCACAACAACCTACCGGATGACGATGAGGAGCCTCTCCTATATGCTGCTTACAAGGAAAGCAAAAAAGCCCTTCGAGTAGCTATAGGCAGGGCCAAAGAAAGTGCAAGACAGGCACTACTGGAGACACTTAATAGTGATCCGTGGGGACGGCCATACAGGATAGCGAGGAACAAACTCCGTCCCTGGGCCCCCCCACTAACACAGAGTCTGCAGCCCGAACTGGTCAACACAGTAGTGTCAGTACTTTTTCCTACCAGGGAGAATTTTGCTGCGCCCTCTATGTCGGGTGCTGATCCTTATGGCATGCAGGATGATGAGATCCCGGAGGTCACTGAGGCTGAGCTCAGAGTTGCTGTGCTACGGCTTCGGCTGAAAAAGGTGGCTCCAGGACTCGATGGTGTTCCTGGTCGCGCCTGGTGCTTGGTACTCATTGAGCACCTGGAGCTGAGATTTCGTCGATTGCTAACTGCATGTTTTCGACAGGGCAGATTTCCACCTCAGTGGAAAAAGGGCAAACTGGTCCTCATCCGCAAGGAAGGTCGGCCAGCTGAATCTCCTTCGGCTTACCGACCCATAGTACTGCTAGACGAGGCGGGCAAACTCCTTGAACGGGTTATCGCTGGCCGCCTCATCAGGCACTTAAGAGAGGAGGGCCCAGATCTGTCCGAGTACCAATTCGGCTTCAGGGAGGGTAGATCCACCGTTCACGCTATCCTGCGAGTAAAACATCTGGCTGAGGAGGTGGTTGCTCGGGGAGGAGTTGTATTGGCGGTGTCCCTGGACATCGCTTACGCATTTAACACCCTCCCCTGGCCCTGCATTCTAGAGGCGCTCAAGTACCATAGAGTGCCCCAATATCTTCAGGAGATGGTGGCTTCTTATCTCTCTGAACGCTGTATTGTGTACCCGGGACGAGAGAGTTGGGAAGAGAGAGCTATGTCGTGCGGTGTTCCACAGGGGTCAGTCTTAGGACCTCTCCTGTGGAACATCGGTTACGACTGGGTGTTGCGTGGCACTAACCTTCGAGGTGTTGAGGTTACCTGCTACGCTGATGACACCCTCGTCACAGCTCGAGCAGGTACATTCAGGGAGGCGTCTCTCCTTGCCACTGCGGGCGTCGCTCAGGTGGTGCGTCGTATTAGATGTCTGGGTCTGGAGGTGGCTCTTAACAAGTCCGAGGCTTTGTGCTTTCACGGTCCCCGGGGTGCACCACTGCCAGATTCTGGCATCATCGTCGGAGGGGTACGTATCGCTGTCAAACCGACGATAAAATATCTCGGACTGGTCCTAGACAGCAGATGGACGTTCGACGCTCACTTTGAGCAATTACAGAAGAAGCTTATTGGGGCTTCTGCGGCATTGAGTCGGCTCCTTCCAAACCTTGGTGGCCCGAAAACGTCCTGCCGACGACTCTATACGGGAATCGTTCGGTCAATGGCAATGTATGGTGCTCCTGCTTGGGCTGAAAACCTAAGGCGCAACAACGTCACACTACTGCGACGACCACAAAGACTGATGGCTATCCGGGTGATCCGGGGTTACAGGACGATCTCCTTTGAGGCTGTAAGCCTGTTAGCAGGGTCTCTGCCCTGGGACCTGGATGCGAAAGCCCTCTCGACGGTATATCACTGGCAAGAGGAAGTGCGGCGGCAAGGCCTGAGGTTGGCGCCTAGGGAAGTAGATGCTCACACGGCTCACTTCCACAAAATAGCGGTAGAGGCATGGAGCCGAAGACTGGCAAACCCAGAAGGAGGACGAGAAACGGTGGAAGCGATTCGGCCATTCCTCGAACAATGGCTTGAACGGGAACACGGGTCTCTCACATTTCGATTGACGCAGATCCTTTCCGGGCATGGATGTTTTGGAAAATACCTATGCCGCATAGCCGGGAAAGAAGACACAGAGTCCTGTCACCACTGTGACACAGGCTCTGTTGACACTGCCCAACACACACTAGAAATGTGCGTTGCCTGGTTGGAGGAACGTCGCGCCCTATGTTCGGTCGTTGGCGGGAACCTGTCACTTGGGATAGTAGTGGAGGCCATGCTCAACAATGAGCAAGCGTGGCGGGCGGTGGTGGCCTTTTGTGAAGCAGTTGTTTTACAGAAGGAGGCTGCTGAAAGAGAGAGAGAGAGGGCGGATCCATCTCGCCGAGCGAGACGGGGACGCCGACGCCGAGGTGGCAGGCCGTAGCCATCACGGCGCCCTGTAGGTCCGGGCATAGAATAGGTCTACGGTATCCCCTGCCTGTCGTAAGAGGCGACTAAAAGGGGTCATCGGGATCGCGAGCGCAGGATACGGGGGTTTCTTGCGTTCAGTACAGCGGTCCCGAGATGGGCGGCAGCATGGCGTGGTCCCTTGCTGCCGCGGCACCTCGCGGGTGCAAGGGGTTGAGTGCTTACTCCCCCGAGATGGGTGGCTGCTATTGCAGCTGCTAGGCGCGGAGGATACCGGTAGTATGCCTCCGGTGATTCCCGGGATCCCTCCAAATGCGCCTACGTCGGCCACCGTGAGGTTTTAGTCAGTAAGAGTCTGACATAACCTCGCCGGTTCCCCCGAATTGGCGAGGTATGCTATGAGCATTTCCCCACGTAAAAAAAAAAAAGGAGGTTAGGTTAGGTTAGGTTAGGTTGGGGGTCCCCCCACAGTGTTGGCTTCCTCGCAGCGATCCCCGGGCAACGTCGCGCCTGACCACCGTAACGGAGTGGCAGGCCGGCGGCTAACGAACACTGTGCGTCGTAGCTTTTTCCTTGCGGTACCTACGACTTTGAGCGATAGACAATATGTCGAAACTTTTGCGGGGCGCCTTAGGGCGTTTCAAGAAAGGCCCTTCTCAGGGCCAACCCGAAAACGGCCCTTCTCAGGGCCAACCCGATGACGCTGAGGCGTCGGATGCTAGCCGCGCACCATCTGCGGCTAGCTTATTTGGAAGGACAGACGAGTTCTCGGACTTTTCCGATAATGAGTCTATACTGAGTGCGTCAGACTCAGTTTCGATTTTGCTCGAGGACGGGCGCAAATTGCGGAAGAGGCCCTACCTTAAGCAGGGGTCCGGGGGCTCCTCGGACTCGGTAGTAAGTAAGGCCTCTAAGGCTTCGAAAAAGTCGAAGTCTAAAAAATCGAAGGCCAAAAAGGCAACGGTGGCCGACTCCAACAGTATCGGCCTGGAGGGCGCCGATCGCCAACTTAACCTGGCGAGACGGACGCAACTCCAGCAAGAACTGGAGGAGAGGGTAGCTTCCAAAGAGAAGCAGGCGCAGACTGACAGGGCCAGGGCCGGGTACGGTGCGTCCAACGTCCTGTATGCGGACCACTCCCTGGAAGAACTGCAGCGGATGGCCTTAGAAGACCAGGAGGAAATTGTGGAGGTCGCCTCTAAGTCCTCCAATTTGAAGGGGACCTTTCAAAAGGCCCTGAAATGTCGGGCCGCGAGCATGTCTGGCATCGTACGGGAGCTGGTGCAGCGCACGGCAACCGACGAAACGCGGCAACTGCAGGCGAGGGTGGATCGCCTGCAGAAAGAGGTCACCGCATTATATGCGAAGCTGGCTGAGCTTACGGCTCACCCTGCTGAGACCTCAGAAGGACCAGTGGTGGGGGCTTCCCCGTCCAACCTTGAGGACATCATCCGAAAGGTCATTGTGGACGAGAGGGCCTTCACAAGAGCCTGCTTCGCGGGCATTGAAGACCGGCTCCTGCCGGAGAAGCGTCTCCGACCACCGCTTGCGGCGGACAAGACGCTTAGTGCGCCGGGAACGCCGACGGCCTCATCCGCGAGGGAACAGCCCCAGGCCCCGAAGCCCTCCAAGGGCAAGGGGAAAAAAACGGCCTTAAACATGGGCCCGGAAAAGGAGGCTGAGGCCGAGTGGTTGGTGGACGTGGCGGTAGTCGCCGAACCATACTCTGTCCCTGGCCACTGGCTGGGGAATGGGGAAGGTTCGGTGGCCCTAGCGGCGCGGTCTTCCACAGACTCCCCTCCCCTCTCGCTCTTAGAGAGGGGACCGGGATACGTGGCCGCCGCGTGGGGAGATATAGCCCTGGTCGGGGTCTATTTCTCTCCAAACCGCCCTCTTTCGGACTTCGAGAACTATCTCGAAGTCCTCGCCTTGGTGGCCAGTAGAGCAGCGCCGCGTCGGGTCCTAGTCCTGGGAGACTTCAACGCCAAATCGGTGGCCTGGGGCAACCCAACCACCAATGCTCAATGTCGTGAAGTCGAAACCTGGGCGGCGTCGTGTGGTCTGTCCCTCTTAAACAGAGGGTCAGTCCATACATGTGTACGACGTGAAGGGGGATCTATAGTGGACCTTACTTTCGCCACCCCCGCGTTAGCGAGCCGTGTCGTGGACTGGCGGGTGGAGCTGGTGGAGAGTCTATCGGACCACCGATACGTGCGGTTCGAAATCTCTACCCGCGGCTCCCAGGGGATAGCCCGCACGGGCCAATCCCCATTCCCTCGGTGGGCTCTTACCCGCCTAGACCGAGAGGCGGCTGGGGAGGCGGCATTTGTTCAGGACTGGCTGTCACCCCCTGTCGACGCCCTGGACGTGGACACTGCAGCGGTCCAAATGCGAGGGTCCTTGACCGAAGTGTGCAACTCCAGCATGCCTCGGTCGCGCCGTCCGCCTCCCCGACGCGCCATCTACTGGTGGTCGGAGGAGTTAGCGGGATTCCGGTCCGTTTGTGTGGCGACCAGGCGGGAATTCACTAGAAGCCGGCGGCGACGCCCCCGAGATTAGGCCAATGAGGACCGCTTCTACGATTTATACGTGGAGGCCAAGAAGGTCCTCAAGTCGGCCATGGGCGCTGCCCGAGACTCGGCGAGGGCCGAGATGCTGGAGGGTCTCGACGAAGACCCGTATGGGAGACCATACAAGGCGGCACGCAACAAGCTGCGCCCTTTTGGTCCCCCAGTGGCCGAGACCCTCGAGCCGACTTTGCTGGATGGGGTGGTCCGTTCCTTGTTTCCACGCAGGGATGGCTTCACCCCACCGGCAATGAACCCTCCGGAGGCTCTGTTGGCGGAGGAGGTACCTCCGGTTACTGAGGCAGAAGTGAAGGCGGCGGCTCTCTGCCTCCGCGCCAAAAAGACGGCCCCGGGCCCAGACGGCGTCCCCGCAAGAGTGGTGGCTATCGCTGCCATCGAAATGGGAGAAAGGTTTCGGGACCTTTTCAGCGCGTGTTTAACGTCTGGGAGGTTCCCGAAACCATGGAAGGAAGGCCAGCTGTGCCTCCTTTGAAAGGAGGGGCGCCCGGCGGACTCCCCCTCGGCATACCGGCCTATCGTTCTGCTCGATGAGGTCGGTAAGATGTTCGAGGGGATAATTGCCGCCCGCCTAAACAACCACTTGCGGGTGATTGGGCCGGATCTGTCAGACGCGCAGTTTGGCTTTCGGGCTGAGCGTTCGACAGTGGACGCCCTGGCTCGGCTCAAGGGCCAGGTGAAAGAGGCCGTGGAAATGGGGGAAGGTTTGTTGGCTGTGTCATTTGACATAGCCAATGCCTTCAACTCCGTCCCCCACTCCACCATCCTAGAGGCACTCCAGTTCCACAGAGTGCCTCAGTACTTGCGGGACCTCCTGGCCAGTTACTTGGAGGACCGGGCAGTCCTCCTCGTTGATAAAACTGGCCAACTCCGGCGGTACGACGTCGAGTCCGGTGTCCCACAGGGGTCGGTCCTAGGACCACTCCTTTGGAACATCGGATTCGATTGGCTCCTGCGGGGTACCCTCCTGCGTGGCACGACTGTCATCTGCTATGCAGATGACACCCTCCTTACTGCCCGGGGAGGGAATTTCGGAGAGGCGGCCAGTCTGGCCTCGGCGGGCGGATCCATGGTCGCGGAGAGGATCCGCCGCCTAGGGCTGAAGGTAGCGCTGCACAAGACTGAGGCCGTCTTCTTCCACGGGCCTCGGCAACGCTCCCCGCCTGACGCCCACATCTTCGTTGAGGGCGTCAGGATTGAGGTGAAGGCCCAGATGAAATATCGGGGCCTGATTTTAGATAGCAGATGGCACTTCGGCCCGCATTTTAGTGAGCTGTCGTCACGCCTACTGAAGACTGCGGATGCCCTCTCATGGCTCCTTCCAAATATGGGGGGGCCCAGCGATCGATACCGGCGCTTGTATGCCGGCATCTTGAAAAGTATGGCCCTTTACGGGGCCCCGTTGTGGGCGGACTCCCTCCATAGGAGAGAGAACGCTGCCGCCCTTCGTCGACCCCAAAGGGCCATAGCACAGCGGGTGGCGAGGGCCTACTGCACGGTGAGCGCTGCGGCGGCATGCGCCCTGGCCGGCACCCCTCCGTGGGAGCTTGAGGCGTGGGTGCTCGCCAGGGTGTACGAGTGGACGGTAGGGCGGAGGGCGCTTGGAGAGCGCCCTGCCCTAGAAGAACGGGAGGCGGTCCGGCAGGAAGCGAGGGCGGCAATCGTCCAACACTGGACGGAGGATCTTGCCGCCGCAACCTTCGGCCGTAGGACCCTGGACGCGATCGGGCCTGTCCTGCAGGACTGGGTCGAGCGGCCTCACGGTTTCCTCTCGTTTCGCCTGGTGCAGGTTTTGTCCGGGCACGGCTGCTTCGGAAAGTATCTGCACCGGATCGGAAGAGAGGAAACCCCGTCGTGCCATGACTGCGGTGCGGCGTTGGATACGGCACAGCACACCTTTGAGGTGTGCCCATCATGGGACGAGCCACGCTGCACCTTGGTCGCGACGATCGGGCCGGACCTCTCGCTCCCCAGCGTGGTCAATGCCATGTTGGGGGGTGAGAGCGCATGGGCGGCGGTCGCCTCCTTCTGCGAACATGTGCTCTCGGAGAAGGAGGCGGCGGAGCGTGAGTGGGAGGACGACCCTCTCGCGGCTGCGCTCCGCAGGCGGAGAAGGGGCAGGAGAAGACGGGCATACAACCGTCTTCCCCCGCCTTAGGTGGTGAGCAGCGGGCGATAAGCGCGGGGGCGCTTCCGCCCGCATTGCACCGCTCACCACCCACGCCGAGAGGGAATGGCCGAGCACTCACGGTCATTCCCGGGCCCCTCCCGGTGCGGAGGGGCGTGAAGGGCCTGCCGTAAAGGCGGGCGGTCGCCGGTGTGGGACTGGACGTAAAGGCTCTGCCGGTTTCCCAGTCCCCCACCACTCGGGCGATGCGGGAGTGCCGCTGGGTTGTTTTAGTGGGTATACCGGATCTCCGGGAACTCCCACATACTCCTTCCATCCCCCGATGGAAGGGGATGCATAAAGTATTTTTTCCCAGCGACAAAAAAAAAAAAAAAAAAAAAAGGTTAGGTTAGGTTAGGTTAGGTTTTTTTTTTTTTTTTAAATGTATGTTACTGTTTGTCCTCTGACATGGGTCAGAGTCATTTTCCAGCTGAACACGGATTTCGGTCTTTTCTTTTATTGTTTTTGGTCCATAATATGTCAAAGGGTGGCAGAACTCCGGATTTTCATACGGGAGTCCTACCAGACTAATTCTATGTAGACGAAATTTATAGACAGGTGAGGGGAGAGATAAAAAGTTTAACACATTAGTTCTGTTTTTGCTTACATGCTACTTATCTAGATATTTTCATTGCTTATTCTACTTGGTACATGTTTCTTAAATCTATCTTCTATCCTATGCTTATTTTAATATAAAAACATTTATACAAAAAGCATAGTATTAAGTATTCTTGTTGCGCTTGTTTACTATTTCACAAATTTTCCTACAATATTGTACAAAGTGATTTTGGCAATTTTTATCAGCTATTAATTTACTTATGCTACTAATAGTTACTTGTTCGCCTATTCTCTGTTCTAGGTCAAAGCGCTCTCTAGAGAAGATGGGGCATTCCGTTAATAGGTGTTGGACTGTTTCTTTATGATCGCGGTCGCAAATGCACGATGGATCCCCCTTGCACTTAAATCTAGCTAAGTACTCTGAGAATCCACCATGCCCTGTCATCACCTGAGTCAAAGTACCGGTTGGTTGAAGCCTCTTAACTATATTGTACGCCGCAACAGCGTCCGGGAGGAACAACTTGGTGACTGAAGCAGTCTCCCCGGACGTGTATCTGGTGCTCCAGGCCAAGAGCGATCCCTATCTGATCTGTCTTTTAACAAATGAGACAGGGCATCGATCGTAGCTCGGCTTTGTTTTTAGTTTCATGGCCGCCTCCTTAGCAAGCTCATCGGCGCGTTCATTACCCGGTAATCCAGCGTGTGCCCTGACCCAAAACAGTGACACTTCTTTGCTTTGTTTCAGGGCCCCAACCAGGTTTTTCCGGGATGTCACAGCTAATTCATGTAATGTGTTTTGGTTAGTGATTGTCTCCAACGCTGCCCTTGAGTCACTGTAGATACCATAACTACTCTCCTTTCGTTCGAGTATCACCTCGGTAGCCCTACATATAGCCAGGAGCTCGGCCTGGTATACTGTACAGTACGACGGCAAACCAAGTTTGAGGGCCTTCGTCTCAGCAGCATCATCCCACAGAGATAATGCTGCTCCGACTCTGCCCTCAATCTTGCTGCCGTCGGTAAATATACGCACAGCCTGATTATTCAGGTTATCCAATTGAGATTGGTCATCTATTTTCTCGTATTTATAAGTTACGAGCTTCGCTGGATGCGGAGATTCCGCAAATGCAATCGGGCGTTCCATTTCCCTATCTCCCAGCTCCAACTGAGAATATCCTTTCCTAGCCTTATACAGTGCGGCTGCCTCTTGAATTCTAAGGTCAAGAGGAAGCATTCCGGTCAAGACTAATGCTGAGTTGAGGGAAACGGTCCGGTAGGATTTGCAGAGTTTCTGAACGAAGCCCCTTTGTACAGCATTAAGCATTTTTTGAATGCCAATTTTGTTAGTGGAATCCGCCAGTGGAACAGTTGCCGTATATATGATGCGGATCACTTCTGCGTGAAGGCCCCAGCTTGCTTTTGCGGCTCGCGATAGCTGTTTGTACACGTTAAGCGCCTTTTTGCAGGGAAATGTTTGGTCACATCTTTGCTAACCTCGGCCGCACTACTCTCCCCAGTCGCATGATCGCTGCTGGGCCTTTTCGCTGAGGCCACTTCCTTTATAATCAGGTACAGTTTGTCAAGAGCCTGTATCACTTCCTTTTTAATGACAGTGCTTATAGATCTGCCGGAGACCGAGTTCAGGTGGAATTTGGCTTTTTCGACACAGTCTTTTGCCTCCTGCTCTCTGTCAGCGTTTTTTTGTTTCTCATGGGCAGGACACTTAGGTGTGCTAAATGCTGCTGGTACACCTTTAGAGGTGGTGCTTTTAGCACTGCTTGGTTTCTCTGGGCTATTTTTCTGGGTCTTTTGGGAGAAAGTCAGTTTCAGCATTGGCTTGCCCAAGTCTGAATTAGTAGTTTGCTCTGTCTCCTGAATTACTGAATGTACGTTCTCAGCGTTTCGGGCTTCCAGCTCTTCAACGCTCTGTCTTACATTAAATGTCTGAGACAGGTGTTCATTCCCAGAGGGTTCGTCCGATATATTTGGTGAGCTGGACTTCTTATTTGGCGGTGTGACCTGATGCCGAACATCTTGGAGATCGTTGGTGTTTGTCGTAATTTAAATTTGGCTCAATAAAACCAGTCCAACACGGAAATAATATTAAAACGTCAATATAAATCTAATTAATTGTATATAGTAAATAAATATAAGTTTATAAATATAACCCGTCGGTTAGGTTAGGTTAGGTTAGGTTAGGTTGGGAGGGAGAACTTTGCTGCGCCCTCTATGTTTGGTGCTGATCCTTATGGCATGCAGGATGATGAGATCCCGGAGGTCACTGAGGCTGAGCTCAAAGTTGCTGTGCTACGGCTTCGGCTGAAAAAGGTGGCTCCAGGACTCGATGGTGTTCCTGGTCGCGCCTGGTGCTTGGTACTCATTGAGCACCTGGAGCTGAGATTTCGTCGATTGCTAACTGCATGTTTTCGACAGGGCAGATTTCCACCTCAGTGGAAAAAGGGCAAACTGGTCCTCATCCGCAAGGAAGGTCGGCCAGCTGAATCTCCTTCGGCTTACCGACCCATAGTACTGCTAGACGAGGCGGGCAAACTCCTTGAACGGGTTATCGCTGGCCGCCTCATCAGGCACTTAAGAGAAGAGGGCCCAGATCTGTCCGAGTACCAATTCGGCATCAGGGAGGGTAGATCCACCGTTCACGCTATCCTGTGTAGTGTACACTTTCTGTTAGGAAAGTCTAAAGACCCAGTCAATGCGCTCAGGATAGCAAATAGGCCGACTCAAGTCGAGAAATATGCGATGGCGCGTCACTAGCCGAAGCGAGGTTTAACTAACGGCGCTGAGGAGCACTCAGCCATTCCGCCGTCGACCGCTTGTCGAGACAGACCTACGTCGCGCGCTTTCCGCGGCCGTTTCTGCCGGCTGTGCTGGATTATCATCTAATAGTAATTATTTTAAAAGTGCTCTAGGATCCCACTCTTTTTTGGGTAAGTGTGAACATAATTTTAATAAACTATCAGTGTATTTCGTAGTGATTCTTTCTTTCCGTCAACCGTAGGTAATCCTCGATCTTTCGTTAATATTTCGTGTCGTATGTAATAATTGGAAGTAGTATTTTATGCTATAGCATTGTAATTATTCAAGGCATTCATTAAAAGCAGTGGCAAGATGCCGTGTTATTTTGATAACCGTCACACGACCGTTATTCATTTCTTCAAAATGACGTCATCGCGTCGTAACGGTTTTTTCATTGTCGTATCTATCATTTAGTATTTTATTTTGTAAATCTGCTCGGGTTTCGTGCACCGTTGTAGCAATCAAAGGTAGGTGAGACTCCCTTGAATGTTCTCACATTCATCGGGCGGATTGTACCACGGACACGAAACCCACGTAACGAGAACCGTCACTCATTTTCTAAACTGGTGCATTCCAGGAACAAAGAGCCTAACAAAGCTACAGCTAGAACCTGGATACAACAAGGCTACAGTTTCAACTAGCCTACGACTGAGCAAAACAAAGAACCAAGCTAGAACCTAGCTACGACCTAGCTACAACCTAGCTACAACTAAGCTACACCTACTACGAAGCTAAGCTACAACTACAGCTGTGCCAACCTGAGCATCTGCGGGTCCCGCTACTCGACCAGCTCACCCGTGACCTTCCGCGGTGAACGCGGTCACGCCCCGTCTACGCAATACAGGACATACCAGGGGAGTCTTATTTTAAAGGAAGCACAGTGATAAATAATTAACGGACTTTCGTGGTAATCTCGTTCAATCACCAAACGTAGGGTTTACGGAACCACCCCTGTTCTTTAGTTTAGTGTAATGACTGCAAGAAACTACTTGATTAAAATATTATTAGTGCTATTTTCAATAGGGCATTTTCATACATACCTTCCGTGGTAACGAATATTGGTAACGGTCATTTTGGGTCGACCTCTGAGTCCGCCCCTGTTTGATTTTTGTATTGAGATAATTTAGTTAGAAATAAACCTCGTATTTAAGAAAATTAATTGTCGTATCACTTGAATTCTCCCTTACGTTTAGAATTCCCACGACAAAGTGGCGCCTCAACGTGTTTCTTTTTGTGTGTATGAACGAGGTTACCATTTGTTTGTCACTGGCTTCTTTTGATTGCATGCACGGTACAATTTTTTTTCTTTTGTGAAGTGTTATTTTTTGTTTGTTTGATTTGATGTGTGACAGGGTCGTAATCAGGGATTATTTTTTTTTGGAAACGTTTTTTTTTTTTGGAATTTATTTTATTGTAATTATAGTTAGACCATCACGCATCAAATCAAATATTGTGTTTCGTTCCAGGTTTTTGTAATAATTTTGTGTTTTTTTTTTTAATTTTATTATTTCGTTACGTGTGTATATTTTTTTTTAATTATTAAGGTAGTAAAAATAACGCTGCTAGGTTAGTGTTTGTAACGGAGCAGATATTAGGGTACGTTCACATTTACCCAAAGAGCAGTATATTTTTTTTTTCTTCTACCAACGCTCACTCATTTTAATTTATAATTCATTTTTTTTTAAAAACATTTCTATATTTTCTCTTCGCGAGGTGGTAGGGCCTTGTGCAAGTCCGCCTGGGGTAGTACCACCCTCTTGCCCAAACCGTTGCCAAGGGTAAGGGAGCCAGTATCCACAACTGCACACGAGACCTAACATCAGTCGTCTCAAAAACACAGTGTCTACCGACACTGACTTTAAAGAAGCAACAACTTCTTTCAACTTTTTTCTTTGTTGATAATTATTAGACAATCGTAATAACTTAGTTTTTTTTTAAATTTGTTGACTTAATGATTTAGCAGCACAGCTTAAAATGAGTGAGATTGAGTTTTTGTCCTTACAAAAGGAGGAATTAACTTATGAGGTCGCGATATGCGGAGACGATCCGGGAACCACGGTAGAAGCATTACGTAAACACATCGTAAAAACATATAAAGATTTGCCTTCAGATTCGATTCTGTATTCGCATTTGGAAACGACTGCTGACATCAAACAAGCAGCGAAATCGATTCAGAAACTACAGGATAAATTACCTTAAAGAAAAATAAATACGGAAACAAAAATGTAAATAATTTTGTAAATAAACTCATAGTTAGGTCTTAATTTTTTTTTTTTTTTTTTTTTTTATTTATTTAACTTGATAATGATTTTTTGAATTGTAATGATGTTTTTTAATTAGAGTTTAGTTATTAGTCTAATTATAAATTATAAATACTGGTAATATTCGCACACAGTAATACTGTTTTATGAATAAATACATGATGATGATGATCATGTAGGATATAAGTTAGGAACATTAAGGAAGTAGGTTAGTAAGATTTTTTGTTTTTGTGTCAGCAAACGTGTTTTTTTTTAGTTTTGATGAAACGGTACGGTACCGAAATAGCAAGAGTGGTTCTTGAGAGTTTTTTTGTTTTGTCTACGCCCATCTGAAGGATGGCTCTTCCGTAGACAGGACGCCTAGAAGAAGATGTGTTTTGTTTTGTCTGTGCCCATCAATAAAGATGGCTCTTCCACAGACAGGACGCCTAGTTAGACGTGGACAATTTGTTTTGTTTTGTCTGTGCCCATCAATAAAGATGGCTCTTCCACAGACAGGACGCCTAGTTAGACGTGGAGAATTTGTTTTGTTTTGTCTGTGCCCATCAATAAAGATGGCTCTTCCACAGACAGGACGCCTAGTTAGACGTGGAGAATTTGTTTTGTTTTGTCTGTGCCCATCAGAAAGGATGGCTCTTCCACAGACAGGACGCTTAGAGGATGTGGTCGTGTCAATTGGGTCCAAGATATGCTTGGCTCTGCCCAAATTGATACGCAAGAAGAGTTTCGTGTTTTTTTTTTATGTTATGTCTGCGTCCATTAGAAAAGTGGCTCTACCGCAGACAGAACATCAGACTATTTAGGAAGGTTCAGTTGGGCCCAAGATACTTGGCTCTATCCCAACTGGAACAGGTCGTGAAGAAGAACATGGGCACAATATATTTGGCCCTGCCCTATGTTACCGTTCTTACGTTATCAAGCAATAATACACTGTCAATACGAATTAGTACCTAAGGTTGCTGACACAAATAACTTGTAAATATTGTAAATAAAATAAGTAGTATTCACACTTACTGGGACAAACAACTCCAACCAATTACCAACAGTAGCAATATTTTAGCACAGAATTTTTCCGCAAAGTCTTCAGAACAAAAGAATCAGAAGACTTTAGTTTTGTGAATGTAGGGCATTATCATAATTTATTATGATATAGCCATAATGTAGGTTGTATGAATGAGGAAGTATGTAAGGCGGAACACAAGGGTTTAGTGGAAATTTCAAGCTAGAAGTTACGGATTTCATTTCTCAGGAAATCAAATCCTACAGGGGGGAGAGGAGGTAATGTAGTGTACACTTTCTGTTAGGAAAGTCTAAAGACCCAGTCAATGCGCTCAGGATAGCAAATAGGCCGACTCAAGTCGAGAAATATGCGATGGCGCGTCACTAGCCGAAGCAAGGTTTAACTAACGGCGCTGAGGAGCACTCAGCCATTCCGCCGTCGACCGCTTGTCGAGACAGACCTACGTCGCGCGCTTTCCGCGGCCGTTTTTGCCGGCTGTGCCGGATTATCATCTAATAGTAATTATTTTAAAAGTGCTCTAGGATCCCACTCTTTTTTGGGTAAGTGTGAACATAATTTTAATAAACTATCAGTGTATTTCGTAGTGATTCTTTCTTTCCGTCAACCGTAGGTAATCCTCGATCTTTCGTTAATATTTCGTGTCGTATGTAATAATTGGAAGTAGTATTTTATGCTATAGCATTGTAATTATTCAAGGCATTCATTAAAAGCAGTGGCAAGATGCCGTGTTATTTTGATAACCGTCACACGACCGTTATTCATTTCTTCAAAATGACGTCATCGCGTCGTAACGGTTTTTTCATTGTCGTATCTATCATTTAGTATTTTATTTTGTAAATCTGCTCGGGTTTCGTGTACCGTTGTAGCAATCAAAAGTAGGTGAGACTCCCTTGAATGTTCTCACATTCATCGGGCGGATTGTACCACGGACACGAAACCCACGTAACGAGAACCGTCACTCATTTTCTAAACTGGTGCATTCCAGGAACAAAGAGCCTAACAAAGCTACAGCTAGAACCTGGATACAACAAGGCTACAGTTTCAACTAGCCTACGACTGAGCAAAACAAAGAACCAAGCTAGAACCTAGCTACGACCTAGCTACAACCTAGCTACAACTAAGCTACAGCTACTACGAAGCTAAGCTACAACTACAGCTGTGCCAACCTGAGCATCTGCGGGTCCCGCTACTCGACCAGCTCACCCGTGACCTTCCGCGGTGAACGCGGTCACGCCCCGTCTACGCAATACAGGACATACCAGGGGAGTCTTATTTTAAAGGAAGCACAGTGATAAATAATTAACGGACTTTCGTGGTAATCTCGTTCAATCACCAAACGTAGGGTTTACGGAACCACCCCTGTTCTTTAGTTTAGTGTAATGACTGCAAGAAACTACTTGATTAAAATATTATTAGTGCTATTTTCAATAGGGCATTTTCATACATACCTTCCGTGGTAACGAATATTGGTAACGGTCATTTTGGGTCGACCTCTGAGTCCGCCCCTGTTTGATTTTTGTATTGAGATAATTTAGTTAGAAATAAACCTCGTATTTAAGAAAATTAATTGTCGTATCACTTGAATTCTCCCTTACGTTTAGAATTCCCACGACACCTGCGAGTAAAACATCTGGCTGAGGAGGTGGTTGCTCGGGGAGGAGTTGTATTGGCGGTGTCCCTGGACATCGCTAACGCATTTAACACCCTCCCCTGGCCCTGCATTCTAGAGGCGCTCAAGTACCATAGAGTGCCCCAATATCTCCAGGAGATGGTGGCTTCTTATCTCTCTGAACGCTATATTGTGTACCCGGGACGAGAGAGTTGGGAAGAGAGAGCTATGTCGTGCGGTGTTCCACAGGGGTCAGTCTTAGGACCTCTCCTGTGGAACATCGGTTACGACTGGGTGTTGCGTGGCACTAACCTTCGAGGTGTTGAAGTTACCTGCTACGCTGATGACACCCTCGTCACAGCTCGAGCAGGTACATTCAGGGAGGCGTCTCTCCTTGCCACAGCGGGCGTCGCTCAGGTGGTGCGTCGTATTAGATGTCTGGGTCTGGAGGTGGCTCTTAACAAGTCCGAGGCTTTGTGCTTTCACGGTCCCCGGGGTGCACCACCACCAGATTCTGGCATCATCGTCGGAGGGGTACGTATCGCTGTCAAACCGACGATAAAATATCTCGGACTGGTCCTAGACAGCAGATGGACGTTCGACGCTCACTTTGAGCAATTACAGAAGAAGCTTATTGGGGCTTCTGCGGCATTGAGTCGGCTCCTTCCAAACCTTGGTGGCCCGAAAACGTCCTGCCGACGACTCTATACGGGAATCGTTCGGTCAATGGCAATGTATGGTGCTCCTGCTTGGGCTGAAAACCTAAGGCGCAACAACGTCACACTACTGCGACGACCACAAAGAGTGATGGCTATTCGGGTGATCTGGAGCTACCGGACGATCTCCTTTGAGGCTGCGAGCCTGTTGGCAGGGTCTCTACCCTGGGACCTGGACGCAAAAGCCCTCTCGACGGTATATCACTGGAGAGAGGAAGTGCGGCGGCAAGGCCTGAGGTTGGCGCCTAGGGAAGTAGATGCTCACACGGCTAACTTCCACAAAATAGCGGTAGAAGCATGGAGCCGAAGACTGGCGAACCCAGAGGGAGGACGAGAAACGGTGGAAGCGATTCGGCCATTTCTCGAACAATGGCTTGAACGGAAACATGGGTCTCTCACGTTTCGTTTGACGCAGATCCTCTCCGGGCACGGATGTTTCGGGAAATATCTATGCCGTATAGCCGGGAAAGAAGACACAGAGTCCTGTCACCTGTCGCGTACAAGATTATGGGTTCCACGACTGCCACATATATTGTCCGAATGACCTCAGGGTGAAGTCCCCAACTAACTTTCGCAGCCCTTGTCAACTGCTTATGTATACCTATGGCCTTTCTGCAGACGTTCGAGATGTGGGTGTTAAAGGTCAGTTTTTCGTCGAAAGTGACACCAAGTATCTTGACTTCTTTTGCTGCGGCAATTGCGACACCTCCCATATTCAGGCGTGGCGTGTCAAATTTCAATTTCCTAGTGATGGTCATGGCGTTTGTTTTGTGCGGTGCAAATTTAAGTTTATTTTTGATACCCCACGCCTGAACATACTCGAGGGCCGCGTTTGCACTTTTTTCTACCTCTTGTGCCGTCTTTCCGTCAAAAATTAAAATGACATCGTCTGCGAACGCCTGACAGTAGTCTCCCCTCTTCTCCAGGCCTTTAAGGAGCGGATCCAGTAAAAGATTCCAAAGAATCGGTCCTCCTATGGAGCCTTGAACGCAGCCTTTATCTGTGCTCCTACAGTGTTCCTCTCCGGCGTACCTGACTTTCACCTTACGGTGGCTAAGGTAGCTGTCCATCACTCGCCTCAGGTTGATTGGACACTTTTCCTCAGCCAGCCGGACTCTTATAGCTGGCCACCAGGCACTATCAAAAGCTCCCTCTATATCTAAAGACACTAAAGTAATTATCTTCTTCTCGTCTAACTTTTTGTTGATATGCTGCATTAGAGTATAGAGAGAGTCTTCTGTACTCCTCTGTGGTATGAATCCGTACTGGCGAGTACTCATCTTCGGCAACAGGTGGAATTTGAGGCGAGTGACTAACATTTTTTCAAATATCTTGCCTAAGACTGGCAATAGTCCGATTGGCCTATATGCCTTTGGAACACTGTAATTATCTTTGCCCGGTTTTCTAAGAATAACGATCGTTGCTTCCTTCCAGGCCCTGGGAAAATGGTGGAGTGCTAGGCATTTGTTGAACAACGCAAGGATAAATTCCGGGTCGTTGTTTATTACCTGACAACATATGTCTGCAGTGAAGCCGTCTGCACCGGGGGCCTTTTTAGGGTTGAAGGATGTCGCTGCCATTTTCAATTCCGTCATAGTAAACGGCGGATCGCAAGACTCATTTTGTTCACCACCGTTCACTTTGTCAGCCTTTTCCCTAATGAGACGATGTTGAGTGTTGTCTTCGCCTGTAAGGTCCTCCGGGTAGAACGTGTCAGCTAAGAGTTTCACAGACCCTTTGGCGTCCAATACATTGCCATCCTTCATCAACGGTACGTCTTCTTCGCGGCGGGACGTTCTTCCGATAACCCTGTATATTCCCTCCCAAAGGCCTTCGTTGTCCTGCTTCCCACAAAACTCCTTCCAACTCTCTACCTGGGCCTTAGCAGCTTCTAGCTCGTAGAGCTCCTTGTGCTTGACGTACTCGTCGATAACCTTCTGTTTTCGGACAGGTGCAGCACATCTTATTCTACATTTTTTAGTAGCGACCTCTTTTTTCATTTTGGCCAACCTCTCGGACCACCACGGCAATGTGAGTACTTCATTCATTTTCCTCTTCGGTAGGGTGTTCATACATGTGACTGTTATTGATTCTGAAAGAACGTCAATTACTGAATCTAGTTCATCTGTGTTTTTAATTTTGAGTAGTTCTTCTCTTGAAAGGTTTCTTTTTAGAAAGATTTCTGCTAGTTTTTGACGAAATTCAGACCAATTGGCTTTTTTAGTATTAAATAGTCGCGTGGTTCTAATAATTTTAACACCCTTTGACTTTCGTAAGAAAATGTTGAAGGTAATGGCGTTGTGGTCCGAGCTGATTAGGCATTGGTCTACTTTCCAGTCCTCTATGATCTCGAGTAAGTTTGTGGAGCAGGCTGTTATGTCAACGTAACTGCTGTATCGATTTCCTCCCCTAATCGTGTCGAAGGTCGGAATATTTCCCCTATTTAAAATATTTAAATTTAATTCTTCGAGAGTTCCAGACATTGCTTCTCCTCTATGGTCAATTTCCGGGCTCCCCCACCACGAGCTCTTGGCGTTAGAGTCACCCCCCACAATCCATTTTCTGGGTCCTAATTCTCTTTCGATTTTTTCAAGATGCTCCAGGTAAGGTTCTATGGGCTGGTCGGGTTCAAAGTAAAAAGAAACCAATGTGATCTCCCAGGCACTGGTCCGGATCCCTACCACAACGATGTTATTTGTGGTAAGCTTTGGGTACTGTATGACGTTAAGGTCTTGATTGAAGACGGCTATTGCCGCTTTTACAGTCCCATCTCCCAATTCAGTGCTCTGGAAGACCCGTACCCCTCTGTGGCTCCTCATTACCCCGACCCCACCCACGTATGGCTCTTGTAGGAGTGCGACGGCTACTTTCCGTTTCTCAGCCTCGATCAGGAGCTCGTTGGTGGCTAGCTTCTTCCGTTGGAGGTTTGCCTGGATGAATTTGTACTGAATGTTTTCGCTTTGGGTGTCCTTAGCAGTAGGCTATAGTTGAACGGGCCAGTTCATCCCACTTCCGCCGGATTTGACATTCAGAGCTGAAAGCATTGTGCTCTACATGGGCCATCTTGGCTTTGTTGCAGTTTCTGCAATTTGGTGGAGCTCCCGCTAACCGATCGTCACACTCTGCGCTCAAATGAGGGCCACCGCAGTGGCTACACAAGTCTGCCGGCTCCCTGCAAAAACGCCTGCTGTGTCCGAACTCCAGACAGCGCGTGCATTGGACCAGTGGGGACTGGTCTTCAACTCTAATGCGCTGCAGGTCTATGTGCAAGGTTCCGGCATCTGTAGCTCGACTCCAAACTTTTGGGGACACACTCACAACAATATGGCAGGTATGTGGGTTTCTTGCTCTTTTCTTATATTTTATTTCAACCCTGTCTTCCTCTTCGCCCAGGCCATCGAAAATATTCCGGTTTTGATTCCTTACCGCTTTTAGGATGTCTTCATCGGTATTAACCTGGAGGACATCTTTAAGGATCAATAGCGGATCTTTGTTTCTGATCTCCTCGACGTTGAGGTGGTCATTTTCCTTTTCCAATCTCTTCTTAAGTTTGTTCCGCTCTTCTGTTGTTCTGAACCCCATAATAATTTTCCTGTCCTTAGCTTTCCTGACTCTTTCCACCTGAATCCATCCCTCCTTAGCGTCGACAGCTTTCCTAACTTTGTCTAGTACCTCTTCTCCTGTTTCCGTTTCATCTTTCGACGTGATGACTATGGAGTGCAGTGTACTACGCTTCGGTACAGTATTCTCATTTTGTTTAGCGGTGACACTTGCATAGGTCACTGTTCTTTCTAGGGAGTCCTTTTGTCGATCCAGACTCTCCTTTAGTTCCTCTATTTTTCTGCTGTTTTCGAGCAACAGTTTTTTGTGCTCTTGGAGTTCTGTAAGGAGGATTGGCTCTGGTTCGACTGAGAACGTTTTGTCAATGACGGGCAAGGTTTCGACTTGCTGCTGCTTTTTCACTGTAGTCCTAGCTACTTCTGCCTCCTTAACTAGCTCGTATAAACGATCCAGCATTTGGATGACAGTGGCCTTTATGATTTTATTCATGTTTTGTGAGTTTCCCAAGCTTTCTTTCGCTTTAGTTAGGCAATCTTTGGCTTCTTTCGTGCGCTTAGTGATTTTCCGAGCTGAGATGGGAGAACCACTATTCGCTGGCTCAGAAGCTTTATGTGAAGCTGGCCGTGTCGATTTTTTAAAATCAAACGTCAAAACAACCGGTTTCTTTTTTGCAGGATCGGCCTGCGACGTCTGCGAAGTTGAAGCGTCAGAGCCAGTAGAGCCAGTAGACTCCCACTTGTCTATACTACGTCGAACACTGGAATCTGACTCCTCGGCTTTTGACGGTGATTTGTCAGTGTTTGTTTGCTTGGCTGGGGTCCTCATACCAAACATGGTGAAGGTAGTGCGTCAAATGTAAAAGATTTTAAAATTTAAAGATTTGTAGAAGTTATAAAAAGAAACAAATAAACAATACTGTTCTGTCTGTAAAGGCAGAACAGGGTCCTAAAACTATTAACTAGGTAATCTTAATCAAACTATGTACCCAATAAGGTAAACTCAATATACAACATACATTAAAATACTAAAAACAATATTTATGACTCTACTAGGAGTCAGTCCTAGGGGACAAATGTAGAGCAGTAATATATATAAGGCACAGACGTTGCACTATCCAATAGGATTTTTTCCAAAAAATTTTTTCCAAAAATGTTGACTCTACACGCAAATTTAAGAATAGCTCTACATATAGTCGATTTGTTGAGCTTAACCCAAAGCTCTCGCCGTGCCCTTCACAACGATACCAAACTCGGGTACTCTAGCCCTACTGGTCTGGGAGTAAACCGGATTTGAATAAATTCAAGATGGCGGCTGAAAAATGGTTGAAGTGAAATATCTCCCAAACCACTGGGCCGAATATACCCGTGCCCGGGTTTCCCGCAAAGAGCTCGACGAGACCTATCCGCTAGGTTAAGTTTCAGGCCTGAAAAAATCAGGGTCCTAAAAAATGAAAACTTCAGTTTCTCCCGAAAGAACAGGCAGAGGCAAGGTCAGGGAAGCAAATCCCAGCCTTCTACGACACTCTGTTGCGGAGATACAGACGTTCAAACTTCAGTTTGACAGTTCGAGAACTGTCAAAAGTGAATTTCGAACGCCTATAACTCGGCCTCTACTGGTCGCAGAATAATGAGACTGGTGTCCCCGAACTCGCCCCAACCCAATCCCTCGGCTGAAACTGCTTTCAGGGGCCTGAAATATTTTGTCTCCAAAGCGCACACAAAGTGGTGATACCTGTAGAGGGCGTGCCTCTTAACCCCTAACCGAAAACCGCAACTCTCTACGATTCTCGGTTGAGAAGATATGACGCTCTGAAAACAGGTTTGACAGTTGCCCAACTGTCAGTGATGATGTTTGACGGACGATAACTCCGGTTCTACTCGTCCTAGAAGGACGGGGTTTTCTTTGGGCAACTGTGCAACACCTATTCCACCCCCCGAAAGCAGTTTCAGTCCAAAAAAAATTTTATGCGCTGAAGGTGCCTGAAACTGAAATTTTCCAAAAACTGTCTATGGGCTCTTATAAATACTGAAAACCACAATTCTGTGCGACTTCTGGTTGTCGTGTTTTGGCGATTTAAACTTTTCACCCAAAAAACCAAAATGGCGGAAAAAAGCCAAAATCGCCAAATTAAAGGTTTCTAACCCCGAGTTTGGGTTTAAACAATGTGCCTAAAGCATATAAAGACAACCCTGGCGTCAGAAATGATGTAAGTATATTAAATATTTAATTATAACAAAAAATCACTAAAAATTTAATAACTAAGGAACCAGAAGAGTTAAAAATATAGAAAAAATATGAAAATTTAAGAAAAATGAGCACTTTGTACTACTTAAATTAAAAATCAAAATTTAATTATTTTTGAGCATTTAAATTTGGTTTTCAGTATTTTTCACAAATTTTAATTTAAAACTAAAACTAGTAGCGCTAAAAATCTAAAAAATTCAATAATTACTCCTTACTTAAGCGCGCAAAAGATAGCAATTGAATTTCTTAAATTTTTTTATCACAAAAGTAGTAATAAGGGTCTATATTTCAGAAATTCAATTGCTATTTAAAAATTTTTTGTAATTCATAAAATTATAAAACTTGCGTTTTCTTCCCTTGGATGGAGAGGAGATTGTTGGTGCTAAATTTCAAAGTCCTGATGCAACTGGAACGGATTTTCAGACCATGTGCTTTTTCAGATTTCTTGAAATATCTTGAAAACGCCTGAAGATATTGTTCTCGAAGTAATGCCAAAAAGTGTAAGACCTTAGTGCCCCCCAGGTGGCATAAGAAAATAGGGGGGTTCAAGTCCAAGTTGCGCAGCGCACGCCTCCAAAGGTATATTCCTTGCAATATAACCTCAAATACTCCGGTTTTCTGGGAAAAAGACCTTGACCCGATGATTTCCGGCTAGTTCTGTGCCATCCAAAAGGTCGGTGTCACTTTTACGCACACGACAACACTTAAATCACTGTGATCGGATCACTTTAACCCACTTTTTAGAATTTTTAACTGCGGAGCACGTGTAAAAATGATGCGTTCGGGGCGGCAAACAGAGCGCAACTGGTTAGGTTAGGTTAGGTTAGGTTTTTTTTTTTTTTTTAGTGTGTTTTTATTTGGTTATGTGTTCGAAAACAGCTCTGCGCTATCGGTATACGCCGAGCTGCCATCTACATTGGTTTACATTGAATATGTGTTATGTTGAGTTAATTGAGTGACTAGTATGAATGTATGAATAAATAAATCTAATAATTATATGAATATAAATAAGTAAATATTATATATAATTAAGTATGCTCACATTTCTTAACAGGGATGACTCAACGTGTACTTGATTACAATTATAACGATATCCATGTGATAATGTGCAAGCACTTGCTAAGAATTAGATAATAATTAAGTGACTATGAACGTGAATATAGAATATCACTGTGGCATGGCGTGATTTAACAATGAGTAATATGTACAACGGTATGTATGATGTGTACAATAACTTAAATTAGATTAAGATAAAGGATAACACTAAGGATAACATAATAATATGGACTGGTATAACTCTATGGACTACTATAAACAATATGTACATTTATCAAAAACTCAATCCCATAACAAAGGCAGATCTTTGCAACCAGTATCAAAATTACATTAATTTCACTTGGAAGTCTAAGTGCCTCAGGAGCAGTGCTCCGGGAGCAACAGCCCGAGAGCAGCGCTTCGGGAACAGTGCTCCAGGGACAGTGAGCTAATCTTAAGAACTGAGGATGGAATCAAAATCCGAGAAATATAGAATACTACACATAGATCCAACACAAAATTAAGTTCAAAAGTTAAATTAATTTACATTCACGAGTTAGTGTCTCAAATCAACATTATAGATTCCTATTAGAATTATTGATAGGGATTTACAACACATCGCGGAAAGTTCGAATGTGAGGCCAGTTAATAGCTGGTGTTTGCAGTTATCCTGTCCTTGGCTGCCGAAATTTTAGGGCACAAATTAGAGGTGGCACTATGGGAAGTTGGAAAATTAGTTTTATATTTACTGTTATGGGTGGTGCAGTTAATACAGCAAACTTTACTATCATCCTGTTTAACAGGACAGTCTGAGTACTTATGTGTTGCTGACGAGCAGTGGGAGCAGGCTAGTCCGTTGAATTCGCACTTGGCCCTGGTATGTCCGAATTGTAGGCACTTATAACATTGTGTAAATGGCGAAAACTCTTCCACATGAACTTTTTGAAAGTCAACACAAACTCTCGTTAGATTCATCGCAGCCCGCCAAGCCCCAGGGGTAAGCCGAAAGACTGCATTATACAGGTTCTGATTGCGATTGCTCTTAAGAAAACACAAACGGACGTCTTGGTCGGAGGTGATTTGTTGCTTGATCGTGGAATTTTGATTGACAAATAATTCAATCAGTTCGCTGGATGGGGTGTCCTTGTGGATGCCTTTGAGAATGATCATTGGATTGGATTTTTTAACTGGCTCAGCGTGTAGTTCAGGGATCTGTTTAATTCTGGCGAGGGTTTCTTCTTGTTGTATTTGTTCGTCGAATTCAATTCTTATTCTGGCCTCAGTAATTGGGAGGACGCGGTGTGGGGCATAGTGGGAATTTCTAAAAGTCAAATGTTTTCTGATTTTACCCAGGGTATCATTTGCAGATGCCGCTGGACCCGTGGAGGTGACCAGAATAGCTGGTTTGGAAGTGCTAACGCTTTTGGTGTTGCTTTTCTTGGCGGCTAGCTCGGCGTAAGTTGGAGTCAGAGTGGGCGGGTCACAGGATTTCTCATATTGATGCTGCTGCATGGCCCTCTCCATCAGGGAGAACCGCTCTTCGAACTTTTTCATATTTTCACTGTGTACGGTTAGTTGCTCAGTAATGCAGGCCATGTCAGGGTGTAAAGACTGGATTGCTTCTGTGACGGACTCTTTTATGTGGAATCTGATGTCAAAATTGTGTTCATTAATTTCAGTAGCTTCATCCGCATGAGTTTGAATACTGCTAAGCTGCTTCATGATTGCTTTCGATTCTTTTGTTATAGTTTCTACGTAAGCCATAATATCCGACTTCATAACTTTGGTGACACTCTTTGCTTGAGTGAGCGTGTTGGGGATGGAGCTTGCCGCGACAAAAACAGTTTCAACCCTCGCAGCAATCATGCTAACACGCTTACTTATCCGGGCGCATAGATTTGACTCATTGTCATCGAGAATGTCATAGTGAGTGTCGCCTTCGGCGGTCTGGGGCTCCGGCTGCCGCCCGCCGGTGGAGAGGCGAGCATACGTAGACATAGTTGGGTCTTTCAGAAGGATGTTCATCATAATAACTTACCAAGACATACGCCAATCCAGAAAAATCAACTCACTCATCACAATCGAAAATCACCAAATTTCACTGCGGCTGCAAGTCGCCAGCCCGCAGGCAACAAGCCGCCACCGTCACCCAGTCACCTGCGCGGTTCAACTGCAGCCCACCTGCAGCCACTATTTGAGGTTGGCCACTATGTCGCCAACCTGTCGCCAAATTGTCGCCCACTTGTCGCCCAGTTGTCGCCCACTCGTTGCTCACTCGAAGTCCACCTGCAGGCTGCAAGCTGCCTCCGCTGCACAACTGCAGGCGTCGCAGTCTTCTAGGAGCCCGTGCTGCACTCCTGGCGGCGACTCGCAGGCAACAAGCTACGTACGTTGCCTACTTGCAGGCAACGAGTCGCCTGCGCCGCCAATCTGCAGCCCTCCCGCAGCAGTTGAGTCCGGCTCCAACGTCGCCTACACGAAGCCCACCCGGAGGCCGCCAGTCGCCCGCGTCGCCCGACCGCAGCCCACCTGCAGCCACTGTTGAGGTTGGCGCAGATGTTGCCAACCTGCAGCCCACCCGTCGCCTACTTGAAGCCCACTTGTTGGCTGCAAGTCGCCTACGTCGCCACTATTGTTCGTCTCTGGTGTCGCCTACTTGTAGCCTACTTGTGTCGCATTGGAGAAATAAGAAAAGCGTCCGTCCGGCACGGACGCTGATGAGAGACTCGGTTAGGTTAGGTTAGGTTAGGTTAGGTTAGGTTAGGTTAGGTTAGGTTAGGTTAGGTTAGGTTAGGTTAGGTTGGGACGCTAGGTCGGATAACCTCCTCGTGAGCCCGGTTTTGCGGTTCCCTTATGGATACGTCCGGGGGGAAGAGCAGGCTGGGCCGGTGCGTCCTGGGCATCGGTTGAGAATTATTTTCCTGGCCGATGGCGAATGATCCGACAGGGAAGGCAGCTCTCCACGTGTCCCTCTGAAGAAGAGGGCACAGTGGATGAGACCCGGGGGGAACCCTTTAGTCCTGGATGCCTGGACGCTCGGCGAAGGGACGTATGGCTGAGGGGAAAATCAGCCCGAGAGAGAGTGTCAACGGGCGTCCCCGCCCGTAAGGGGTTTTGCAATGATGGCAGATAGTAAAAATGAACTACCCCAGGGGGGTACCTTTTCAGGAGAATCCCCCGGTTTTTCGGCCAAGGCCACCTCGGTGGCTGTAACCGAAAAATCCTGCCCCTCGTATTCTGGGGGGGGCAACTCTTTGCCTGATATGCACTTTTCAAATCTTAATTACGACCTGGCTCTGAACAAGGATAACGATGATTGCTTGCGGAAGGATACGACGATATTGGATGGGGAGGACTCCGTTTTATTCCGGCAGCCCCTGCCCCGAGGAAGAAGATCCACCCGGTCGTCAATCGGGGATGAATCGGACGTATCGTTTGCGTCGGTGCGGTCGTCAACATCGACAACGTCCCAGAGGTCCCAGAGGTCCCTGAGTAGGAAACGTCCCGCGACCGTGGGGCTCCCAAATGCGCCGACGCCAAAAAAGGTTGGGGAGGTGTCCAGTCTGGAGGACTTGGACTTGGATTTTGATCCGTACCCTGAAAAACCCCAGTCCAAAGGGAAGACATCTCTGCCTAGGCCAGAGGAGCTCGCCGAAGAGATGCGAGAGCAGCCCACAGCGGATGTTGTTGCCCGAGCACTCGAGCACTTGCAGACTGTGGAAAGGGTTGCGGACAGATCAAAAAATCTGATGGGTGACTTTGTCCGTGCCTTACGTATGTCGGCTCGAGTGGTTCGGGCAGCGACTACTGAGGTGGCACAGAGGGCGGCTTCCGACCACCTGCAGAGGGAAAACGAGGCATTAAGATCTCATCTCGATGTCCTCAATAAAAAGGTGGAGGCTCTTTCCACTGAGTTGGCGGAGCTGCGTCGAAGTGGTATGCAGGACAACCACCAGCAAGCACCTGCAAGAACGGTTTCTTTTGATTCGGACCAGCTCTTAGAGCAGATGAAAATAATGGTAGACGGCAAGTTGGCTCACTTCAAGGATCAGATTTTCCCAGAGGGTATTGTCAGACCCCCTTTGGGACAGAAATCGTCGGTACCGAACACAAAGCCACTTGATGAAAAAGCACAAAAAGTGGCCAAAACTAAGGTTAGGAAGGGTCCTCCTTCTGGCCATCCACCATCTTTGGTGGCATCAATGCCTTCAGGTCAGGCACTAACTCCTCAGGAACCGGGGCAGCAGCCGGCCGAGGCTTGGTCCAAAGTGGTTGGGAGAAAGGCAAAAGCAAAATCCAGGAGGAAGGCCAAGGCTCAGGCAAACGTGCAGGCGAAAGCACTAACCAAAGCCCAGGCCAATAAATCAGTGGCACCACCAGCTTTGACGCAAAAGGCGAAAGGGAGAGCTAAGCCGCCAAAACTGCCTCGCCATGCGGCAGTAACGGTAACTATACCGGAGGGGGCCGACGTTAGCTACGCACAGGTAATGAAGACTGCCAAGGAACGGCTCAACCTGGCAGACCTTGGCATTCCTGGCCTCCAGCAGAGGCGCGCCCTGAACGGCGGGCTACTGTTGGAGGTGCCTGGAGCTGACAGTGCTGCAAAGGCAGATATCCTGGCCGAGGAGATGCAAAAGGCCCTCAGCGACATGGCGGTCCACATAAGACGTCCAGCAAAGCAGGGCGAAGTCAGAGTGATGGATCTCGATGACTCCGTCACTCCGGCAGAGATCGCAGAGGCTGTAGCTAAGGCAGGTGGATGTCCCATATCCGACATCAAAGTGGGAGATATCCGTCGTGGGGGTCTTTCAGCTTTGGGGACTGTCTGGGTTCGGTGCCCACTCTCCGCCGTACGAAAACTTACTGCGGAAAAACGGGTGAGGGTTGGCTGGATATCCGCAAGGGTAGAAATGCTGGAGGCGCGCCCTTTGCAGTGTTACCGCTGTTTGGAGCTGGGACACTCCCGGTTTCAATGCACCAGCAATGTGGATCGGAGCTCCCACTGTTATAGGTGCGGTCAGCCGGGACATGTAGTCAAGAACTGCAATTCACCAGCACCCAAGTGCTCACTGTGCTCGGATGCAGGCTTGCCTTCTGAACACAAAATCGGGAGCAGGGTATGCTCGTCTTCCAAGAAGACGGCTAAGAATAAAATGCCTGCTGGTAAAAAGCAGGCAAACAGCGCAGAAAAATCTATGGGTGCCGCGGCAGCGAGGGCTGCATCACCCCAAGTGGGCAATAGCTCAGGAACGGTCTCAATGGAGACATAACATTCAATCTCCGGCAGAAATTTTTACAGAGCAATCTTAACCACTGCCGCCGGGCGCAAGACTTGTTTTTGCAAACTCTGGTGGAGTGGTCTATTGCTCTGGCAGTTGTAGCGGAACCATATAGTATCCCGAATCATCCTCGCTGGTTCGGTGATGACGCGAACTCCGTTGCCATATATTGGGGAGGAGGCCGAGGTGATCCTCTGTGTTCCAAACTTTTGGCTAAGGATGGAATTGTGGTGGTTGAGTGGGGCTCTATCGTGGTGGTAGGCTGCTATGTCTCTCCCAACTGTAGCCTCAGAGAATATGAGTCCTTCCTGGACCGTGTAGAGGGCTGTGTCCGCCGATACTTACCGCGCATACTGCTCGTCTTGGGCGACTTCAACGCCCATTCCACGAGCTGGGGCAATAGCCACGATACTGCCAAGGGAGAGGCCGTATTGGAATGGGCAGCTGGACTAAATCTCTGTCTTTTAAACCAGGGCTCAGTCAGCACCTGCGTTCGGTGGCAGGGGGAGTCCATCGTGGATCTCTCATGGGCAACACCCGAGGCAGTCCGACTGGTGTCTGACTGGCGAGTGGCGGAAGAGGTAGTGACCCTGTCAGACCACCGTCACATTATTTTTGATGTGGCGGTGACTCCAATGGTTGTCGTATGCCGCTCAGACTGCGTGAGCTGGGCGCTCAAGCGTCTCGATCGAGACAAATTGATCGCCGCGGCTCACGTGGCTGACTGGAGGCCGAACCAGGACGGTTGGTCCTCACCAGAAACAGGGGCAATCTGGTTCCAGGATACTATGACCGGGATCTGCGATTGTGCGATGCCCAGAGTCAGAACGCCCTCAAGGAGGCCCGTTTTTTGGTGGTCGGAGCTGATCTCGCAGCTGCGGGCAACTTGCCTAGTAGCACGACGCCGGTTCACGAGAACCAGAAGACGACGACGAGCTACACCAGAGGAGCGGACAGCGGCTTACAGAGCGTACCGTGAGGCAACTGTGAATTTGCAAAAGGCAATCGCAGATGCTAACTGCTGAATGACCTCAACAGGGATCCCTGGGGTCGACCATACAAGATGGTGATGGGAAAATTGCGTCCTTGGACTCCTCCACTGACGGAGACCCTGGATCCCAGTTTTACAAGGCAAGTGGTCGACACGCTCTTTCCGCGAGTTGCCGATGGCAATACCCCGGTTAATGCTCAGCCGCGGCCGGAGATGTGGTCGGACGAGTTCGAGGTGACTGAAGCCGAAATGAAAATAGCCGTTAGGCGTCTTGCCGCTCGAAACACGGCACCAGGACCTGATGGAATTCCAGGCCGAGCATGGGTCATAGCGCTCGAAGTGCTGGGGCAAAGGCTTGCAGGCCTCTTCACCAGCTGCCTTCGTTCTGGTTGCTTTCCTGCGAGTTGGAAAGAGGCCAAATTGGTCCTTTTACGGAAAGAAGGTCGACCAGCAGACTCGCCATCTGCGTATCGGCCCATCTGCCTGTTGGATGAGGTTGGTAAGCTCTTTGAGCGAATTATCTCCCTCAGAATCAGCAGGCATCTAGCTAGCGAGGGTCCGAATCTGTCCGATAGTCAATTTGGCTTTCGGCAGGGCAGATCGACAGTGGATGCGATCCTTCGCGTCCGCGCGCTGTCGGAGCAGGTCGTGTCCCGGGGTGGAGTTATTTTGGCCATAAGTTTGGATATCGTTAACGCCTTCAACTCTCTGCCCTGGAAGGCAATACGAGACGCAATGGCTTACCACCAAATGCCTTTTTACCTGCAGGCCGTGATTGGAGCATACCTGTCCGACAGAAGTATCCGCTACGCTGGTCGGCATGGTGCTGCCATGCAGAGGGAAGTGGTTTGCGGGGTTCCGCAGGGGTCTGTGCTAGGCCCTCTCCTGTGGAATCTTGCATACGACGCTGTTCTTCGGGAAGAACTCCCCAACGGCATAAGTGTTGTCTGCTACGCAGATGACACCTTAATCTTGGCTGAAGGGGAAGACTTCGAGAGGACCACCAGACTCGCGGAAGTGGGTGTGGCAGTGATAGCCAGGAAAATTCGCAGCCTCGGACTTGCGATAGCGCCTCACAAGACTGAGGCGCTGTGGTTGCACGGCCTGCCACGAGGTCAGGAGCCTCCAGTGACCTCGTTGCGCGTGGGGGATACGGAAGTCCAGGTAGGTCACTTCATGAAATACCTGGGCCTTATTCTGGACGGCCGCTGGACCTTCGAAGAACATTTCGATCGGCTGGTACCCCGGATCGAAAAGGTAGCAGGTGCGATGCACAGACTGCTACCCAATCTCGGGGGACCGGAGGAAGGAGTGCGGCGTCTCTATGCGGGAGTCTTGAGGTCCATCGCGCTCTACGGTGCCCCAGCGTGGGCAAATAGACTTGCGGTCGCCCGGCGCTGCAAAGCGAAAATTCTCGCAGTGCAGCGTCGGATGGCCATAAGGGTGGCCCGCGGATACCGCACAATCTCCCATGAGGCAGCTTTCCTGTTGGCTCGATTTCCACCTCTGGACATCCTGGCGGAAATGGACGCACTAGTGTACCGCGTTTTGCGTGAAGGAGACGGGAGCACCCCAGGAGTGGAAACCGAGGTGCTTCGGCTGAGGGCCCACAGGCAGGCAATCCGTAGATGGCGCGAGCGTCTGCGGGAGCCTAGATGTGCACGGCAGCGGGTGGTCGCTGCAATATTGCCACATTTCACGCGGTGGCTGGAGGGACGAAAACGCGTTACCTATAGGCTGACGCAGGTGCTCACCGGTCATGGCTGCTTCGGTGAGTACCTGCATAGAATTGGCAAGGAAGAAACGGCCCAGTGTCACCACTGTAGTGCCGACTTGGATTCTGCGCAGCACACGCTCGAAGATTGCCCAGCGTGGCAGTCCGAGCGTCAGATCCTAGTACAGGAGATTGGGCGGGATCTCTCTCCAACAGCCGTGATCGCGGCAATGTTGGACAGAGACTCCGCCTGGGACGCAGTTGTCACCTTCTGTGAGGTCGTTATGGCCCAGAAGGAGGCAGCAGAGCGAGAACGAGAGCGTTCTGATCCCGCTCGAAGAAGGCGGCGTCCACGTTAGTGGTCACCCAGCCCTGTCGTCTCGGGCTTTAGAATAGAGCGACGGTATCCCCTGCCTGTCGTAAGAGGCGACTAAAAGGGGGCCCTGGGGTCGTAGACAATTGAAGCGGGGGCTGAGATTGTCCGGAGTATGATACGATCCTGGGAAGGCGGTAGCGTGTTGTGGTCACATGCTGCCGTGCTGAGCCCAGCATGGGGCGGCAAGGCATTGAGCCCAGGGGTGGGCCCGCAAGGGCGAAGCGCGAGAGCGGCACTGGTGCGTTCCAATGGAGATCCCAGAGTCGCTCGACATGCGCTGAGGATGGCCACCGTGGGGTTTTAGTCAGTAAGAGTCTGACATAACCTCGCCGGTTCCCCCGAATTGGCGAGGTATGCTAGGAGCATTTCCCCACGTTAAAAAAAAAAAAAAAAAAAAAAAAAGGTTAGGTTAGGTTAGGTTAGGTTAGGTTAGGTTAGGTTAGGTTAGGTTAGGTTAGGTTAGGTTAGGTTAGGTTTTTTTTTTTTTTTTTTTTTTTTTTTTTTTTTTTTTTTTTTTTTTTTTTTTTTCTCTTCTACCTCCAACATAATCGGAGTCTAATTCTACTCTAATTCTCTTTATCACTCCAGTTCCATCTTTAATGCTTCTCGTACTTTCATGCTACATACTGGCAGCATATGTCGGCTGTGAAACCATCCGCACCTGGTGCCTTTTTCGGGTTGAACGATTCGCATGCCAATTTCAATTCTGACATCGTGAATGGCGGGTCGCAGGAGTCATCCTGGTCACCGATATTCACCCTATCAGCCTCAGCTCTGACATAACGATGGCAGGTGTTGTCGCTCTCTTTGAGGTCTTCCGGATAGAATGTTTCTGCTAGTAGTCTCACGGAACCTTTTGCGTCTAGCACCTCCCCGTCCTTCTCCAGCATCAGATCTTCCTCCCTGCGTGATGTCCTTCCAATAACCCTGTAGATCCCTTCCCATACGCCTTCACTATCCTGTTTGCCGCAAAAGTCTTTCCAGCTTTCGATTTGGGCTTTTGCTGCTTCCGTCTCATACTCTTCCTTCTTTTTCAGATACTCTTCGACGACCTTTGACCTTCGCACTGGAGCTGCGCACCTGATGCGACGTTTCCTGGTAGCTACCTCCTTCTTCAACTCAATAAGTGTCTCGGACCACCACGGCATGGAAAGTTCTTCTTTATCTTTCTTAATAGGAATCAAGAGCAAGCACGTTTGTTTTATAGAATTACTATAACTTGTGATCGTGATGTCGATTTGGTCTGCTGATTCGATTTTCTCGACATCTGCTTTACTAAGGTGGTTTTCAGTTAACAATTGTCTGAACTTCTCACGAAAATCAGTCCAATTGGTTTTCCTTGTGTTATAGATTCTCGTCGTCCTGTTGATCTTGATTCCTTTTGCTCTACGGAGTCGAATATCAAAGAGCATGCCGTTGTGGTCCGCACTTGTGAGACCTTCGTCTACCTTCCAGTTATCTACCAAGTCAAGAATATCAGTTGAGCAGGCCGTTATGTCGACGTGGCTACTATAACGTTTGCCTCCTCTGATGGTGTCAAAGGTCGGAATTTCTCCTTTATTGAGTATGTTTAGACTCATCTCTTCAAGGGCTCCAGACATGGCTTCTCCCCTATGGTCAACAATGGGAGCACCCCACCACATGCTTTTAGCGTTGGCGTCACCTCCAATTAGCCATTTTTTTGATCCAACTTTTTCTTCTATTTTTTTCAAGTGCTCCAGGTACGGTTCAATGGGCTGGTCCGACTCAAAATAGAAGGAGACAAGTGTGATCTCCCAGACACTAGTTTGGATCCCCACCACGACAATGTTGTTTGTGGTGAGTTGCGTGTACTGTACGACATTAACGTTTTTATCAAAGACAGCTATTGCTGCCTTGACAGTCCCATCTCCTATACTAGTGTTCTGGAAGATTCGAACGCCCCTGCGACTTCTCATGGATTTGGCCCCGCCCACATATGGTTCCTGTAGAAGTGCTGCTGCCATTCCACGCTTCTCTGCCTCAATTAATATTTCGTGGGTTGCTAACTTTTTCCTTTGGAGGTTCGCTTGTGTGAAACTGTAAGGGGTTTGGTCGCCTTGGTCGCCTTTAGCAGTACGCTACAGTTGATCGGGCTAACTCATCCCATTTTCGACGTGTAGGGCAATTTAGGCTGAAAGTGTTGTGTTCAGCGTTGTCCAATTTTGCCTTCACGCAATTCCGACATTTGGGTGGTACTTCCGTGAGCCAGTCCTCGCACTCCGCCTTCATGTGGGGACCACCACAGTGGCTGCATAGGTCTATGGCTTCCTTACAAAACCGCTTTCCGTGCCCGTATCCAAGACAGCGTGTGCATTGAACGAGCGGGGACTGGTCTTCCACTCTGACGCGTTGAAGATCAATATGGACACTACCTAGCTCGGTTGCTCTTTGCCAAATTCTTGGTGAGACGCTGACCACTATATGACCAGTGTGGGGATTTCTGGCTCGTCTTCTATATTTAACTTCCAACCTATCGTCATCCTCGTCGAGGCCGTAAAAAATGTCCCGGTTCTGATTTCTAAACGCCTTGAGGACATCTTCGTCTGTGTTGATTGACAGTACGTCCTTTAGAATCAAAAGCGGGTCCTTGTTTTTTACCTCCTCGACGACGAGGTCCAAATCATCTCTTTTGAGCCTATCTTTAATTTTATTTCTTTCCTCTTTTGTCTCAAAACCCATTATTATTTTTCTGTCTTTTGCTTTTCTTACCCTTTCCACCTTAATCCAGCCCTCCTTTGCGTCAGTTGCTTTCCTGACTTTTTCCAGAACTTGTTCTCCAGTTTCTGTTTCATCCTTTGACGTGACCACGACTGAATGTAGCGTATTACGCTTAAGTATAGGCTTAGCGCTTTGGTTGGCGGTCACGTTCGCATAAGTTGGTGGGGTTACACATTCTAAAGCTATTTTCTGGGTCTCTATCATATCTTTCCATTCTTCCATCTTTTTGTTGCTTTCTAGTAGCAGCTTTGAGTGTTCCTCGATTCGCATCAACAATGGATTTGGATCTGGATTTGGGTTAACCAAAAAGGTAGAGTCAGTAGCGACAATGTTTGGCTCCTTACTTCTTTGCTCCCCTTTCGTTGTTCCTTTTGACACTCCGTTTTTCACCTCTTTAATTTCTGCTTCCGATTCTTTTACCAATTCATAAAGTCGATCTAATGATTCTAGAACCGCGGTTTTTATGACTCCACTGGTATTTCTGGAGCTATTAATGTTAAGTTTGCCTTTCATAAGGCATGCCTTAGCTTCCGCTTTTCTATTTGCGTATTTTTGCGTTCCAGGACTTTCATTATTTTCTGCATGAGCTGTGCAAGCGTCCGGAGTTTCGTTACTCTGAGGCAGTACAGATTTAAGTCTGATATTGGCAGGGCCGGCCTGCGACGTCACTGTTTCTGAAGGAGGACTGGGGTCAGGGGTGACGGTCTCCCAGTTCTCTATACTGCGTCGGACGCTATTTAATGTCGCTTCGGACTTTGTTGGCGACTTGTTACTATTGGCCTGTTTTGATGGAGTCCTGGATACAAACATGGTAGAAGTATGCGTCAAAAGATAGATTTACTAAAATTACGTTGTTTAAAATTTTGTAAAAGTTGTAAAATTTATAAAGACAAAACAAAACAAGGTAAAGCCGTAGCACAAAAAAAAAAGAAAAGTTAAATCTAACAAAATAAAATAAATAATACTTTAAAAATTTACAAAGTAACGTCACTTAACTATACTAAATTTTATAAGTAGTCGCGAATCCGCTGTGTCTTAATTGTATCTATAAAAATTTTAGGGGTAGGGTGTTAGGGTGGGTTACTAGGGGTTGTTTTTGGGACCGAGAGGTCGTACTCGTTCTCCTGGTTCCAAAAAACACCTCGCAAGGATGTGCTCAAAATTTGGGGGTGGGGGTTGAGGGGTGGGAGTAGGGGGTGGTTTTTGGAAGCACCGGATCGTACTTGTTCTCCTGATTCCAAAAACACCCCACAAGGGTAGTCGAAATTTTAGGGGTGGAAGTTAGGGTGGTTTTTTGGAATCAGAAGACTGCACTCGCTCTCCTGACTCCAAAAATACCTCACAAGTGTTTATTTAAAATTTGGGGTGGGGGTTGAGGGTTGAATTTAATACACTTCAGGGGGTAGAGGGTGGTTTTGGGACCAAGAGACCGTATTTGCTCTGCTGATTCCAAAAACACGTCACAAGGGTATGTTTCTAAGTAAGGATGGGTGACCGGTCAGGGCTCTGAATAATTTGGTTGAGGTAGTTACTAAGGGGTAGGGGGTTGAAATTCTAGGGGTGGGTTCGGGGTGGTATAATTTGTGGAGGGCCTGGGTGGTAAGTGGGGGTGGGGTCAGGGGAGGGGGGGGAAAATTTTGGTTATTTTTGGGCTACGACGCACCGTTTCCGAGATAATTGGGTTTTTTCGAAAATCCCTTATCTTAACTATCTTATAGTTTACCGCTGGGTAGTTCAACCCTGGCTGTTTTGAAATCCCGGTATCTCCGGAACGGGACGTCGCAAAATTACGGGGTGAAAAGCAGTTACAAGTCTGGAAGACACAGTTTCCGGGAAAAATGTTTGTACAGGCATGTGACGGCGGGGTGGTTTTCTAACCCTGCGTTTCCTCAGGGGGTGGGTTTTTGGCAGCTTCGAAAGCTTGGTTTTAATGCTTAGGGTGGAGTTAAAATTATGGGGAAAGTTCTGTTTTGTAGGGGATGGTCCAAATTTATTGTCAAGTCAAAAATTTTATCCCTGAAATTTCAGGGGGCTAAAAATATTTAAGGGTTTGTAAAAAAATTTTGAATAGGGGTGGTTTTGGGGTGGCCTATCGATAGGTTGCCCTTAGGATTGCTTCACGTAAATGAATCAATTTTTCGTTATTTTTACGATAAATCCATCCCCTGAGGCGCTAGGGGGTGCACAAAGTTACTTGGTAATGGCCGCCGGGGGCGATTTTCACTAAATAATTTGTCAAAAATCTTACAGCTAAAATTTCTTAGGTCTAAATAGACCGACGTAAATACGTAGATCGGCCGCTAGAAAGATTTCCTTCCGCAGGTTGGTCATAAAAAGTAGAAAAAAGTCTATGGGAATTTAAGGGGTGACTCTAAGTATTGGGGTGGATGTACCTGAACCGCAAATGGCCTTGTTTTCCATCCACAGTGCATCTGAAAATTCCCGAAAAAACAGCTAGCTCTTCTGTCTTCTATTGCTTCCAGGCACCGTCGATACTTTTGGGGTAGCTACCCCCTTTGAGGGTGGAGGGGTTGATAGGTCCAAATTTCAGAATTTTTTATTTCAGGAACCGGTGGTCAGATTTAGGTCAAAATTTTTCCACTTTAAAGCACATATCCCAAAGAATTTTTTGATGCCAGAAAATATATAGGTCGTCGATCGTTTTCGGGAACTAGGGGTGAAAAAGTGTAAACTATACTAAACCGTCAACTTTAAAAGGCGATATATCCTGAGGGGGTGGTCCTATTTTGAAAGAAAAAACTGCATTTGTCTTCTTTTGATGTGGAGATTATATCCTGGTAGTTGAAATTTTCCGGGAGTCGCCCACGTGGTTTTCAAGTTTTCTTCCCTCTTGGATAACTTCAAAAGGGGTGGGTCGAAAATTCCCAAACTTGGTCAGATGATGTAGGACCCCGATATCAGTGATGTGGAAAAATAAAATTTGGGGGTCGTCGATTTCGTTTCGGCAGCGCACGCGGTGAAAGATATCCTAACCTCAAAAACTTGAGGTTTTGGTCGGGAGATGAGCAAAAATGCTCCGATTTTAAAACTTTTTTCACTTATCACTTTCACTTTTTAGCGCGAAACTTTTCACAAATTTTGAGAACAATTGAAGCACTTTTACTATTTTTGAACAATTTTTTCGTGCGGAGCGGCTTATTTTAGCTGCGTTCAGTGCGGGGGGCGGAACGCGACTGGTTAGGTTAGGTTAGGTTAGGTTAGGTTAGGTTAGGTTAGGTTAGGTTAGGTTAGGTTAGGTTAGGTTAGGTTAGGTTAGGTTAGGTTAGGTTAGGTTAGGTTAGGTTAGGTTAGGTTAGGTTAGGTTAGGTTAGGTTAGGTTAGGTTAGGTTAGGTTAGGTTAGGTTAGGTTAGGTTAGGTTAGGTTAGGTTAGGTTAGGTTAGGTTAGGTTAGGTTAGGTTAGGTTAGGTTAGGTTAGGTTAGGTTAGGTTAGGTTAGGTTAGGTTAGGTTAGGTTAGGTTAGGTTAGGTTAGGTTAGGTTAGGTTAGGTTAGGTTAGGTTAGGTTAGGTTAGGTTAGGTTAGGTTAGGTTAGGTTTTTTTTTTTTTTTTTTTTATGTAGTGTAGTACCTTTGTTATTCCTTCGCCATTGGACGAAGACATTGGCATCAGTACTTAGATTGTTCTTTTTTTTTTTTTTTGCTGTTCATGAGGGGTAGAGGGCTCCGGGATTTATCGGGAGTCCTCAATTTGATTGACATGCATTTGTTAGTACGACAAGATTGTTATACTACAGGGCTAGGGTTTTGCAGAAATAAGTACACGACTTTCGTTTATTTATTTTTTTGACTTTTTTTTTTATCATTGTTTTTGTTCTTACTATCTCCTTTTTTTTTTTTTTTGCTACTGATTTTTTTTTTTGTGATTATTAATTTTTTTTTCTTCTTATTTCTAATAATTTACAGACACTTTTATATACAAGTTTCAATATATCTTAAAATATATTAACTTATATACCATTTTCATACAATTCTCTATTTTTTTCTTTTCTGACCTGCTAATAATTACAATTTTGTGATGTTCTAAGAACATAACTCATTATGTCCCCAAAACATCTTTTCTATTCATTAATGTGCTTTTGTTTCTTTTACCAACATCTTTTACAATAAAAATTATATATTTAATGAACTGATCCCTCTGTTTGCTGGCTAGAAGTACTGGTAAGTTATCTTTTGTTAATTTAATTTCTGTACTTATTTCCAGATCTACACGCATTCTTTCGTATTTTGGGCACTCCAGGATCAGGTGCAAAATCGTCTCGTCAACTGTAGGCTCGCAAATGCACGCTGGGCTATCTTTAAGATTAAACCTGTGGAGGTAATGTCCAAAGCCGCCGTGCCCTGTCAGCGCCTGTGTCAACAATGGGTCTATTTTCAGTTTTTGTACTATTTTGTACGCGTTTAGTGCATCCGTCAAGAAAGTCTTTGTTGTCGACGCGGTTTCGGCTTCAAGGTATCTTTTGTTCCATTCCATCAATGTTTCTTGTCTTATGGAACTCTTTATATATGATATTGGGCATTGGTCGTAATTCGGTGCCGTCTTTTTGCGAAGTGCAGCTTCTTTTGCTAGGACATCAGCTCGCTCGTTTCCAGAAACTCCAACGTGCGCCCTTACCCAGAAGAATCTCACCTTACGCTTTTGGCTAGTCAGATTGGCGATATTTTTCCTAGTTTTTACCGCCAGCGGATGAAACGAGTCAGGTCTCTGCAGGAGCTGTAGTGCTGACCTAGAGTCACTGAAGATGTTAGTTTCTGCGTCGGTGCTTTTCAATGCTATCTCTGTTGCCTGAAGTAGAGCAAACATTTCCGCTTGAAATACTGAACAGAATGACTCCAAGTTAAATTTTCTGCACTTAGGTTAGGTTAGGTTAGGTTAGGTTAGGTTAGGTTAGGTTAGGTTAGGTTAGGTTAGGTTAGGTTAGGTTAGGTTAGGTTAGGTTAGGTTAGGTTAGGTTAGGTTAGGTTAGGTTAGGTTAGGTTAGGTTAGGTTAGGTTAGGTTAGGTTAGGTTAGGTTAGGTTAGGTTAGGTTAGGTTAGGTTAGGTTAGGTTAGGTTAGGTTAGGTTAGGTTAGGTTAGGTTAGGTTAGGTTAGGTTAGGTTAGGTTAGGTTAGGTTAGGTTAGGTTAGGTTAGGTTAGGTTAGGTTAGGTTAGGTTAGGTTAGGTTAGGTTAGGTTAGGTTAGGTTAGGTTAGGTTAGGTTAGGTTAGGTTAGGTTAGGTTAGGTTAGGTTAGGTTAGGTTAGGTTAGGTTAGGTTAGGTTAGGTTAGGTTAGGTTAGGTTAGGTTAGGTTAGGTTAGGTTAGGTTAGGTTAGGTTTTTTTTTTTTTTTTTTTTTAAATGTATGTTACTGTTTGTCCTCTGACATGGGTCAGAGTCATTTTCCAGCTGAACACGGATTTCGGTCTTTTCTTTTATTGTTTTTGGTCCATAATATGTCAAAGGGTGGCAGAACTCCGGATTTTCATACGGGAGTCCTACCAGACTAATTCTATGTACACGAAATTTATAGACAGGTGAGGGGAGAGATAAAAAATTTAACACATTAGTTCTGTTTTTGCTTACATGCTACTTATCTAGATATTTTCATTGCTTATTTTACTTGGTACATGTTTCTTAAATCTATCTTCTATCCTATGCTTATTTTAATATAAAAACATTTATACAAAAAGCATAGTATTAAGTATTCTTATTACGCTTATTTACTATTTCACAAATTTTCCTACAATATTGTACAAAGTGATTTTGGCAATTTTTATCAGCTATTAATTTACTTATGCTACTAATAGTTACTTGTTCGCCTATTCTCTGTTCTAGGTCAAAGCGCTCTCTAGAGAAGATGGGGCATTCCGTTAATAGGTGTTGGACTGTTTCTTTTTGATCGCGGTCGCAAATGCACGATGGATCCCCCTTGCATTTAAATCTAGCTAAGTACTCTGAGAATCCACCATGCCCTGTCATCACCTGAGTCAAAGTACCGGTTGGTTGAAGCCTCTTAACTATATTGTACGCCGCAACAGCGTCCGGGAGGAACAACTTGGTGACTGAAGCAGTCTCCCCAGACGTGTATCTGGTGCTCCAGGCCAAGAGCGATCCCTGTCTGATCTGTCTTTTAACAAATGAGACAGGGCATCGATCGTAGCTCGGCTTTGTTTTTAGTTTCAAGGCCGCCTCCTTAGCAAGCTCATCGGCGCGTTCATTACCCGGTAATCCAGCGTGTGCCCTGACCCAAAACAGAGACACTTCTTTGCTTTGTTTCAGGGCCCCAACCAGGTTTTTCCGGGATGTCACAGCTAATTCATGTAATGTGTTTTGGTTAGTGATTGTCTCCAACGCTGCCCTTGAGTCACTGTAGATACCATAACTACTCTCCTTTCGTTCGAGTATCACCTCGGTAGCCCTACATATAGCCAGGAGCTCGGCCTGGTATACTGTACAGTACGACGGCAAACCAAGTTTGAGGGCCTTCGTCTCAGCAGCATCATCCCACAGAGATAATGCTGCTCCGACTCTGCCCTCAATCTTGCTGCCGTCGGTAAATATACGCACAGCCTGATTATTCAGGTTATCCAATTGAGATTGGTCATCTATTTTCTCGTATTTATAAGTTACGAGCTTCGCTGGATGCGGAGATTCTGCAAATGCAATCGGGCGTTCCATTTCCCTATCTCCCAGCTCCAACTGAGAATATCCTCTCCTAGCCCTATACAGTGCGGCTGCCTCTTGAATTCTAAGGTCAAGAGGAAGCATTCCGGTCAAGACTAATGCTGAGTTGAGGGAAACGGTCCGGTAGGATTTGCAGAGTTTCTGAACGAAGCCCCTTTGTACAGCATTAAGCATTTTTTGAATGCCAATTTTGTTAGTGGAATCCGCCCATGCGCTGGCGGCGTACATAATTATGGGTTCAACAGTTGCCGTATATATGATGCGGATCACTTCTGCGTGAAGGCCCCAGCTTGCTTTTGCGGCTCGCGATAGCTGTTTGTACACGTTAAGCGCCTTTTTGCAAACGTTGGCGGTGTGTGGCCCAAACGTGAGTCTGTCATCGATGGTGAGACCCAGTATTTTTATCTCTCGTGAGATAGCTATGTCTACCCCTCCCATGACGATGCGTGGTGTGTCATATTTCAGTTTTTTGGTAAAAACCATTGCGCAGGTTTTATGTGGCGCAAATTTTAGTTTATTCTTGACACCCCACGCCCCGACATAGGCGAGGACGGTACTGGCTTTGTTCTCGATTTCAAGCGCTGTGTCACCCTCGAAGACCAGGACCACATCGTCCGCAAATGCTTGGCAGTGGTTGCCACGATCCGCAAGCCCCTTTAGTAGTGGGTCTAATAAAAGGTTCCAGAGGATTGGGCCTCCAATCGAGCCTTGGACACATCCTTTATTTGTGTTTCTCCTATGTTCTTCACCGGCATATCTTACTGCGACTTTTCTGTCTTGCAGATAACTGTCCATGAACCTACGCAGGTTTACCGGACAGCCTTCCTCAGCCAGTCGAACCTTAATGGCTGGCCACCAGGCACTGTCGAAGGCCCCCTCTATGTCCAATGATACTAATGTCATTATCTTTTTCCTTTTCAGGCCGTCTTTGATGTGCTGTATCAGGTCATAGAGGGAGTCTTCCGTGCTTCTCTGGGGCATAAAGCCGTATTGGCGAGTGCTCATCCGGGGAACCAGGTGCCACTTTAGTCTGGCAACAAGCATTTTCTCCAGCACCTTCCCCAACACAGGCAGTAAGCCAATGGGCCTATATGATTTCGGGTTGGTATAGTCGTCCTTTCCCGGCTTCCTTAGGATGACCACTGTAGCCTCTTTCCATATCATCGGGAAGTATGCCAGTTGTAGGCATTTGTTGGTCAGAGCAAGGAACAGTTCTGGGTCCTGGAGAATCGCGTGCAAGCAGATGTCCGCGGTAAATCCTTCCGACCCTGGAGCCTTTTTAGGGTTAAAACTCTCCACCGCCGATTTTAATTCTTGTAGCGTAAATGGTGGGTCATGTTCCTCACCATGCGCCCACTCATTTATGCTTCCAGCTTTTAATCTCGTCTGGCGATGGTCAGAGTTGTCGTGCTCCTCAAGGTCCTCCGGGTAAAAGGTTTCCGCCAGCAGAATGACAGATTCACGTGTATCGAGGTGGACACCATTTCTCATAAGAGGTAGATCCTCTTGCCGTTTTGAAGTTCTTCCGATCACCCTGTAGATGCCCTCCCATACTCCTTCTTTGTCTTGTTTTTCGCAGAAGCTCTTCCAGCTTGTGGTTTGGGCTTTCCTGGCCTGATTTTCATAATCCTCCATCGCCTTTAGGTATTCGGCGACAACCTTGGCTCTCCGGACCGGCGCTGCGCAACGGATTCTTCTCTTCTTGGTGGTGACCGCGCGTTTCATGGTCTCAAGATCTTCAGACCACCAGGGAAGGGTAAGTGTTGAGTTGTGTTTCTTATAGGGAATAGTTTCTTTGCAGGTTTTGGTGATATTGTCAGTGTCTTTTTGAATGATCGATTCTAAGTCTGTTTTATTGTTTATTTTTAAGATTTCAGTGGTATTAATATTTGTTTCCGACCTAAATTGGGCCAGTTTATCATTAAACTGGCTCCAATTTGCCTTCTTTGTATTGTAGATCCTAGTGGTTCTACTTATGGTTACACCTTTGCTTTTAGTTAATTTAATTTTGAAAAGTATACCCCTGTGGTCTGAACTTGTGAAACCGCACTCAACCGTCCAATCATCCACCAAGCCGAGAAGATCCATCGAGCAGGCCGTCACGTCCACGTGGCTCTTATATTCTTTGCCACCCCTTATTACGTAGAAGGTAGGCTCATCTCCCGCATTAAGTATCTGGAGGTCCAGCTCTTCCAGGGTGCCGGCCATCTCCTCCCCTCTGTGGTCGATGATATTGCTCCCCCACCAGGTGCTTTTTGCGTTGGCGTCCCCTCCAACGATAAGTTTGATAGGGCCTAGATCCTCGCGGATTTTCTTAAGATGCTCCAGGTAAGGGTCCATTGGCTTATCGGGTTCCAAGTAGAAGGATACCACGGCAATTTCCCAGGCGCTAGTTTGGATCTTCACCACTGTGATGTTATTAGTGGTGAGTTTCGGGCACTGAATTACGCGAAAATCGGCATTAAAGACTACTATTGCTGACTTAACTATCCCGTCTCCATGACTAGCGTTTTGGTACACTCTGACCCCTGCGTAGTCCTTCATTCTTTTTATCGAGCCAACATAGGGTTCCTGGAGTAGAGCTACTGCGACCTTGCGTTTGGTTGCCTCTATCATTAACTCGTTTGTTGCGAGCTCCTTCCGTTGGAGGTTTGCCTGTGCAAACGCGTAGAAGGTATTAATGTCGGAATTGCAGCTGTTGCCTGGTACCACTTTAGCAATACGCTATTTTCGATCTAGCCAGAGACTCCCACTTTCTGCGTACTGGGCATTCAGTGCTAAATGCATTATGCTCTACGGAGTCCAATTTTGCGTTAAGGCAGTTGCAGCACGTTGGGGTAGCACCAGTCATCAGACTGTCACACTGCGACTTCAAATGGGGTCCCCCACAATGGCTACATTTTGTGACAGTCTCGGTACAGTGGCGCCTTCCATGTCCATAGCCGAGGCACATGGAACACTGAACCAGCGGTGACTGATCCGCAACTCTCACTCTCTGTATGTCGATATACGCGAAGCCTTTCTCCGTTAGGCGGTTCCATATTTGTGGGGACACCTTTAGTACAATGCAGCAGGTGTGGGGGTTCCTGGTCTTTCTTCTGTAACGAATTTCCATCCTGGCCTCCTCACTGTCAAGGTCGCGGAAAATATCATTGTTTTGTTTTTTCAATGCTCTGAGGACGTCTTCGTCACTGTTGTAATGTAGGACGTCCTTCAAAACCAGAAGCGGGTCGTGATTTCTTACTTCCTCAACAGTGAGGTGGTCTCCCGTTTCTTTCTCTATCCTTTCCTTTATCTTGCGTCTGTCCTCTTCGCTTCTACATCCAACGATTATCTTTCTATTTTTTGCCTTCCGGACTCTGTCTACTGATAAACCTTCATCGCTAGCTCTAACTGCTTTCCTCACCCTGTCTATAATCTCCTCTCCTGTTTCTGTCTCATCCTTAGCGGTGACGATCATTGAGTGCAGGGCCGATTGCTTCTTAGTTGGACCTGCCACTATGCTGGCGTAGGAAGCCTTGGTGATATGCTCCTCGTGTCTGTCTAAAGTTTCTTTTAGGATGGCCATCTTATCATTGTTCTCCTTAATAAGAAGACTGTGTTGCTCGAGGAGCTTCCCCAAGTCTTGGTCGTTAGGGAAATGTTTGGTCACATCTTTGCTACCCTCGGCCGCACTACTCTCCCCAGTCGCATGATCGCTGCTGGACCTTTCCGCTGAGGCCACTTCCTTTATAATCAGGTACAGTTTGTCAAGAGCCTGTATCACTTCCTTTTTAATGACAGTGCTTATAGATCTGCCGGAGACCGAGTTGAGGTGGAATTTGGCTTTTTCGACGCAGTCTTTTGCCTCCTGCTCTCTGTCAGCGTTTTTTTGTTTCTCATGGGCAGGACACCTAGGTGTGCTAAATGCTGCTGGTACACCTTTAGAGGTGGTGCATTTAGCACTGCTTGGTTTCTCTGGGCTATTTTTCTGGGTCTTTTGGGAGAAAGTCAGTTTCAGCATTGGCTTGCCCAAGTCTGAATTAGTAGTTTGCTCTGTCTCCTGAATTACTGAATGTACGTTCTCAGCGTTTCGGGCTTCCAGCTCTTCAACGCTCTGTCTTACATTAAATGTCTGAGACAGGTGTTCATTCCCAGAGGGTTCGTCCGATATATTTGGTGAGCTGGACTTCTTATTTGGCGGTGGTGACCTGATGCCGAACATCTTGGAGATCGTTGGTGTTTGTCGTAATTTAAATTTGGCTCAATAAAACCAGTCCAACACGGAAATAATATTAAAACGTCAATATAAATCTAATTATTTGTATATAGTAAATAAATATAAGTTTAAAAATATAACCCGTCAATTGTTGATGCCTACTCAAAGAATAGGCGAACACCAACTCAATAGAGCTGGTTTCAGTTTTGCAGTTTCCTAAGAAATAGTCAAAAATTTAGGGTTCATAAAACGTTTAATTGCACAATAGGATTTTTTCCAAAAAAATATTCTTCGAAGATTTTGACTCTACACACAAAATTAAAAGGCAGAGCAGGGTCCTAAAAGTGATAACTAAGTATTATTATCTAGTCGGACTCTGTCCCCAATAAGGTACACACATAGTATAACTTAAGATAGGTCCAAATAAAAATACTAAAACAATATTAACGGCTCTACGAGCCAGTCCAAGCCAAAGATGTAGAGCAATATTATTTACGTGGTAAAAACGTCAAATTATCCAATAAGATTTTTCCCAGAAATTTTCTCTTGAAAATGTCGACTCTACATAAAAAATCAAAAACGGCTCTACGTAGAGTCGATTTGGTATGCCAAGTTGATAGCCCTCGTCGTGCCCTCCACAATGATACCAAACTCGGGTACTCTAGCCCTACTGGTCTGGGAGTAAACCGGGTTTAAATAATTCCAAGATGGCGGCTGAAAAATGGTTGAAGTGAAATATCTCCCGAACCACTGGGCCGAATATACCCGTGTCCGGGTTTCCCGCAAAGAGCTCGACGAGACCTATCCGCTAGGTTAGGTTTCAGGCCTGAAAAAATCAGGGTCCTGAAGACTGAAAATTTCAGTTCCTTCCGAAAGAACAGGCAGAGGCAAGGTCAGGGAAGCAAATCCCAGTCCTCTACGACCCTCGGTTGCGGAGATACAGACGTTCAAACTTCAGTTTGACAGTTCGAGAACTGTCAAAAGTGAATTTCGAACGCCTATAACTCGGCCTCTACTGGTCGCAGAATAATGAGACTGGTGTCCCCGAACTCGTCCCAACCCAATCCTTCGGCTGAAAGTGCTTTCAGGGGCCTGAAATATTTTGTCTCCAAAGCGCACATAAAGTGGTGATACCTGTAGAGGGCGTGCCTCTTAACCCCCAACCGAAAACCGCAACTCTCTACGATTCTCGGCTGAGAAGATATGACGCTCTGAAAACAGGTTTGACAGTTGCCCAACTGTCAGTGATGATGTTTGACGGACGATAACTCCGGTTCTACTCGTCCTAGAAGGACGGGGTTTTCTTTGGGCAACTGTGCAACACCTACTCCACCCCCCGAAAGCAGTCTCAGTCCAAAAAATTTTTATGCGCTGAAAGCGCCTGAAACTGAAATTTTCCAAAAACTGTCTATCGGCTCTTATAAATACTGAAAACCACAATTCTGTACGACTTCTGGTTGTCGTGTTTTGGCGATTTGAACTTTTCACCCAAAAAACCAAAATGGCGGAAAAAAGCCAAAATCGCCAAATTAAAGGTTTCTAACCCCGAGTTTGGGTTTAAACAATGTGCCTAAGGCATATAAAGACAACCCCGGCGTCAGAAATGATGTAAATATATTAAATATTAAATAAAAACAAAAAATCACAAAAAATTTAATAACTAAGGAACCAGAAGGGTTAAAAATATAGAAAAAATATGATAATTTAAAGAAAAATGAGCACTTTCTACTACTTAAAATAAAAATAAAAATTTAATTATTTTGGAGCATTTAAATTTGGTTTTCAGTATTTTTCACGAATTTTAATATAAAACTAAAACTAGTAGCGCTAAAAATCTAAAAAATTTAATAATTACTCCTTACTTAAGCGCGCAAAAGATAGCAATTGAATTTCCTTAAATTTTTTATCACAAAAGTAGTAATAAGGGTCTGTATTTCAGAAATTCAATTGCTATTTAAAAATTTTGTGTAATATATAAAATTATAAAACTTGCGTTTTCTTCCCTTGGATGGAGAGGAGATTGTTGGTGCTGAATTTCAAAGTCCTGATGCAACTGGAACGGATTTTCAGACCATGTGCTTTTTCAGATTTCTTGAAATATCTTGAAAACGCCTGAAGATATAGTTCTAGAAGTAATGCCAAAAAGTGTAGGACCTTAGTGCCCCCCAGGTGGCATAAGAAAATAGGGAGGTTCAAGTCCAAGTTGGGCAGCGCACGCCTCCAAAGGTATATTCCTCGCAATATAACCTCAAAAACTCCGATTTTCTGGGAAAAAGTCCTTGACCCGATGATTTCCGGCTAGTTCTGTGCAATCCAAAAGGTCGGTGTCACTTTTACGCACACGACAACACTTAAATCACTGTGATCGGATCACTTTAACCCACTTTTTTGAATTTTTAACTGCGGAGCACGTGTAAAAATGATGCGTTCGGGGCGGCAAACAGAGCGCAACTCGGTTAGGTTAGGTTAGGTTAGGTTAGGTTAGGTTAGGTTAGGTTAGGTTAGGTTAGGTTAGGTTAGGTTAGGTTAGGTTAGGTTAGGTTAGGTTAGGTTAGGTTAGGTTAGGTTAGGTTAGGTTAGGTTAGGTTAGGTTAGGTTAGGTTAGGTTAGGTTAGGTTAGGTTAGGTTAGGTTAGGTTAGGTTAGGTTAGGTTAGGTTAGGTTAGGTTAGGTTAGGTTAGGTTAGGTTAGGTTAGGTTAGGTTAGGTTAGGTTAGGTTAGGTTAGGTTAGGTTAGGTTAGGTTAGGTTAGGTTAGGTTAGGTTAGGTTAGGTTAGGTTAGGTTAGGTTAGGTTAGGTTAGGTTAGGTTAGGTTAGGTTAGGTTAGGTTAGGTTAGGTTAGGTTAGGTTAGGTTAGGTTAGGTTAGGTTAGGTTAGGTTAGGTTAGGTTAGGTTAGGTTTTTTTTTTTTTTTTATGTAGTGTAGTACCTTTGTTATTCCTTCGCCATTGGACGAAGACATTGGCATCAGTACTTAGATTGTTCTTTTTTTTTTTTTTTGCTGTTCATGAGGGGTAGAGGGCTCCGGGATTTATCGGGAGTCCTCAATTTGATTGACATGCATTTGTTAGTACGACAAGATTGTTATACTACAGGGCTAGGGTTTTGCAGAAATAAGTACACGACTTTCGTTTATTTATTTTTTTGACTTTTTTTTTTATCATTGTTTTTGTTCTTACTATCTCCTTTTTTTTTTTTTTTTTGCTACTGATTTTTTTTTTTGTGATTATTAATTTTTTTTTCTTCTTATTTCTAATAATTTACAGACACTTTTATATACAAGTTTCAATATATCTTAAAATATATTAACTTATATACCATTTTCATACAATTCTCTATTTTTTTTCTTTTCTGACCTGCTAATAATTACAATTTTGTGATGTTCTAAGAACATAACTCATTATGTCCCCAAAACATCTTTTCTATTCATTAATGTGCTTTTGTTTCTTTTACCAACATCTTTTACAATAAAAATTATATATTTAATGAACTGATCCCTCTGTTTGCTGGCTAGAAGTACTGGTAAGTTATCTTTTGTTAATTTAATTTCTGTACTTATTTCCAGATCTACACGCATTCTTTCGTATTTTGGGCACTCCAGGATCAGGTGCAAAATCGTCTCGTCAACTGTAGGCTCGCAAATGCACGCTGGGCTATCTTTAAGATTAAACCTGTGGAGGTAATGTCCAAAGCCGCCGTGCCCTGTCAGCGCCTGTGTCAACAATGGGTCTATTTTCAGTTTTTGTACTATTTTGTACGCGTTTAGTGCATCCGTCAAGAAAGTCTTTGTTGTCGACGCGGTTTCGGCTTCAAGGTATCTTTTGTTCCATTCCATCAATGTTTCTTGTCTTATGGAACTCTTTATATATGATATTGGGCATTGGTCGTAATTCGGTGCCGTCTTTTTGCGAAGTGCAGCTTCTTTTGCTAGGACATCAGCTCGCTCGTTTCCAGAAACTCCAACGTGCGCCCTTACCCAGAAGAATCTCACCTTACGCTTTTGGCTAGTCAGATTGGCGATATTTTTCCTAGTTTTTACCGCCAGCGGATGAAACGAGTCAGGTCTCTGCAGGAGCTGTAGTGCTGACCTAGAGTCACTGAAGATGTTAGTTTCTGCGTCGGTGCTTTTCAATGCTATCTCTGTTGCCTGAAGTAGAGCAAACATTTCCGCTTGAAATACTGAACAGAATGACTCCAAGTTAAATTTTCTGCACTTTTGCTCTAAACCTTCTCGCCAGTAGGACAGTGCAGCTCCAACCTTACCTTCGATTTTGCTCCCATCTGTGAAGATATACGAGCCCTTTATTTGGTTTTCGCTTATAGTTTGGGGCTGCATGTCCTCCAAGCATACAAACTCCATCCTCGTTTCATCGGCTGGGTGTGACGCTTCTAAATAGCTCACTCTCATTTCAACCTCTCTGCCGCCTATAATTTCTTGCGGTTTCCCACGTTTGGCTTCGTAGAGCTTAGCCACTTCACGCACCCGCATATCCAATGGCAGGAGGCCGGAGATAGCCAATGCCGCGTTTAGTGAGACAGTTCTGTGAGATTTTATAATCTTTTGCGCAAAGCCCCTTTGCACTGAATTCAGTATCTTTTGAATCCCTATTTTTTCGGACTCCGGAGCCCAAGTGCTGGCAGCGTACAAAATAATCGGTTCTATTACTGCCACATACATCGTCCTGATTATCTCTGGACTCAAACCCCATGAGATCTTAGCCGCTCTACAGAGTTGTTTATAGATGTTAATAGCCTTTGCACAGACATAATCAACGTGTTTTTTGAAATTCAATTTGTCATCTATAATCAACCCTAGTAGTTTTATGTCACTTTTTAGTTGGATTTCGGTCTCACCCATACGGATGCATGGCTTTGAGAATTTTATTCTGTTTGTTATAACCATGGCATGGGTTTTATGTGCAGCGAACTTTAGTTTGTTCTTTTTACCCCATGCCTCCACATAGGCAAGTATCCGATCTCCTTCTATTTCGATTTCGGGTATCGAGTTACCAGAAAAAATCAAGACGATGTCGTCGGCAAAAGCCTGGCAGTACACTCCTTTCCCTTCGAGTTGATCTAACAGTGGGTTAAGCAGAACATTCCAAAGAGTTGGTCCCCCGATCGAACCCTGTACACATCCTTTGGTTGTTTCCTTGTGGAATTCATGTCCACCGTAATGTACGCTAACCTTCCGGTCTGTGAGGTAGTTGGCTAATAGTTTACGCAGGTTTTGGGGGCATTTCTTCTCCATTAAGCGACACTGTATAGCTGGCCACCAAGCGCTGTCAAAGGCTCCCTCAATATCTAACGACACCACGACGCTGATCAATTTCTTTTTCAGGTTTTCACGTATGTGGTGCAGTAGATCATAAAGGGAGTCCTCTGTGCAGCGCTGGGGTACAAAACCATATTGTTTTGGGTTTAACTGTGGCAACAAGTGCCATCTTATCCGTTTTATCATTAGCTTTTCCAGAACCTTTCCCATTATAGAAAGTAATCCTATTGGCCGATACGATTTTGCCTGCGTGTAATCGTCTCTCCCAGGTTTCCGAAGTACAACCACTGACGCCACCTTCCACGGCTTAGGAAAATACGACAGTTCTAGGCATTTGTTTGTAAGTGCCAAAAACGTGTCACGACCTGCATTTATTGCCTCAGCGCAAATGTCGGCCGTGAACCCATCTGGCCCTGGCGCTTTTTTTGGGTTGAAACTTTTGACTACAAAGTCTAATTCCTCTGCCGTGAAAGGTGGGTCTAGTGTATCTCCCGGCATATGTAAATGTGAGGTATTCGCTTTTTGGCGAGTAACTGTATGCTCTTCGTTGTCATCTAAAGGTTGATCGTCTGGGAAGAAGGTCCTGGCAAGGTGTTCGACAGAGTCCTCCATGCTTATGACGATTCCATTCCTTATTAGCGGTTGGTCTTCGTGCCGTTTGGAGGTGTTTCGGATGACTCTGTATACTCCATCCCAAAGACTCTCACGATCCTGCTTCTCACAGAAGTGTTTCCAACTTTTTGTGATGGCGTCTTTAGCTTCCACTTCGAACTCTTCCTTAGCCATTAGGTAACATCTAACAACATGTGGACGGCGTCGAGGCGCTGCATAGGATATTCTCCTCTTTTTTGTTACCATCGTGTTCTTTAACTTTTCGAGCTTTTTGGACCACCACGGCAGCTTAATGATGGAGAC